>JARQOD010000001.1:608483820-608548478 GCA_033576555.1 Oophaga sylvatica
AATTTATAATTTTTTTCTTTTTTCTGTTAGTGTTAGGGTTAGGGCTGAGCATTCCCGATACTGAAACCCGGTTCCGATACCTGAAATCCAATGTAAGCCCTAGGGGAACAAAATATGGGAATATTTTTAATTCCGATATTTTGTTCCCATAGACTTACATTGGATTTCAGGTATCGGAACCGGGTTTGGGTATCGAATGCTCACCCTAGGTAGGGTAAGGCTAGGGTTAGGGTTATAATTAGGGTTAAGGTTATAATTAGGGTTAGGGTTATAATTAGGGTTATAATTGGGGTTAGGGTTAGGCTGGGTTCATACGCGTTATGGCAGTCCGTTAGAGGGACTGCGTTACAAACCGCGGTATAACGGGGTGTAACGCAGTCCGTTAACGCTGCCATTCACCCCCATTTGAGGCGCATCGCGACGAATGCCGAAAAGCGTATGCGTTCGCGACGTGCCATCATTCAGTGACGGAGCCTCGGACGCGGGCTGCAGCGTCTGGGCTCCGTCACCGCTAGCGCAGATGAATCATCTGCTGATTCCTCTGTGCTAGCGGGTATAGCATAACGCGATCACGTTATGCTATACCATTACCAGCCCGTCAACGCTATGTGTTGAACGGGCTGGTAAAACGCAAAATGAACCCAGCATTAGGGTTAGGTTTATAATTAGGGTTAGGGTTACAATTAGATTTAGGGTTACAATTAGGGTTAGGGCTACAATTAGGGTTAGGGTTACAATTAGGGTTAGGGTTACAATTAGGGTTGGAATTAGGGTTGGATTAGGGTTAGGATTAGGGTTAGTGTTGGGATTAGGGGTGTGTTGGAATTAGGGTTGGAGCTAGAATTGAGGGGTTTCCACTATTTAGGCACATCAGGGGGTCTCCAAACATGACGTGGCGTTCAAAAAGTCAGATTGCGCTCCCTCCCTTCCGAGCCCTGCCGTGCGCCCAAACAGTGGTTTACCCCAACATATGGGTATCAGCGCACTCAGGACAAATTGCCCACCAATTTTGGAGTTCTAATTTGTCTTGTTACCCTTGGGAAAATAAAAAATATCTGGCTAAAAAAATAATTTTTGAGGAAAAAATTTTTTTTTATTTTCACGGCTCTGCGTTTATAAATTTCTGTGAAGCACTTTGGGGTTCAAAGTGCTCACCACACATCTAGATAAGTTCCTTAGGGGTCTAGTTTCCAAAATGGGGTCACTTGTGGGGTTTTCCACTGTTTAGGCACATCTGGGGCACTGCAAACGGAACATGACACCTATCAACGTCTGCATTCCAAAACGTTATTACTTCCTTTCCAAGCCCTGCTGTGCGCCCAAACAGTTCCCCCCCACATATTTGGTATCAGCGTACTCAGGACAAATTGGACAACAACTTTTGGGTCCAATTTCCTTGTGAAAAATCAAAAATTTGGGACTAAAAAATCATTTTTGTGGAAAATTGTTTTTTTTTTTTTTTCACACCCAGGCATTATAAACCTTTGTGAAACACTTGGGGGTTCAAAGTGCTCACCACAGATCTAGATAAGTTCCTTATGGGGTCTAGTTTTCCAAAATGGGGTCACTTGTGGGGGTTTTCCACTGTTTAGGCACATCTGGGGCACTGCAAACGGAACATGACCCCCATCAACGTCTGCATTCCAATGTTAGGGTCTGCGGAACGCACCAAATATATGAGGTAGAGAGGTGCGTTCACAGCCCGGGGTCCACCGTGCAGGCGAAACCTGCTGCTAGTAAAATGGCGAAAGTAGCGAACTCTGTTATCCCGCAGAGTCGCTAAAATAAACGCCGTAGCGCGTTGTGGCAGTAAGTGCGAACTCTGTTAATACCCAGAGCCACTAACGGAAATGCCACAGCGCTATATGGCGATAGCTGCGAACTCACTTAGCTTCAGTGAGCCGCAAAGTAAAACGCTAGGGCGCTGTCTAGCGTCGAAAGCAAACCCTGTTACGTCACAGGGCCGCTGAGGAAAAGTGCTGTGTCCTGTCAGGCTCTCAGGTACACAGTTAAGTGCTAAGCGTACATAACGCGTGATCATGTGCTAATGTCCTCGCGGGAGTCACCCGCAATCTATGGCGTCTGAACGCCAGACCCTGAATACGGCAATCAAAACTCCTCACCGGTTACGCCGGTAATCTAGGGCATCTAGGACACCGACCCTGGCCAGCTACCATACCAAACTCCTCACCGATTAAGTCGGTATTCTAGTGGCTATTTCAGCCGGGTCCCTAACCACACATACGCATGATCACACTGGCGCATAGCATACAATGGTTGATATTAGCGCATGGCGGCCCAGCCATGCTACCCTTTTATAGCAACAGCTACAGGACCTTCCAGGAACAAGGACCAATGAGAAGCTGTTACAAACACACGTAGCTACATGACCTTCCTGGCGGACCAATAGGAGCCGCTGCAGCACCTGAACATGTGACCCCTGATCTCCAATGAGAGATCTCAATCTGGGCATGCTCAGATGGGAAAACGCAGGACTTTGTCTCAAAGACGACTGCTCCAGCACTGGCTATAATAGCAGATCCAGGAAAGGCTGCAGCAAGTCACTGCACAGTAGAGGAGTGGGCAAGACGCCTGGACCGACGTCTCTGCTGAGCAGGCTCCACTGCGGCCGGAGATGAATGGGAGACCGCAGCGGGACGGGTTCGAGACTCCCCTTGTGCAGCAGCGGAACTCGAACCCTAACATTACCCCCCTTCTCTGGGCCTCGCTGCGTTCAAAGGCAGCGATGAGCTGCGGAGCGTGAACATGCTCGGCAGGCTCCCAGGACCTATCCTCAGGCCCATAACCCCTCCAATCCACCAAATAAAATTTTTTGCCTCGTACCACCTTGCACCCAACAATGGCATTCACCTCGTAGTCGTCCGAAGACGAACCCGACGTCCCGGCAGATGACTCCGGCAACCGGGAGATGACCACGGGTTTTAGGAGGGACACATGGAAGGTGTCGGAGATACCAAGGCGAGGCGGAAGGGCCAAACGGTAAACCACAGGGTTCACCTGCTCGAGAACCTTGAAGGGACCCAAATAGCGGGGTGCCAATTTAGTGGATTCCACCCGTAGCCTGATGTTTCGGGCGAGAGCCACACTAGGTCGTTAGGAGAAAATGTCGGAGCGGAACGCCGATGAGCATCGGCAGAAGACATCATCCTTTCCTTGGAAGCCTGAATGGCATCCTGAGTGCGGTCCCATATGTCCCGTGCTTCCACAGCCCAGTCTGCCACCCTGGAGTCAGCGGAAGCAACGGGCATGGGCACCGGTACCCGCGGATGCTGGCCGTAATTTAAGAGGAATGGGGTCTGTCCGGTGGAGTTAGCCACAGCATTGTTTAGCGCAAACTCCGCCCACGGAAGCAGGGATGCCCAGTCATCCTGCCTGGCAGAGACAAAATGTCGCAAGTAGGTGACCAAGGTCTGGTTGGCCCTCTCTACCAACCCATTCGTCTCGGGATGATATGCAGAGGAGAGGTTCAATTCAATGCAGAGTAGATGACACAACTCTCTCCAGAACCGAGACGCAAATTGGGGACCTCGATCGCTGACCATCTTGTCTGGCATACCGTGTAGACGGAAGATGTGTCTAATAAATAATGCTGCCAAGGCCCGTGCGGAATGTAACCGTGGTAGCGGCACTAAGTGCACCATTTTGGAGAAGTGGTCGGTGATCACCCAAATGATAGTGCAACCCCGAGACTTGGGTAAGCCCACCACAAAGTCCATCCCCACCATCTCCCAGGGCCTGTCTGCCACCGGCAAAGGAAAAAGTAACCCAGCTGGCCGTTGTCGAGGGGACTTGTTCCTGGCGCAGGAGACACACGCCTGAACATACTCCCTGACGTCACGGACCATATGTGGCCACCAGTATGTCCTCGCCAATAGCTCAGTTGTCCTCTTTGCCCCAAAGTGTCCACCCACCCTGGACGAGTGTGCCCAAGAGAGTACCTCCGGTCGCAAATTAGTGGGCACAAAAGTCTTGCCCGGAGGCACAGACTCTAGCGAAACCGGGGCTACAGTTCTCAGGCTTTCTTCAGGGACAATAAGCCGAGGCTCCTCATCCTCCTCCTCTGATGACACTAAGGAGCGAGAGAGAGCGTCGGCCCGAACATTCATCTCACCGGAGAGAAAATGGAGGGTGAAATGGAACCGAGAGAAGAATAGGGACCATCTGGCCTGGCGAGAATTTAGCCGCTGAGCCGTTTGCAAATATACCAAGTTCTTGTGGTCGGTGAAGACTTGGAAGGGAAAACGAGCTCCCTCCAGAAGATGTCTCCACTCTGAGAAGGCCAATTTCATAGCCAGCAACTCCCTGTCCCCGATGGAATAATTCCTCTCTGCTGGTGTAAAGGTCTTAGAAAAGAAGAAGCAGGGATGCTTCCGACCTTGAGCATCCTTTTGATATAGGACTGCTCCAGCACCAACAGAAGAGGCGTCCACCTCTAAAATAAACGGTTTATCAACATCAGGGCGATGTAATATGGGAGCACTGGCAAAATGCGACTTGATGGAGAGAACGCCTTGGAGACCTCCTCAGACCACAACTTGGGATTTGCTCCCTTCTTGGTGAGGGCTACCAAGGGAGCTACCAAAGTCGAGAAATGGGGAATGAACTGGCGATAATAATGAATGAACCCCATAAAGCGCTGCACCGCTTTAAGAGAATGGGGTTCTTGCCAGTCCATTACAGCCTGTAGTTTGGCAGGATCCATAGCCAATCACTGGGCAGAGATGATATAGCCCAGAAAAGGTAAGGACTCCTGCTCAAACACACATTTCTCCAGCTTGGCATAGAGGGAGTTTGCCCGTAAGAGGTCGAAGACTTTGTTGACATCCCTCCGGTGAGAGTCTATATCTGGTGAAAAGATGAGAATATCATCCAGATAGACTACCATAGAGGTGGAGAGCATATCCCGGAAGATATCATTGACAAAGTCTTGGAAAACAGCGGGAGCATTACAGAGCCCGAAGGGCATCACCAGGTATTCGTAATGCCCATCCCTGGTATTAAAAGCTGTCTTCCACTCGTCCCCCTCACGGATGCGAATTAGGTTATAGGCACCACGTAGATCAAGCTTGGTAAATACTCTTGCTCCTCGGAGCCTATCAAAGAGCTCAGAGATTAGGGCAACGGGTACTTATTCTTGACGGTGATGGCGTTAAGACCCCTGTAGTCAATGCATGGACGTAATTCTCCTTCTTCTTTTGCACAAAGAAGAACCCTGCCCCTGCTGGTGACACCGACTTCCTAATGAACCCTCTTGCCAGATTCTCCTGAATGTACTGGGACATGGCCTCCGTCTCAGGAGCGAGAGGGGTATACTCTCCCCGAGGAGGTTCTGCTCCAGGCAAGAGATCAATAGGACAGTCGTAGGGGCGATGAGGTGGAAGAGTCTCCGCCGCCTTCTTGGAGAAAACGTCTGCATATGCCCAATAACACTGAGGAAGAGAAGTGAGATCTACGGGTATCTCTGTGGTGGTGACCTGAACGCACTCCCTGATACACCTGCCTCTACATGAATCACCCCAACCCAGTATCCTCCCAGAGGACCACTCAATATGGGGAGAGTGGTAACGGAGCCAAGGTACTCCCAGCAACACCTCGTCTATTCCCTCGGGCAGGACAAGAAAAGAAATACTCTCCTGATGGGACGGGGACATAGATAAAGTGAGAGGGATCGTCTGGTGGGTGATTTGGGAGGGCAGAGTTGATCCATTCACTACTCGCACAGTCACCGGTTTGGCGAGCATCACCAGAGGTATAGTGTGGCGGAGAGCAAATGCAGAGGACATGAAATTCCCCTCGGCTCCGGAATCCACACAGAGCTCAGCGGAGAGCGTGGATGGACCTACTGTAATTGTCCCTATAAAGGACCACTTGGTGGAAAATGCCGCAGTGTCTAGTGAACCTCCTCCCAAGGTCACTAGACGTGACCGTTTTCCCGACCACTGTGGACATTTGTTGGCATAGTGTCCTAACTGTTGGCAGATGTTACAGACTACGGGTACTTGAGCGGCCCGGGACTTAGGTCCCGCTCGAGAAACCTCCATGGCCTTATGGGAGTCGGGCGCCTGGCTGGAAGATTCCAGAGGTCTGGCGAAGGTGGGAGCCAGCCGGAACCTCTGCCTACACTGGGACCGCTCCAACCTCCGCTCGTGAAAACGGAGGTCGATGCGGGTAGATATGGCGATAAGCTTCTCCAGTGTGGCGGGAATCTCCCTGGTAGCCAAAGCATCTTTAACATGATCAGCCAGTCCTCGCCAGTAGACTGGAATGAGTACTTTATCCGACCAGTCTAGCTCTGAGGCCAGAGTCCGAAACTGGACGGGAAACAGACTGACCAAAGACGAACCCTGTGCCAATGCCAGCAGTTGTAGCGCCGTATCGTTGGTGACCTGAGGTCCTAAAAAGACCTTTTTTAGAGCCTCCAGAAAACGAGGAGCACTCCGCACCACACGGTCGTCACGCTCCCACAGCGGGGTGGCCCACTCCAACGCTCTGCCTGACAGAAGCGAAATTATAAAGCCCACTTGTGCCCGATCCGTGGGGAAACGTGCAGCCAGAAGCTCGAGTTGTATAGAGCACTGACTCACGAATCCCCGACATTGCTTGCTGTCACCAGCAAACTTGTCTGGAAGCTGGAGGTGGGATATTGTGGGGGAAGATGTGGCAGTGGACACACTGGCTGCAGCCACTCTAGCAGCCTGAACAGCGACTGCAGTAACATCCACAGCTGAGGTTGTGCACTCAAGAGCCGCCAACCTACCCTCCAGCTGCTGGATGTCCCGTAGTAGACGCTGGTCATCCGCCATTTTACCAGCCAGACCCTGGCGCTAATATTATGTTAGGGTCTGCGGAACGCACCAAATATATGAGGTAGAGAGGTGCGTTCGCAGCCCGGGGTCCACCGTGCAGGCGGAACCTGCTGCTAGTAAAATGGCGAAAGTAGCTTACTCTGTTATCCCGCAGAGTCGCTAAAATAAACGCCGTAGCGCGTTGTGGCAGTAAGTGCGAACTCTGTTAATACCCAGAGCCACTAACGGAAATGCCACAGCGCTATATGGCGATAGCTGCGAACTCACTTAGCTTCAGTGAGCCGCAAAGTAAAACGCTAGGGCGCTGTCTAGCGTCGAAAGCAAACCCTGTTACGTCACAGGGCCGCTGAGGAAAAGTGCTGTGTCCTGTCAGGCTCTCAGCTACACAGTTAAGTGCTAAGCGTACATAACGCGTGATCATGTGCTAATGTCCTCGCGGGAGTCACCCGCAATCTATGGCGTCTGAACGCCAGACCCTGAATACGGCAATCAAAACTCCTCACCGGTTATGCCGGTAATCTAGGGCATCTAGGACACCGACCCTGGCCAGCTACCATACCAAACTCCTCACCGATTAAGTCGGTATTCTAGTGGCTATTTCAGCCGGGTCCCTAACCACACATACGCATGATCACACTGGCGCATAGCATACAATGGTTGATATTAGCGCATGGCGGCCCAGCCATGCTACCCTTTTATAGCAACAGCTACAGGACCTTCCAGGAACAAGGACCAATGAGAAGCTGTTACAAACACACGTAGCTACATGACCTTCCTGGCGGACCAATAGGAGCCGCTGCAGCACCTGAACATGTGACCCCTGATCTCCAATGAGAGATCTCACTCTGGGCATGCTCAGATGGGAAAACGCAGGACTTTGTCTCAAAGACGGCTGCTCCAGCACTGGCTATAATAGCAGATCCAGGAAAGGCAGCAGCAAGTCACTGCACAGTAGAGGAGTGGGCAAGACGCCTGGACCGACGTCTCTGCTGAGCAGGCTCCACTGCGGCCAGAGATGAATGGGAGACCGCAGCGGGACAGGTTCGAGACTCCCCTTGTGCAGCAGCGGGAACTCGAACCCTAACATCCAAAACGTGATTACTTCCTTTCCAAGCCCTTCTGTGTGCCAAAACAGTTTCCCCCCCCCACATATTTGGTATCAGCGTACTCAGGACAAATTGGACAACAACTTTTAGGGTCCAATTTCCTTGTGAAAAATAAAAAATTTGGGACTAAAAAATCATTTTTGTGGAAAATTGTTTTCTTTTTTTTCACACCCAGGCATTATAAACTTTTGTGAAACACTTGGGGGTTCAAAGTGCTCACCACAGATCTAGATAAGTTACTTAGGGGGTCTAGTTTCCAAAATGGGGTCACTTGTGGGGGTTTTCCACTGTTTAGGCTCATCTGGGGCACTGCAAACGGAACATGACCCCATCAACGTCTGTATTCCAATACTTTATCACTTCCTTTCCAAGCCCTGCCGTGCGCCCAAACAGTTTCCCCCCCCCACATATTTGGTATCAGCGTACTCAGGACAAATTGGACAACAACTTTTAGGGTCCAATTTCCTTGTGAAAAATAAAAAATTTGGGACTAAAAAATCATTTTTGTGGAAAATTGTTTTTTTTTTTTTTTCACACCCAGGCATTATAAACTTTTGTGAAACACTTGGGGGTTCAAAGTGCTCACAACAGATCTAGATAAGTTCCATAGGGGGTCTAGTTTCCAAAATGGTGTTACTTGTGGGGGGTTTCCACTGTTTAGGCGCATCAGGGGCTCACCAAACGCGACATGGTGTCCAATCTCAATTCCAGCCAATTTTGGTTTGAAAAAGTCAGACAGCGCTGCTTCCAGTCCAAGCCCTGCCGTGCGCCCAAACAGTGGTCCCCCCCATATATGGGGTATCATCATACTCAGGACAAATTGAACAACAACTTTTGTGGTCTAATTTCTCCTGTTACCCTTGGGAAAATAAAAAATTGGGGACTAAACGATCAGGTTTGTGGAAAAAATATGATTTTTTATTTTCACGCCCGGGCGTTATAAACTTCTGTGAAGCACTTGGGGGTTCAAAGTGCTCAACACACATCTAGATAAGTTCCTTAGGGGGTCTAGTTTCCAAAATGGGGTCACTTGTGGGGGTTTCCACTGTTTAGACACATCAGGGACTCTACAAATGCGACATGGCGTCCAGCCAATTCTGCGTTGAAAAAGTCAAACGGAGCTCCTTCCCTTGCGACCTCTGCCGTGCACCCAAAAAGTGGTTTACCCCAACATATGGGTATCGGCATGCTCAGGACAATTTGCACAAAAACTTTTGGGGTCTTGTTACCCTTGGGAAAATAAAAATTGGGGTGAAAAGATCATTTTTGTGGAAAAAATATGATTTTTTATTTTCACGGCTCTACGTTATAAACTTGTGTGAATCACTTGGAGGTTCAAAGTGCTCACCACACATCTAGATAAGTTCCTTAAGGGGTCTAGTTTCCAAAATGGGGTCACTTGTTGGGGGTTTCCACTGTTTAGGCACATCAGGGGCTCTCTAAACGCGACATGGCATCCAGCCAATTCTGCGTTGAAAAAGTCAAACAGCGCTCCTTCCCTTTCGACCTCTGCCTTTCGCCCAAAAAGTGGTTTACCCCCACATATTGGGTATCAGCGTACTCAGGACAAATTGCACAAAAACTTTTGCGGCCTTGTTATCCTTGGGAAATTAAAAATTGGGGTGAAAAGATCATTTTTGTGGAAAAAAAAATGATTTTTTTTTCACGGCTCTACATTATAAACTGTGTGAAGCACTTGGAGGTTCAAAGTGCTCACCACAGATCTAGATAAGTTCCTTTAGGTGTCTTGTTTCCAAAATGGGGTCACTTGTGGGGTGTTTCCACTGTTTAGGCACATCAGGGGCTATCTAAACGCGACATGGCATTCAGCCAATTCTGCGTTGAAAAAGTCAAACGGCGCTCCTTCCCTTGCGACCTCTGCCATGCGCCCAAAAAGTGGTTTACCCCCACATATGGGGTATCGGCGTATTCAGAAGAAATTGCACAACAAATTTTGTGGTTCATTTTTTCTTTTAACACTTGTGAAAATAAAAAAAATTGGTTCCGAAGTAAAGCTTTTGCAAAAAAAGTTAAATGTCAATTTTTTCCTTCCACATTGCTTCAGCTCCTGTGAAGCACCTGAAGGGTTAATAAACTTCTTGAATGTGGTTTTGAGCACCTTGAGGGGTGCAGTTTTTAGAATGGTGTCACTTTTGGGTATTTTCTATCATATAGACCCCTCAAAGTGACTTCAAATGTGATGTGGTCCCTAAAAAAAAATGGTGTTGTAAAAATGAGAAATCGCTGGTCAACTTTTAACCCTTATAACTTCGTAACAAAAGAAAATTTTGTTCCCAAAATTGTGCTGATGTAAAGTAGACATGTGGGAAATGTTATTTATTAAGAAATTTTTGTGACATATCTCTCTGATTTAAGGGCATAAAAATTTAAAATTTGAAAATTGCTAAATTTTCAACATTTTCGCCATATTTCCGTTTTTTTCATAAATAAACACAAGTCATATCAAAGAAGTTTTACCACTAACGTGAAGTACAATATGTCAGAAAAAACAATCTCAGAATCAGCGGTATTCGTTAAAGCGTTCCAGAGTTATAACCTCATAAAGTGACAGTGATCAGAATTGTAAAAATTGGCCCGGTCATTAAGCTGCAAAATGGCTTTGTCACAAAGGGGTTAAACATGAAGAAAAAATATATATTTTTTTAGCAATTTTGTTTAAAACATGTACGGTAAATCCCTGAAACTCATGAGCCTGCGGTCAAACTTAGAGGCTTGCCACATATGACCATCTCCCATTTTTCTGCTTTGGGTCTTTACCTTCTGTTACAGATCTGAATTAACTAGCGTCTCTCGTTTCTCAATCTCGCAGTATAAACAGGCTGCTGGTCACCCGATGACCAAGCAACACTTTTGCTCATCAAATGAAATGATCTTTGGTGCTGCATAAAAGATCATCGTTCTCAGTAGTACTTTGTCTTCTGTAAACTGGATTTGCGCTGCGGAGAACAATGGCAGCCTATGTGATCTGAATGATCTATTGCAGATAGCTCAATGGGCACCGAAAGTGCGTTCTTCCTGTGTAAACAAGCTATTAAACAGTCGCCAATCAGTAAATATTTACTGATTTGCGGCCATTTAATATCTCAATTAAAGGGATTGTCCACCATTGGGACATTTTATTTTCTTATTTAAATGCATGCAATTGGGGCCAAATATCATTTTTGCAAATAGGTTGCTTTAAAAGTTTTGCCTCCTCTAGCTGCTGTATTACACTGGCTATTGCTCAGTCTGTGAGGAAAGCTGCACTAACAAGAGCAGGAGGACCTGTCATGCCTATATAATAGTAAGGGCCACAAAATCTTGTCCCCAACACATCTGTTAAATAGAGATAATTTTTCCAACCCCAGTAACTCACTCTGCTGCCAGCAATTTACCATGTGATACAGCGGCTATAGGAGGCAAACGGTGCAAAATTTGTAATGAAAAACAATGGAAAATTTTTTTTAGCATCAATTGCATGCATTTACATGAAAAAAATAATGAAGTAAGATCCAAGGGCTGGAGTGAAGTAGACCTAAGAGAGGGAAGCGATAGGAAGAAAAGAGTGGAAAAAATGGAAAAAAGGGCAAAGTGAGAGAGAGAGTCATATAAATGAATCATAACATCCTCTGGGTCAGAGGAATGGTCCCCTTCACCTAACATGCGTACAATGTTTTGAGGAACTAAGGAGTAAGATGAAATTTTGTTTCTGATGGAAAAAGCCAGGTCTTTTATAGTGTCATTCATTTTAAAGGGATTGGAAAAGCTGCTTTTAATAAACTTTGTCACAACTGCAGTCACCTACAGAATAGTCACTTCTGGTCTCCAAATCACAGCTGATGCTTGAGATGGGTTGGAGGAAGCTTCCTTCTGTGAAGACATTTCATTAGGGATGAGTGCACCCATCGATGTTCGGGTTCTTGTACCTGACTCGAACTTTAGTCCAAAGTTTGGTTCGGGTACCAGAACTTTACTTGAACTTGAAAAAAATCTCTCTCTCACTCTGTCTGCAACGGACTTAACCCAGAACTCCAAACATTGCAATGGATTTCCGGGAGAATTCCGTATTCGTCGTTTAGCACCGGACTCTAAAGGCACTGTCACACTTAGGCCTCTTTCACACATCCATTTTTTTGCCGTCAGGCGCGATCCGGCGCTTTTTAAAAAAACGGATTGGGCTTTTTAAACCGCCAGATGCGTTTTTTTGTCATTGACTATCATTAGCGCCAGATGTCATTGCGTTGCGTCCGTTTTTTTCCGGATCCGGCGGAAATTTACATTTACGTTTTTTTTTTGGTGCCACACCTGCCGGATGCGCCGCTTGCGGCGCATCTGGCGGCCGCAAACAATACAAGTCTTTTGTGCAATCCGGCAAAAGACTGATCCGGATTCTGGAAACCAAGGTCTCTCTCTCTCCCTCTCTCTCTCCCTCCAGTCCGGACATGCGTACCTGCATTTTCCGGTTTTGGACGGATTGTGCCTGACGGCACAAAACGGATGTGTGAAAGAGGCCTTAGCGATCACGACAACGACACGACCTGGCGAGATCGTTGGTGCGATCGCTATATGGTCGTTAGTTAGCTTCCAAACACAAAGATCTAATTAGAGATCAGCGATCTGTATAACGACCTCTGCGGTCGTTGGGAAAACCTAGTCCCGCCTGCGCCGCTGGTAAAGTCGTTCATAAAGGGTGTCACACTCAACGATTCAGGCTCACCAGCGGGACATCAACGTCCAAAAAGGCTCAGAACGTTCATGAACGTTCAGAGACATCGCAGCAAGGGCCACATCGCCGCTACATGTCACACACAGCGACGTCGCTAACGAGATCGCTTCCGCGTCATAAAATCATTGACGCTTTAGCAATCTCGCTAGCGATCTCGCTTAGTGTGACAGTACCTTAACTGTCCGGTGCAAAGGCCGAACTTTTACATTCAGGTTCTTTCAGCTCTACTTTCCATCAAATACAAGACAGAATAATATCTTGTTACTTTAGAGTTTAACTATTTGTGAAAACATGACTTGTATCTTTTTTATTATACAGAAAAGCTACCCGTGGAAGCCAAGTTGCCGTGGTACAAGCAAGCACAGGAGTTGGAAGAGGCCACAGCAGTATCTGAAGAACCTTCGTAAGTTTTAGCTACCTGCAATTGATATTTTGAGACTTTGCTGTGATTTGTTTTTATCCATGACTATTTGTTATTGAATGTATCTATACATCAGTCATTAGACATTACATGTCTTATTTATAGGTTTTTAATGACTGCACAGAATTGTAACAAATAACAATAAATATGTAAAACCAATTTTCAGTCACCTACCAGAACCATCACATTTCTAATATTACTATACGACATTACTAATTATTAGCTTCTTACTAATAGCAAGTTACATAGTTAATATGGTTGAAAAAAGACACAAAGAAATCAAGTTCAATGATAAAAGAGATGGGTGATATGTACAACCATAATGCTTGATCCAGTCTTCCCCAAAAGAGCAAATCTTTTTCTCCTCATCCCAATTGTTCATCTACTTGACTGAACATTCAGAAAATAATTTTACATATTTACAAAATTAATTGTTATTTTCTTAAAAAAAAGAATTGAAGTCATTATTGAAATCATCAACAGTTTCCACCTTGACCAGCTCTAGAGGTAGACTTTTCCACAGATTAAGGGTATGTGCGCACGTTGCAGATTTTGATGCAGATCTGCAGCGTTTTTGGACACACGGAATTGCATCAAATCCGCAGTGTAGTGCACAGCCAATGATAATCTGTGGGAATCCTGAATTTGGTGTGCACATGTCAATTCTTTTTGCGGATCTGCAGTGTTTCTGCACCCATTGACTTGCATTGAGTCAGTCAAATCCGCAGCAAAAACAAAGGTTTAAAAAGATCTGCAGTGTTGCTGCGAAGTTGCGTGCGAGAAACACTGCAGATAGGGAGGAGGAAGAGTGTGTGGGCGGAGACTATGTGTGTGGGCGGAGACTGTATGTGCGGTGAATATGTGCTTGTGTGTATCTATGTGTGTGTGTGCATGTGTCTGCTGGGGGTCTGCGGGTGTGTGCGCGGCTGTGTGTGTGTGTGCATGTCTGTGTGCGGGTCTCTATGTATGTACGTGTGTCTGCAGGTGTCTGCGGGTGTGTGTGTGTGCGGGGGTCTTCGGGTGTGTGTGTGTCTGGGGGTCTGTGTGTAGGCAGGCATCACCCGATGAGACTACTAGTCCCATCCGGCTATGTCTGCTACAGTGACATCAGTTGCCGATGATGGGACAGTAGTAGTCCCATCATCCTGGTACTGTGTTGAATAGTAAAAAAAAAACACATACAGACATACAGTAAACATACTCACCATACTGCTAATCCCCGATGCCCTCGATCCCCTGTAAAAAAATAAAATAAAATAATAAACAGTATACTCCGGCGTAAGCCATATAGTAAGCCATATAATAACAAGTGTCCCATGACGATCTCCCGTGGAGAGCTGTCACATCGGCAGATTTGACCGCTCGCCAGGGCCTCCAGTGATACAATGACAGATGGTATCTTTCCGCAGTGCATCACTCCGCCATGTTCACAGCAGTTCATCCTGTCACTTGCGGCACCGCTGCATGGGAAAATTCTCTCGCAGCATTTTGTCAAATGAGAGCCTGAACTCCAGTGACCCCTCAATGATAACACTGCAGGAGCCATTGTTTCCTGTCAGTGTGTCACTGGAGGCCCTGTAGCCCTGTAGAGCGGTCACATCACCTGATTTGACAGCTCTATAGGGGAGATCGTCGTGGGACACTCGTTAGTACATGGATTATGTCGGAACAGGAAGTATTTGTATTTGTTTATTATTTTAATTTTTGCAGGTGATTGATGGCTTCAGGGAATTAGGAGTACAATAAAGATGGGAAAATGTGTTGTGTTTTATTTCATTAAAATACTTTATTCTGGCTGTGTCTTTATTTTACCCATTTTCAACTATAGTATTAGTAATGGATCGGCGTCTTATTGACACCTCTCCATTACTAAGCCGAGCTTGATGTCACCTTACAATACAAAGGTGACATCAACCCCCATTACCCCATATGCCACCACTACAGGGCAGTGGGAAGAGAGAGGCTAAGTGACGGAATTGGCACCATTTCTGGGGCGGTTGCAAGCTGGGGTTTGTAGCAGGGGGGGGGCAATATCCATGGTCCCTTCCTTGGCTATGAATATCAGCCCGCAGCTGTCTGCATAGCCTTTTCTGGCTATTAATTATAGGAAGACCCCACGTCATTTTTTTAAGGGGGCCCCCCTATTTTAATAGTCAGTAAAGGCTTTGCAGACAGCTGCGGGCTGATATTAATAGCTTGGGAAGATCCAAGAGTATTACCCCCTTCCCAGGCTATAGACATCTGCCCCCAGTCACTGGCTTTCCCTCTCTGGAATGGAAAATTGTGTGGGAGCCCATGCAATTATTTTTTTTTCCTTTTTATACAGATATTGCATTTAAGACTGGGATCATACTTGCGAGAAACTCGCACGAGTCTCGCACCTCCATACCCGGCACTGCCGCCGGCACTCAGGACCGGAGTGTGTGGCTGCATGTATTTCTATGCAGCTGAACTCTCCGGTCCGAGTGACGGCAGCAGTGCTGGGTATTGAGGTGCAAAACTCGTGCGAGTTTCTCGCAAGTGTGACCTCGGCCTAACGCAGATTTTATCTCCATGTGTTTTTTGTTTTTTTTACTAGTCAACACAGTAGCTGGATGACTACTACTGTCTCATCATCGGCTACTGATGTCACTGTAGCAGACATAGCCAGATGGGACTATACTGTGTTCCAAATTATTATGCAAATAATATTTTCTCAGATTTTCCCAAATTACCTATATGAATTTCAGTCATTGTAATTTTCCAGTCAAATAATTATTAGAGTACAATTGAAAGGTTTTTGTACAAACTGACTATGATAACAGTATATTTTGTAAAAAATAAAACACTCAAACTGCACTCAAAATGCATGTTCCAAATTATTATGCACAGCAGAGTTTTCAACCTTTTCATTTTAATAAAGAACAAAAAAATGGTCATTTTTTAAATTACAGGTCCTTCTCAAAAAATTAGCATATAGTGCTAAATTTCATTATTTTCCATAATGTAATGATTACAATTAAACTTTCATATATTTCAGCTGCAGATGGAAGCAAGGGGGACACTTCATTACTTCTGGGTAGGGCGGAGCCAGATAGTAGGACTAACCTCAGGTTCTAAAAATGGGTGTTGTCCGGCCCCTCCGGCTCTGGCTCCTCCTGCCGTACACTCCAGTTTCGACTTGAGGTCCAAGTAGGAAGGATGGCTGCTAATGCAGCTCCTCAGAAAACACCTCAGAAGAGTTTATTATTTTACTCGGACAGGGTCCTGGACTTTATGTCTAGAGGATCAGGGGTACCGGCGCTGCTGGTCCCCATCCTCTCCCCTGGCAATATGTATTCCCTAAATGGTGGTCATTACATTTTCTTGCCGGCCCGGGGGGAAGAGGTGGCTATCCCTGACAGGACGCACACCACGTTCTGGGTCACTGCGTTCCTTGTCCTCATGGGGAAGCAATGGGCACAGCGTCACATATCCGTGGAGGGTCCCTGTGGCGTTTTGGCTGGTGAGTACTCCATATCTTTATTATATATATGTGAGTGCTTTAGCGTTCTGCTACGGCAGCGCTGTACATTTTTACTATATATCAGTGTGATTTAGCGTTGTTGCAGGCAACGCTATTACCTTGGTGCCTTCAGTGGCTGCTGCGGGCAGCCACTGGTACTTTTTTGTCCGCAGGCAGATGCCCTGCGGGACTTAGGAGATGGAGGGGAGAGTTGCTCCCGCCTTTTTTATTTGAATTTCGCGCCCAGAGCGCGCGCTTTAAGGCAGCCGGCCCGGCACTTTCACTTTCGGTCTCTGCACGGGCTGGATAAGACAGGGGAGCTTCGGCGGCCATTGCTGGCAGAGAGCCGATTATTTCGTTCGTCTCTCCCTCTCTCCTCTCCTCAAAGGCACCGCTCCAGCCGGGTGAGTTCGGCGTTAACCTCTTCGCCGCCGACGCTGCAAAAAAAAAAAAAAAAACCCTCCAGCACGATTTTTAACAGCTGGGGGTGCGATTCAAATGCAGCTGTGCTGCAGGAATATTTTCTTGTAGCCTTTCACAGGCGTGGGGATTCTGAGACATTAACCCCTTAGCGGTCGATACTGCTCCCTCCAGCACGATTTTAACAGCTGGGGGTGCGATTCTGCAATATTAACGGCCGATACTGCACCCTCCAGCACGATTTTAGCTGAGGGTGCGATCCTGCAAGCTGTGCTGAAGGAATATATATATATATATCTTGTACCTCGCCTTAACGGGTGGTAGGGAGGCTGCGGCATTAACCCTTTAGCGGTTAGCCCTGATGGCTGGGGTAACTCCTGCTGTGGGAGTTTTTAACCCTTCAGCACCTCTTTTTCTTACATGTTGTTATTACATATTTTTTTGTAATATATACTGTGTGAGGGCATGTTCAATGATCTGGAACGCATGTATGGCGTCTGCGGATAGAATCCGCACATGACCCTATTTATATCCCTTTCATGTTGAGTTAATATGCTGTGTTTTTTGACACTTGTGTTATATAAATACGCTGTATTTTACTGCGGCTGCCCTACGTATACACTGTATTTTTCACCTGAAATACGGATGCATTGTGTCCTACGCCCGCGCGTGGGTTGCGTTCTGTATCTTACGCTTGCGCGGTGTATGCACTGTGTCTTGCGCCTATGCATGGAATGGTTTTGTGTTCTACGCTTGCGTGGTGGATACTTTGTGTCCGGCGTTTGGGTTTGCTTCGGACTGTGTCCGGCACCAATCTGACGCCAGTTGTGGCGGTTGTTTTTTATTTGTCTGGCTAACCTATGGGTTCAGACAATCTAGTATGCAGATCGTATGTTCCGACATAGTCGCTGTAGGTTTTGCCGTCCATGGATAAACTCATGGGGCAGTGGTGAGGTCCTTGTATCCGTTTGACGGATTTAATTGGATTCCTTCTCCTGAAGGCGTATCTGCAAGATCCACAAAAAAAAAAAAAAAAATAAGAACAAAACGGAGTTGGCGGTGAAAGCCATCTATGAAGCTACTAGTAGTCCTAGGGTCCTTGTGTGCTTCTAAAGCTCTCTTGGGCTGGATTGGTCGTCTGCAGACAGCACTGCAGGCTGGACCTTCTTTATCCGATATAAGAGGAATACAGCCCGACATATATATATATGTGAGGACATCCCTGCGGTACAGATCTCGATCTTCTGCAATCACTGTTTGGAGAGCCGTGTGGCTTAAACAGTGGACTGGGGATGCGGTTGTCCAATCAAAGTTTGCTATCATTTGATTGCTGAAGCTAAGACAAAGGAGTCAGCTTTACTTCAGCGTAGAGCTGTAACGTCTGCATCTGACAGACCCGGTACCAGTGGTAACCGACGGTTTTTTTCGTGGCAGGAGACGAGTCGGTCAATCCTCTTGGAAATCGAGTCGTCCCGCTTTTTCAGGGAAAAAGTCTTCCCAAAAGTCTAACGCTTCTTGGAAACAATACCCGTTCAATGACAAGCGGGAATCTGACAAAAAGCCCGCCAAAACGGACTGACGCCAGAAGTTCACTCGAGGATTCTCGAGTGGGGGGGGCGCCTGCTCCTGTTTCAAGCGGTTTGGGTCTCCCGCGTCTCAGACTCCTGGGTGACACGAATAATGTCGGCAGGCTATTTCATAGAGTTTCTCTCTCGCCCTCCAGAAAGATTCTGTCAGTCTCGCGTTCCGTCAGATCCCGACTTATTGACCACTCTGCGGCAGGAAGTCGATTCCTTACTACAGAAGGGTGTAGTGGTGTCAGTTCCTCCGGAAGACCGGGGAAGGGATTTTATTCCAACCTCTTTGTGGTCCCCAAAAAGGAGGGAAAGTTTCGTCCCATTCTGGATCTCAAGAGGTTAAATCGGCATGTTTACAACCAAAAGTTCCGCATGGAGTCGCTTCGCTCAGTGGTGACTGCCCTGTCACAGAACAATTTTCTGGTGTCCATAGATATTCGCGACGCCTATTTACACGTTCCCATCGGAAGATCTCATCAGCGCTTTCTGCGCTTTGCCATAGGTCAGGACCATTACCAGTTTGTGGCCCTCCCTTTCGGTTGGCTTCGGCACCCCGAGTTTTTACAAAGGTGCTGGCACCTTTTATGGCAATGCTTCGGAGACAAGGGATCATGATACTTCCTTATCTGGACGATCTTCTGATTGTGGCATCCTCAAAGGAGGAGGCAGTGACGTCTCGCGATTTATCCCTTCAGCTCCTGGAGGATTTCGGGTGGCTGATCAACTGGGAGAAGTCATCCCTGGAGCCTTCTCAGTCAATCCTGTTTTTGGGCATGATTTTCGACACAGCGAAAGTGGTAGTTTTTCTGCCAAAGGACAAGCAAACCAGTATCCATTGTCTGACACAGACTGTGCAGTCCTCAACGACAGTATCCCTTCGAAGATGTATGCGCCTTCTGGGGTTAATGGTCGCTTCGATGGAAGCTCTTCCGTTTGCTCAGTTCCATTGCAGAACGCTTCAAAGCTTCATTTTGAAGAGATGGAATCGTGCACAGGAATCACTGGATTGCAGGGTTTTAATCTCCCGCAAAGTGCGAGAGTCTCTGGACTGGTGGTTACGTCCGGAACGGTTTTTCCTGGGAAAATCTTTTCTTCCCCTGTCATGGTCGTTCTTGACCACCGATGCCAGCCTGACGGGCTGGGGGGAGTTTGGAACAATCTCTGGATTCAGGGAGTTTGGTCACCGGAAGAATCGGTGTTACCGATCAACATCCTGGAATTGAGGGCAGTTTTTCTTTGCCTCCAACATTGGACGGTCCCTTTGAGCGGATTACCAGTTCGTGTTCAGACGGACAACGCTACGGCGGTTGCGTATATCAACCATCAAGGCGGGACGAGGAGCTCCAGACTCATGTCGGAGGTATCTCGGATTCTGATATGGGCCGAGGCTCATGTGCCGGCCATTTCTGCGATTCACATACCAGGAGTTCAGTATATCCAGGCAAACTTTCTCAGCCGAGAGAGGATGGATTCAGGAGAATGGAGTCTTCATCCGGAAATCTTTGCACTTCTGTGCTCCCGATGGGGGACTCTTCAAGTAGACTTGTTGGCCTCCAGGATCAATGCCAAGTTACCAACTTTCATGTCCAGATACAGGGATCCGACCGCGGTGGAAGTGGATGCGCTGGTGGTTCCGTGGAGCCAATACCAGCTGGTTTATGTGTTCCCACCGATATCCTTGCTGCCGCTTGTGTTACGTCGGGTCAGGCTGGAGAGGGTTCCGGCTATTCTGATAGCCCCAGATTGGCCGAGAAGGACGTGGTTTTCCACGCTGATGTCGCTTCTGGTGGCGCCTCCTTTTCCTCTGCTTCTTCGACCGGACTTGCTCACTCAGGGTCCCGTGTGTCATCCGGGCCTAAGGTCTCTGCGTTTGACGGCTTGGCTCTTGAGACCGAGATTTTAACCCGTCAAGGGTTTTCAGAAAAGGTCATTGCCACTATGAGAGCGTCAAGAAGTCCGGCTACGACTAGGATTTACTACAGGATTTGGGAATCCTTCTTTCATGGTGTTTGGGTTCTTCCAAGAATCCAAAGAAATTTTCATTACCCAACTTGTTGGTTTTTTTGCAGCACGGGCTGGATAAGGGTTTGGCAATCAGTACCCTGAAGGGTCAGGTGTCTACCCTGTCGGTGCTTTTTCGTAAAGCTATTGCCTCGCATAGGGACGTATGTGCCTTTTTTCGCGGAGCAGCCCGTCAGTTTCCTCCAAGGAAAACTCCTGTGTCGCCTTGGCGGCTTAATCTGGTTTTGAAAGCTCTTCAAAGTGCTCCTTTCGAGCCTATGGATGCTATTAATCTTTCTTTGCTTTCTTGGAAGGTTGCCTTCCTAGTGGCGGTCACTTCCTTGAGACGGGTTTCCAAGTTGGCGGCTCTTTCATGTTCGCCACCTTTCTTGGAATTTTTCCCGGATCGCGTTGTTCTTCGCACGCGACATGATTTTCTCCCTAAAGTGGTATCTCAATTCCATGTCAATCAAGATATTGTGTTGCCTTCGCTTTGTTCAGAACCAAAGAATGCGAAGGAGCGGGCCTTGCACTCATTGTATTTAGTGCGGGCATTGAAGTTCTACTTGTCAGTTACGCAGAGTTTCCGGAAGTCGGATTCTCTTTTTGTGATTCCAGCAGGTCGTCCGTCGTGGTCTACGGGCTTCTAAAGATACTATAGCTCGTTGGATCCGGTCAGCTATTTTGGAAGCTTACCGTGTTATGGACGAACCTTGCCCGATTAATATTCAGGCTCATTCCATGAGAGCTGTGGGCTCTTCGTGGGCCCTTCATCAAAGGGCTTCGGCAGCCCAGCTCTGTCGAGCAGCGACTTGGCGTTCTGTTCACACCTTTACAAAGTTTTATAAGGTGGACGTCAGTGCCTCCGCTGATGCGGCCTTAGGACGCAGAGTCCTTCAGGCGGCTGTATTTTGAAAACTTCTAGTTAAGTTTATGTTGCGCCTGTTGCGCATGTATCAAGGTGTTGGCTTCTGCCTGTTTAAGGTTTTTTCCCACCCTTGTTTTTTGTACTGCTTTGGGACATCCCAGAAGTAATGAAGTGTCCCCCTTGCTTCCATCTGCAGCTGAAATACGAATTTTGGTAAGAACTTACCTGTAAAATTCTTTTCAGCAAAGGAAGCAAGGGGGACACTTCTCCCTCCCATAAGGCAGAAGGTGTTGTTTCAGATGCAGCGCGGCTCTCTCTGATAAGCGAGTTTCTGAGCTGAGGTCAGCGCTCTACGGTTTTTTCCGGCATCGCCAGCTCATCGCAGTGGTCAGGTTTTGTGAGTGGTACCTGAGCTGTGTGGTATTCATGTTATGTGCATAACCTTGTTCTTTTGAATCCTTTCAATTTGGTTATGGCGCTCCGCTGGTGATTTCTTTCTCCTTAGCTTGTGTACAAAACTGGAGTGTACGGCAGGAGGAGCCAGAGCCGGAGGGGCCGGACAACACCCATTTTTAGAACCTGAGGTTAGTCCTACTATCTGGCTCCGCCCTACCCAGAAGTAATGAAGTGTCCCCCTTGCTTCCTTTGCTGAAAAGAATTTTACAGGTAAGTTCTTACCAAAATTCGTATTTTAGATTCATTACACACCAACTGAAATTTGTCAGGTTTTTTATTGTTTTAAACTGATGATTTTGGCATACAACTCCTGATAACCCAAAAAACCTGTCTCAAAAAATTAGCATATCAAGAAAAGGTTCTCTAAACGACCTATTACCCTAATCTTCTGAATCAACTAATTAACTCTAAACACATGCAAAAGATCCCTGAGGCTTTCAAAAATTCCCTGCCTGGTTCATTACTCAAAACCCCCATCATGGGTAAGACTAGCGACCTGACTGATGTCAAGAAGGCCATCATTGACACCCTCAAGCAAGAGGGTAAGACCCAGAAAGAAATTTCTCAACAAATAGGCTGTTCCCAGAGTGCTGTATCAAGGCACCTCAATGGGAAGTCTGTTGGAAGGAAACAATGTGGCAGAAAACGCTGTACAACGAGAAGAGGTGACCGGACCCTGAGGAATATTGTGGAGAAGGACCGATTCCAGACCTTGGGGTACCTGAGGAAGCAGTGGACTGAGTCTGGTGTAGAAACATCCAGAGCCACCGTGCACAGGCGTGTGCAGGAAATGGGCTACAGGTGCCGCATTCCCCAGGTAAAGCCACTTTTGAACCATAAACAGCGGCAGAAGCGCCTGACCTGGGCTACAGAGAAGCAGCACTGGACTGTTGCTAAGTGGTCCCAAGTACTTTTTTCTGATGAAAGCAAATTTTGCATGTCATTCGGAAATCAAGGTGCCAGAGTCTGGAGGAAGACTGGGGAGAAGGAAATGCCAAAATGCCTGAAGTCCAGTGTCAAGTACCCACAGTCAGTGATGGTGTGGGGTGCCATGTCAGCTGCTGGTGTTGGTCCACTGTGTTTCATCAAGGGCAGGGTCAATGCAGCTAGCTATCAGGAGATTTTGGAGCACTTCATGCTTCCATCGGCTGAAATGCTTTATGGAGATGAAGATTTCATTTTTCAGCACGACCTGGCACCTGCTCACAGTGCCAAAACCACTGGTAAATGGTTTACTGACCATGGTATTACTGTGCTCAATTGGCCTGCCAACTCTCCTGACCTGAACCCCATAGAGAATCTGTGGGATATTGTGAAGAGAAAGTTGAGAGACGCAAGACCCAACACTCTGGATGAGCTTAAGGCCGCTATCGAAGCATCCTGGGCCTCCATAACACCTCAGCAGTGTCACAGGCTGATTGCCTCCATGCCACGCCGCATTGAAGCAGTCATTTCTGCAAAAGGATTCCCGACCAAGTATTGAGTGCATAACTGAACATTATTATTTGATGTTTTTTTTGTTTGTTTTTAAAAAACACTTTTATTTTATTGGACGGTTGAAATATGTTAATTTTTTGAGACAGGTTTTTTGGGTTATCAGGAGTTGTATGCCAAAATCATCAGTATTAAAACAATAAAAGACCTGACAAATTTCAGTTGGTAATGAATCTAAAATATATGAAAGTTTAATTGTAATCATTACATTATGGAAAATAATGAAATTTAGCACTATATGCTAATTTTTTGAGAAGGACCTGTATAAGCATTAGCAGGTTCTTACAAACTGAAATCAAACAGTTTTCAACTCAAAACTTTATTCTAGGTGATGTTACATTTGCACATAGTACCCCTTGTTCGAAAGGAGCTTCGGAACTCTCTCGTCCATTGAATTTGTCAGGTTTTGGATGGTTTCTGCTTCAATTGTTTTGCATGAGGACAGAATACCCTCCCAGAGCTGTTGCTTAGATGTGAACTGCCTCCCGCCATCATAGACACTCCTTTTGATGATGCTCCAGAGGTTCTCAATGGGGTTGAGGTCAGGGGAGCATGGGGGCCACACCATAAGTTTGTCCCCTTTTATTCCCATAGCAGCCAGAGATGCAGATGTGTTATGTGCAGCATGAGAAGGTGCATTTTCATGCATGAAAATGATCTTGCTGCGGAATGCACGGTTCTTCTTCTTGAACCATGGCAGGAAGTGCTGTTTGAGAAACTCAACATACACTATGGAGTTCATCTTTACCCCTTCAGGGATCCTAAAGGGGCCGACAATCTCTCTCCCCATGATTCCAGCCCAAAACATTACTCCACCTCCTCCTTGTTGGCGCCGTAGCCGTGTTTGCATGGGGTGTCCATCAACCAGCCATCCTCCACTCAATCCACCTGGACCATCGAGCATTGCACGGCACTCATCGGTGAACAAAACAGTTTTGAAGTCAGTCTTCATGTATTGTTTGGCCCACTGGAGCCATTTCTGCTTGTGTGCAGTGGATAGAGGAGGTCGACAGGATGGCTTACGCACAGCTGCAAACCTCTGAAGGACCCTGCATCTTGTTGTTCGGGGGACGTTGGAGGCACCAGCAGCTTCAAAAACTTGTCTGCTGCTATGACAAGGCTTTTTTGCTTCTGCTCTTTTAACCTGACGTAATTGCCTGTAGGAAAGAGTCCTCAATTTTCCCTTATCAGCACACACACATGTGTACTGTGAATCGGCTACATACTTCTTGATTGTGCGATGATCACGATGAAGTGTCTTGGCAGTGTTGATTGTAGTCATGTCTTGACCTAAACACTCCACAATTTGTTGCTTCTCAGCAGCCGACACATCCTTTTTCTTTCCCATTTTGGCAGAAAATGTAGGCTGCTTAATAATGTGGGACAGCCTTCTTAAGTAGTCTTGCCTTTCATTGGACACACCTGCCAAACTAATTAACCAGGTGTCTGCAATTGCTTACAGTGATATAAAGAACCCTGACACACATCAACATCAATGAGTTTAACTGACAAACAAAAAGTATCTTACCTTATCACTCCTAAACAATTTTTGCATAATAATTTGGAACACAGTGTACAGTCATGGCCAAAAGTTTTGAGAATGACACAAATATTATATTTTCAATTGATCTGCTGCCCTCTGGTTTTTATGTGTGTTTTTTTTCAGATGTTTTTATCACAGACAGAAATATAATTGCAAACATATGAGAAGCAAAAGCTTATATTGACAGTTAGAATGAGTTAATGCAGCAAGTCAATATTTGCAGTGTTGACCCTTCTTCTTCAGGACCTCTGCAATTCTCCTTGGCATGCTCTCAAACAACTTCTGGACCAAATCCTGACTGATAGCAGTCCATTCTTGCACAATCAATGCTTTCATTTTGTCAGAATTTTTAGGTTTTTGTTTGTCCACCGGTCTCTTGATAATTGACCACAAGTTCTCAATGGGATTAAGATCTGGGGAGTTTCCAGGCGATGGACCCAACATCTCTATGTTTTGTTCCCTGAGCCATTTAGTTATCACCTTTGCTTTATGGCAAGGTGCTCCATCATGCTGGAAAAGGCATTGCTGATCGACAAACTGCTCTTGGAGGGTTGGGAGAAGTTGCTCTTGGAGGACATTCTGGTACCATTCTTTATTCATGGCTGTGTTTTTAGGCAAGACGTGAGAGAGCCGATTCCCTTGGCTGAGAAGCAACCCAACACATGAATGGTTTCAGGATGCTTAACAGTTGGCATGAGACGATACTGGTGGTAGCGCTCACCTTGTCTTCTCCGAATGAGGCGTTTTCCTGATGTCCCAAACAATCGAAAAGGGGATTCATCAGAGAAAATAACTTTACCCCAGTCCTCAGCAGTCCACTGCCTGTACCTTTTGCAAAATATCAGTCTGTCCATGATGTTTTTTCTGGAGAGAAGTGGCTTCTTTGCTGCCCTCCTTGAGACCAGGCCTTGCTCCAAGAGTCTCCGCCTCACAGTGCATGCAGATGCACTCACACCTGCCTGCTGCCATTCCTGAGCAAGCTCTGCACTGCTGGTAGCCCGATCCCGCAGCTGAAACACTTTTAAGAGACGGTCCTGGCGCTTGCTGGTCTTTCTTGGGCACCCTAGTGCCTTTTTGGCAACAATGGAACCTCTCTCCTTGAAGTTCTTGATGATGCGATAGATTGTTGACTGAGGTGCAATCTTTCTAGCTGCGATACTCTTCCCTGTTAGGCCATTTTTGTGCATTGCAATGATGACTGCACGTGTTTCTTTAGAGATAACCATGTTTAACAGAAGAGAAACAATGATGCCAAGCACCATCCTCCTTTTAAAGTGTCCAGTGGTGTCATTCTTACTTAATCATGACAGATTGATCTCCAGCCATGTCTTCATCAACACCCACACCTGTGTTAATGGAGCAATCACTGAAAAGAGGTTAGCTGGACCTTTTAAGGCAGGGCTGCAATGATGTTGAAATGTGTTTTGGGGGATAAAGTTCATTTTCTAGCCAAATATTGGCTTTGCAAGTAATTGCTGTTAAGCTGATCACTCTTTTTAACATTCTGGAATATGCAAATTGCCATTAGAAAAAGTGAAGCAGTAGACTTTGTAAAAATTAATATTTGTGTCATTCTCAAAACTTTTGGCCATGACTGTAGTAGTCCCATCGGATGATGCCTGCGTACACACAGACACGCACACACACACAGCCGCGCGCACACACCTTCAGACACACGCACACACACATAGATACACACAGACACCTGCACACAGACACGCACATATTTACCGCACACACATAGTCTCCGCCCACACACTCTTCCTCCTCCTTATCTGCAGCGTTTCTCGCACACAACTCGGCAGCAAAACCACAGATCTTTTTAAACCTGTGGTTTTGCTGCGGAATTGATTGACTCAATGCAAGTCAATGGGTGCAGAAACGCTGCAGATCCGCAAAAAGAATTGACATGCTGTGGAAAATAAAACGCTGCAAATCCACACTTATTTCCCCGCAGCATGTGCACACCAATTCTCAAATTCATATAGACTATCATTGGCTGTGCACTAACTACACTGCGGATTTAAATCAATTCCGCACATCCAAAAACGCTGTGGATCCGCATCTAAATCTGCAACGTGTGCACATAGCCTTTCTCCAGATGGAGAGAGGACCCCTTATATTTCCATGTCTTTTACCTGAAACAGCTTTTGACCATATTTTTATGGGGGCCATTTATGTACGGTACTTGTACAAGGTAATTATGTCCCCTTTTTTAATGTCTATTCTTAAAACTAAATAAATTCAATTTTAATCTTTCCTCATACCCAAGATCCTCGATGCCTCTTATCAGTTTTATTGCTCTTCTTTGTATCTTTTCTATCTCCACAGAATCTTTTCTATTAACTCTTGCCAAGAACTGAATTACATGTTCAACTTATGAACATCCTTCACAGACAGCACTATACTACATTCAGTGAAATGACTAGAATATTTGTTGTAGTGAGGACATGAATTAATTGTAGTAAACACTTTCTCTAAGTATTTCTATTCTCCCTTCCTTTTCACAACCTTGTATCTGGTAGTAAGATAACTGCCTACAGAAGTGTTCATCTCTTGTTGTTTTGCCTGCAAAACGAAATAATGAAGGCTAAGCATGCTTCCTTAGCTAAGCTATGCCTACTTAGCCTTTTGTCAGATAAAAATTGAAGTATGAAAATAATCCCTGTATTTTTTGCAAAATTTCTACAAGATCATGTGTCTGCAAAATTTTCTGCATGATCCTAGAATAAGTAGTGTGTTCAAGTTAATATTTTTGTAGTTTTCTCATTTGTTTCTAGTTTTATTTTATTTTATTCTCCTCTATAAACCAGAGAGCTGCTCTCATATTCCAGACCCTGTTAGTCCCTGTGTTATACGGAAAGTGGTTCCAAATCAGAAACGCCCCAGATTTGTTGGCTATCTGTGGTGTGACACCCCTTTAAAGAGAATGTGTCATCATACATATTGCTTAAATCAGGTTTTGATATTAAATTCATTTTTAAAAATGCTTAGCAATGTTTTTTTTCCATATCACAAACTTTATTAAAAAGAAAAATGAGATAGTTTATAATTTTCACACTGACTTCTGAGGGATGTGGTCAGCTTCAATGAGCAGTCTCAGGCTCTACCTTTTATATTCAAGGGTAATTGTGCAGGGAGGGGGTGCAGGGTGATCGGTGAGATCGCCTATTGTGATTGGAGGATCCCATGTTATTAACTGTGTACAGAGCAGTTATAAGTCATTTTAATCCTGCCTCTGATGATAAGGAAACTGCTGTAAACTCTTTCTCAATAAACAGTAAAATTAATCTAAAAAAAGCCCAGTGGCCTGTGTAAAAAATTGCAAAATTATGAAATTTTGTTTTTTAATAAAGATCATGATATGAAAAAAATATTAGAAAAAAGTTTTTAAAAAATAGATAAAAAACTAAAACCCGATTTATACAATCATCATTTTCTGACTACATATTCAGTTTAAGGCTGACCATTTAAAGCTTGTTTTTAGCTTGTTTTTTTTTTTTACATATAACTACTTTTCCTTTTGCTGAAAGAATAATACACAATAAGTCGTTGTTAGAATATTTCATTTTTTTCCGTAGTCTGCTACTAGTAGCTTTCCTTTTTCTCACTTAGTAAGTATAAGATTCCCAATGTAACACTGCTCAGGACTGTCCTTACATTGTTAAAAAAAAAACTAATGGAAAAACAGGTGTGTGAATATGATTTGTGAAAAAATATAAAATGTGATGCTTTTACAGGTAATTATTCAGGTGTGGTTTTCGGAAAGTACTCAGCACAGTAACCACAGAGTTTCTGTAAGGAAACTAGAAATGCTATTATTAAAATGCAGCTTATGCCGATTTCCCGTTGCAGCGTGATTAATGGGTGCTATTTACAGCTTTGATCTGCAGAGTTCCCTGCTCTCTATGCTGGAGCTTATTGGGGTCGAAATTGAAATCTTAATGTAGCCAAATACATTTTCCTTTCAGAGGAGTAGAATTACCATGTAGGGCTACTTAATATATACTGTATTATATTGCAAATGAAGCCCATGTGGCGAGCTACTACATTGCTGGGATCTATTTTCCTATATAACACACATTAGCAGGCAGAATGAATATGACGCTAGGCTTTGCGTTCTCCATTTTACGACTATACCTAACAAAGGCCCTAGTGTCATGTTTTATATTATAATACTAATATTCAGGTTTTGGCTTGCTCTGAAACCATTCACATTCAGGTGTAGTAATGTGCACACACATAAAATTCTATATGTGTTACCCAACGGGATGGCTGGTAGGAGGCATTCACCTCTCCAGCTGCTGCTACATCAGACCTGCAATCATTGTACCATTAGCACTTGCCATATGAACGTTATGCCATTTTGCTCTCTTTTGCCCTATTATTTCTTGAGTCCCAACAGTTTCCTTGGAATTTCCCACCATTCATAATTACTACTTTCTTGTGAAAGTAACCTTACACTTGACCATTTAAGAAGTTAACTTGATCATAGCCATATTGCAACAAGAACAATGCTGTTGGCCAGCTCCTTGTTCGATGAGCAGATGTTTTACCTGGCTCCACCATAAACATGCAGCCTTGGCAGAGCATGCATGTTTATTGCATATTATCTCCTGTGGAAACAAAGAATAGGACATGCTGAAATCCAACATTTCTGACGACTCTTTTCTCTATCATATGAAATCAGGAAAAGTTCCATACACATCTTTTATCTCCCCTATTTTTTGTTGTTTGTAAGCCCAGGTAGGCATGGTACACTTTCCCTCTGTATCAGTCATCACTGTCAGGTCATGTTTATTGTACTTGTATTCAAACTTACAGCATCCTGGAAATAATGGCACTATATGGCTGGCTTTATAATTAGCTGCTAATATTAAATTATATTTTTTTCCATTTGTGTTATAAAAGTACCTTTAAAGAGATTGTACGGTCTTAAACTACAAGTCTGCAGTCACTCTACGTGACTGCAGATTTGTGAATCCTCACATCACAAACACTGCGCACTGTGAGGATTCTCCGGTGCCAGCGCTGGGGGGAATCGGTCATGTGACCGCAGGTATGTGAAATGCATACTCCCAGCCACACTCTGACTAGATGGACGCCGCCTCGCTCAATACAAGTGTATTGAGTGAGGTCAAAAACAGTCTAGTCAGAATGTGGCCAGAAGTATGCATATCGCATACCTACGGTCATCAGACGACCGCCCACAGCCATATCGCACACTTGTCACATGACCTCAGCGCTGGCACTGGAGAATTCTCGCAGTGCGAAATGCATGCAATGTCACAAGTTTGTAGTGACATAGAGTAACTGCAGACTTTAGTTTAAGACTGAACAACCCCTTCCAGCTACAATTGTGTTGACGTTAAGGCTATGTGCACACGTTGCGGAATGTTTGCAGAAATTTCCTGAGGAAAACTGGACTTTTTCCCAGAAAAACCGCATGCGTTTTTATTGCGTTTTTGGTGCATTTTTGCGTGGTTTTACTGAGAATTTTCCTGAACATTCTAGGTCAATAATATAGCGGGAAATATGCAGATTTACAGCGAAATTAACGAACATTATGCGGTTTTTTTTGCGCAATGCGTTTTTTGTCACGGAAAAAAGCGCACCGTGTACACAAAAATTGCGGAATTCATCCTAAATAATAGGATGCTTAATTGATGCGTTTTTAAAGCGTTTTTGCCGCGAAAAAACCGAAAATCGCAACGTGTACACAAAAAAAGCACAAAAAAAAAAAAAAAATATCCAAAATGAAAAATGAAAAATTTTTGCAAAAAGCAGAAGGTAGTAATAATATAAGGGTATTTGAACATTATCAATAATGTACAGCCATCCCACTCAAGGCAACTCGTGACAGTCTACTCTAATATGAAAACCTTCACTGTCATGATTAAATGTGAACAAGGCAGAGGACTTTTCAGTTCAGATCTAGTTTTCAACGTGTACACATAGCCTAAAAGAGATTTCGAAATTTCTAAAAAAGAAACGGTAGAAAAAAAAGGGAATGGGATGAATTACAAAATACAACCTAATCTCACTGCTTGAATCCTCACCTGTGTAGTATGGCTGATCTGATTGTCTTCACCAGTCTCCTTTACTTCATGTAGTGACCACATTATCAATCATCCATGTGAACAATGTAGCCAATCACTGTGATAATACCAACGTGACTCTTTTTTAATTTAACTTATACTCTTCTCTTGGCCTTTTCATAAACTCTGGAAAATCACATTTAATTATGTCATCATCTCCAATACAAGAGTCCAGTGACTGACTTCTACAGGACACAACTCGATCACAATTCACTATGCTGCACTTTCGGTGGGAATGTATAACTTGAATTGAGATGGATATGGATTTTGTGACTTAATTTACAGTTTTTTTACAGCTTTTTGATTAAATGATGGAAAGTGTAAGAAAGGTGAATGAAGATTTATACTTCAAATTGTTAAAAAATGTTGATTGTAGTAAAATATGAATTTACTATGATATTCTGTTCACTAATAAGTAGATAGCAAACCTGAACTTTTCACTTGTGACTATACAAAGGTTCTCAGTGTCTGTTAAGAGATTATCTAAATGATCTTAATGATATTTTCATACTATTTATCTTATTTATTACCGTATGTCATTTTTATGTGACAAGACAGTTTCTCTGCCCATTATATGATTTTATGGGCCTGTCTTAAAGAAAGTATTTGATGGACTGAGCAATTTTACTTCAGTCCAAATGAGAGGAAATTATTTGTCATAACTAGAAAGGGGTTTTATGTTCTAGAAGAGACAGTCTAAATGAAAGCCTGTATTCAGTCCCTCAATATGCAAAAACTATTGGGACTAGTAAAGTCTGGATGGAGAATGAATATACTTCTGAACTTTACTTTATTTCATTCATTAAGTCAATATATACATTGATCTATATATTTGTTATAAGTCTCATGTGCAGACACTTCATTAAGTTGAAATAGTTCTCTAATTTTTTAACATTTGATGGTAAATAAAGGGAGTACTCTCTTGAGTAAGTTTTTTGTACCTTTAGATAGATTTTTTCTATACACCTTATATAAGCTATTATGCTAACCCTCCTAGAATAGAAGAATGACTATAGCCTGCCAGAAGTTGCCACCAGCATCACAACTCTGCTTTATTTTCATTATTTTGGTGTCCATTTTGTCCTGTGTGTACTGATTCTGGGTCTTTAGTTAGATCTTTGACTGTATGTTGGCCTTAGGACCTATTTTGTAGACAATTAGTAGATCCTTCTATTTGTGCTCTTTTTACAGATTCATTCCAGAACCATGGTCCCCATGTAGTGTTTCCTGTGGAACAGGTGTTCAACAAAGAAGTGTGAAGTGCCAGGTACTCTTGTCGTTTGCACAAACAATTGCTGATCTGCCTCTAGATGAATGTGAGGGTCCACAACCGGCCAGTCAAAGAACGTGTTATAGTGGATCCTGTGATGGAGAAACGACAGAATTCAACACTGATGAAGAGGAACTGGAGAACGTAGGAATAAAGGATACTGATGAACTCTATGACTGGGAGTATGAGGGCTTTTCTGAGTGCTCTGAATCTTGTGGTGGAGGTAAGTGATTCTCTATGTTGATGATTTACCTGAATTTTTGGCTTAAAAAAAAGTTTTGTAAATTTTGTCCACTTCCGAGGGCAGATGTCTAGATAATAGTTGTCTTTCCATCAGAATTATTGTCTTGTATCAAACCAATCAATAGACTTATTTAGACCTCACTTTTATCTGGATGTACAGACTCATTATCACACTACAATACGGTATATAGTTTGCCATTCAGCACCAATGAATTTCCTCTCATGTCACAACCAATCGCAGTGAATACAAACAGAGCGGAATTACCAAGACATATAAAATCCTTATGAATGACGACCATAGGTGTAACTAATGAAGGTTTCATGGACACTCTAGTGAGAAATAATATATGTTATTATTAGTCTCACTAATTAAAGTGAGTCTTTCAAATGGTTTATGCCCACTAATCTAATAAAAGTATCAAGTAGGAGATTTGTGCAGACAGCAGATAGACTGTCACATACACATCAAATGGCTGTTGGCTGAATGATGCTTCAGCTGATCAATCGGCTGACTGCCATCTCAGCCTAGACTCTCATACACAGGGTGCTTGCTCGGCCAAGTTCTTCTGTGTTCTCTGAGAAAGTCACTGATTGAAATGTTGGCTGAGAAATTATCTTAAAAAGAACAATGCAATCGTCAGTCTGAAATCTGACATGCGCCCACACACATTAGTCTGTGTGCGGGAGCCTTGACTGTAACTGGAACGCTGATAGGGGGAATAAAGTTAATTTTCTCCCTGCAGCGTTTGGCTTAGTGCGAGTGCCAGCAGGTTAATAGTGTTTTCTCTGGTGACAGGTTCCCTTTAAGGCCCCCACACACATTAAACTAATATTGGCTGAACCCACCAATATCAACAGGTTTGGCCAACGGTCTAGTGTGTATGAGGGCACTGGTCAACTGATTATTGGGAGAGATGTCAATTACAAATCTTAGAATTCAGACTGACAATCGCATTGTTCTCTTTAGGATAAGTTGCCAGCCAACGTGTCAATCAGTGACTTTGTCAGTGAACACAGGAGCGTGTGACCGAGCAAGTAGTGATGAACAAATGTGCTCGCATAGCGTGCTATCTGAGCATGCTCGAGTGTTATCCGAGTATCTTGGGTGTGTTTGAATAATATGTTCGAGTCCCTGCATCTGCATGTTTTTCAGTTGTTAGACCCCCACAAAACATGCCTAACAAACAGGCAATAAAAACATGTAGCCACAGAGACTTGAACATATTATTCGAACGCACCCAACATACTCACATAATACCCGAGTATGCTCAGATAACACGCTATCCGAGCACGTTCGCTGATCACTACAAGTGAGCACTCCTGTGTATGAAAGTCTCGGCTGACATGGCTGTCAGCCAAATGATCAGCTGAAGCATCGTTTGGCGGGCAGCCATCTAATTTGTATGGCCAGCTTTAGCATTGTAGAGAAAAAAAAATGTTTTTAAATTCCCCAAAGCTAGTCTCAGACCTGGCAAGCACTCCACAACTCCTCAGTAAATCCTGTCCAATGCCTCTCATTGAAGGCTCCATCATTCATTGACATTCATTGAAATATCACACATTCATCTTGTGTTCTTGATCCAATGCCTGTACAGTACTCTATCTGCATCACTGGTGTACTACGCAAATGCATAGAGCCATCAAACAAGGTCAAGGGAGATGTTTTAGTTGGAGTTTACTGATGAGAGCTGAATCTTATGTCATTACTGAGGCTGAACTCAGGGCACTTCCAAACTCATTTGCATAATGAAAGTTAATTTTCTCTACGATAATATTTTTGACTTGTAAATATACCATTGTGAATTGCATAAAATCCATCTACCTGAGGATTTTAGTAGTTTAGTAGGCATTAACAGACTTCTGTAGATGATCATAGAAAGTCCAAGAGTTTCTAGTGTAATGATAAGCTGAAAAGTCCTTCAGTCTTTTTTTTAATCGTTGTACAAATCCATAACTATGACTACTTGTGAACTAGGCCATACTTTTCACTGTTGAGGTCGTTTGACACTTTTTGACTGTGCGTGGTTTGTAACAGCATACCGTATACAGATCAATGAAGTAGCTAGTGTTGAATAATGTTGGTTTAATCAGATTGACCTTAGCTTCTTGTGGTTAGGAAAACAAACATTTCTGTGTGAAGTCTTTCTGCATCCATGGAAAGTGAGGTGCCGAGTGCTTTTATTATTCATCAAGCACTATTTTCTGGCACATGAATGTGTTTTATTCAAGTTCCAAGTTCTTACATAAATGTTTTTCCATGAGCACATGTGTGTTGTTCATGAGATCTGCTCAATCAGCTTGCTTTTCAAGAAGCATGAACTTCCAAGGCTCAGAGACTGTCTCTGACACCATCTTGTTTACATGTATGCAGTAGACACACTCAAGTAGTTCCGTTATTTCAAGAACAAGATTGCTTTCCATGAAAAACTAAAAACTTTAGCTTATTAATTTTGTATTCTGGAGAACAGAGTTTCTTGGATTTCTAATTAAAGAGAAAAATAGAACCATGATTGGAGTTAAAAATGTATGCTTGTTTGTGATACACTATTTTTATGGCAGATATTAAGTGGATAATTTGCTTTTTTTCCAAGTTTTACCATGGATGGCATTTCAAAGCAAGATTAGTCCATGTCCAACCACCATGAACCCTACTTAACAGGAGAATAACCCTTTTACTGCAGCACTTGACACAGTGTTACATTGTCCATGTGGAGCGTAGTCACATTTCTGTATTGTTCACTCGAAGGTAGATGAGCTGCCTTACCACATAGCCACATCCTCATTGTGACTGTTGGGTTCAAAGTGACTCTAATTTCTGCTGATCAATTATGATCATAGGAGTTGGATACCAACTACCCAAACCATAATTTTATTGATTACAGAAATTAGACTATCAATGTTAAAACCTGAAATACATATAATATAATAAATAATTATGATAATAATAAAGTGACATCATATTACCATTTTCCTTATATAATTTTTGGAAGTCAATATAGTTTTTTGTTTTTTTTTGCAAGAAACACATAAATGAATATTTTACATATTTCCCAGCCCAATGTACTCTGAACACAATATTAATATACTCTGCAATATAGCGCGGATAGTCATTGTACAGCAGTTATTTCCTGCTCATACTATAGAATCAACTTCGTCTTTGTCTTCCTAAAGAGTTTCTGTACGATTTAGGGAAGCTGAGTTTACTTTTCCCAGAAGGAATGGCAACGTCTGTAAAATGTCTGTTATTAGGCCCTTTTAAAATCCACTTTTTATGAGTTGTCTTTTGAAGTCGCAGTTTGGTAGTGTAATCATTTTTACCTCTTCCCTACTTTTAAGAAGCCCAAAGTCTTTGCAAAGAATGGAATTACCATTTGTAGCTGCAGACTATATTCACATGTGTGTAAGTGTGACTATATTGGCTAAGTTCTGGCACTGATGTTAGAGATTCAGTAAAGAAAACACTTTTTACTTGGTTCTGGATGAGTGGCTTTAAATCTCCACAGGACCTTCCCACTATACTGAGGCACAGTAGCCTGCAATTTCTCGCAACGCAAAGTCCTTGTGTCCGATGGTGCTGGCTCTTAAGGAACATTCCATAGCTGTAAAGAGTGTTATAAGCAGGTGATTCCATGTGGTGCATATGGCAAAGTACAAAAATACCTTGTACAAGTTTCAGAATGTTTATTTTACATGGACAGCTGGATGCCATGCCTGTGACCTCATTTAACACGTTTCACTCAATCTACATTGTTACTGAACTGGAACAGGTCACTTCCAGTAATATTACGATTTCGCTTTCTTAGCAGCACGGTTCCACAGGAGTTAAAACACTCGAAAATGTCTGTAATTTTCTAAATAGTAAAAAAAGTTAAATCAGCCCGAGCGTGGTTCATAAGCCAAATATTATGAGTATTTTATTTTATATTTCTTTTCCTCCTTTCCCTGTATTGTAACACAACTTTTTTTTACTGTGGGGTTCCTTGTTTGCGTTTTTTGCCCAAACATTAAAACAATGCATTACCGGATATTAAACTGTTTGCCATCCTCATACTTCATGCAGAAATGGTATTGGCTTTTAGAAAGATGTTTTCATTTAGTAGACACAATTATATTAGTTTTGCAGATTTATCCTATATAAGGCTCAGTTCACTACTACGTTTTGGAATTCCATTTCTATGTTATGCTCTAAGAACAGAGAAATAGAATTCATGCAAAGGATAGATATCACAAATATATCTGTTACATGACAGAAAGAACGCCATTGACTGTAATGGTGTCCATGTTGTTTCCTTTATATTTCTTATTTTTCTAGTAACATTTTTCACTTAAATGGCTTCCTTTAACCCTAAATATATATATATATATATATATACATATATATATATATATATATATATATATATGCATACACACGTGGTCAAAATTGTTGGCACCCCTCGTTGAATGACAGAAAAATCCACAATGGTGACAGAAATACCGTATATACTCGTGTATAAGCCGAGATTTTCAGCACATTTTTTTGTGTTGAAAATGCCCCTCGGCTTACACCCGAGTGATTGACCTGTGTCCCAGAAAGCCAGCGGGGGAGGGGGCGGGTGGGGGAGCGGCAGGAGCCAGCAGCTGTCACATTATACTCACCCCCTCCTTGCGCGGTGGCTGCACGTCCTCCCTGCATCTCTCTGTTCTCCCGGCAAGGTAGCTTCTTCCTGTATTCAGCGGTCACGTGGTACCGTTCATTAAAGTAATGACAATTTGCGTGGAGCACATATTCATTACTTTAATGAGCGGTACCACGTGACCGCTGAATACAGGAAGAAGCTACCTTGCCGGAGAACAGAGAGATGCAGGGAAGTGTAGAGACCGCGCCAGGAGGGGGTGAGTATGATGGGGAGGATGGGGGGAGCCTAACGTGCGGAGCCATGCATACAAGGGGACCGGGGGAGTGAGCCATGCATACTAGAGGACCGAAGGAGTGAGCCATGTATACAATAGGACCAGGGGAGCGAGCCATGCATACTAGAGGCTCGGGGAGCGAGTCATGCATACTAGAGGACTGGGGGAGCGAGCCATGCATACTAGAGGCCTGGGGAGCGAGCCATGCATACTAGAGGACCGGGGAGCGAGCCATGCATACAAGAGTACCGGGGGAGCGAGCCATGCATGCAAGAGTACCGGGGGAGCGAGCCATGCATACAAGAGGACCGGGGGAGCAAGCCATGCATACAAGGGGACCGGGGGAGTGTGCCATGTATACAAGGGGACCTGGGGAGTGAGCCATGCACAGCAGGACAAGGACCAGGGAGCCATGCACAGCAGGACAAGGACCAGGGAGCCATGCACAGCAGGACAGGGACCGGGGAGCCATGCACAGCAGGACGGGGACCGGTGAGCCATGCACAGCAGGAAAGGGACTGGGGAGCCATGCACAGCAGGACAGGGACTGGGGACAATCCATACCTGGCTTATACTCGAGTCAATTAGCTTACCCAGTTTTCCATGGCAAAATTAGGTGCCTCGGCTTATACTCTGGTCGGTTTATACTCGAGTATATATGGTAACTTGAATCTGACAGAAGTAATAATAAATCAAAAATCTATGAAAATGAACAAATGAAAGTCAGACATTGCTTTTCAACCATGCTTCCACAGAATTTAAAAAAAAATAAAACTCATGAAATAGGCCTGGACAGAAATGATAGTACTCTTTTGAAGCAATCACTGTAATCAAATGATTCCTCAATGAGACTTCTGCACCTCTCGACAGGTATTTTGGCCTACTCCTCAAGAGCAAACTGCTCCAGTTGTCTCGTGTTTGAAGGTTGCCTTTTCCAGATGGCATGTTTCAGCTCTTTCTAAAGATTCTCAATAGGATTTAGGTAAGGGCTCATAGAAGGCCACTTCAGAATAGTCCAATGTTTTTCTCTTGGCCATTCTGGGTGTTTTTAGCTGTGTGTTTTGGGTCATTATCCTGTTGCAATACCCATGACCTGCGACTGAGACCAAGCTTTCTGACACTGGGTAGCACATTTCTCTCTAAAATCCCTTGATAGTTTTGAGATTTCATTGTACCCTGCACAGATTGTATACACCCTGTGCCAGATGCAGCAAAGCAGCCCCAGAACATAAAGCCTCCTCTATGTTTCACAGTAGGGACAGTGTTCTTTTCTTGATTTGCTTCATTTTTCCGTCTGACGAAGGACTCCGTTCCGAAACGCGCGTCGGGGCAGACGCGCCGATCCTGACCCCTGGCTGCACACGTGTGGGAGAGGCGACTGCTCGGCACTTGCCACCACCGGTAATTATTGTGTCTCTCTCTGCACCTTATAATGGTTGTCTGCATGTCAGACATATAAGTTCAGTACTCCTAAATATTGGGCTATAGGCGCTTTAGTGGACATTTGTCCTAAGTTGATATATGGAGCCTATTTATCTGGTGTTGTAGGTACTGCCTGTTGGACAACCAGTAATACCGTTACTACCGGGGTGCTGGGATCGGCTAGTCTTCCCACATTCAGGCTGTTTGATTGTTCTTGCCGTTTATTTGCTGGACTGTGTCCTTGCCTTGTCAATTTGTACACCTATTCATGTTTTTGTAATAAAGATTTGTACTTTCACTATATCCATCCCCTTTTTATCATCTTTTTTGTGATGGGCGCATCACATTTCTCAATTGATTTTTCCGTCTGTGAACATAGAGCTGATGTGCCTTGCCAAAAAGTTCCATTTTTGTCTCATCTGTCTATAGGACATTCTCCCAGAAGCTTTGTGGCTTGTCAACATGTAGTTTGTCAAATTCCAGTCTGACTTTTTTATGATTTTTTTTCAACAATGGTGTCCTCCTTGGTCGTCTCCCATGAAATCCATTTTGGCTCATACAATGACAGACAGTGGGATCTGACAATGATGTGTTGATTAAGCTTGAAGATCACCTTTAATCTGTTTAGAAGTTTTTCTGGGCTCTTTTGTTACCATTCATATTATCCGTCTCTTTAATTTGTCATCAATATTTCTCCTACGGCTACGTCCAGGGAGGTTGGCTACAGTCCCATGGAGCTTAAATTTCTGAATACTATGTGCAACTGTAGTCACAGGGACATCAAGTTGATTGGAGATGGTCTTATAACTTTTACCTTTAATATGTTTGTCTATAATTTTCTTTCTAATCTCCTGAGACAACTCTTTCCTTCGCTTCCTCTGGTCCATGTTGAGTGTGATAAACATCATGTCACCAAACAGCACAGTGAGTATCTGTAACCCTCTATACAGGGTCATTCACTGATTCCAAGATTGTAGACACCTGTGATGCTAATTAGTGGACACATCTTGATTTAACATGTCCCTTTTGTCACATTATTTTCAGGGGTTCCATCATTTCTGTCCAGGCCTATTTCATGAGTTTTATTTATTTATTTTTATTCTGTGGCAGCATGGTTGAAAAGCAATGTCTGACTTTCGTTAGTTCATTTTCATAGATTTTTTATTTATTATCACTTTTGTCAGATTCAAGTGATTACTGCCACCATTATGGGTTTTTCTGTCATTAAACGAGGTGTACAAACAATTTTGACCACGTGTGTGTATATATATATATATATATATATATATATATATATATATACAGGTCCTTCTCAAAAAATTAGCATATAGTGCTAAATTTCATTATTTTCCATAATGTAATGATTACAATTAAACTTTCATATATTTTAGATTCATTACACACCAACTGAAATTTGTCAGGTCTTTTATTGTTTTAATACTGATGATTTTGGCATACAACTCCTGATAACCCAAAAAACCTGTCTCAAAAATTAGCATATCAAGAAAAGGTTCTCTAAACGACCTATTACCCTAATCTTCTGAACCAACTAATTAACTCTAAACACATGCAAAAGATTCCTGAGGCTTTTAAAAACTCCCTGCCTGGTTCATTACTCAAAACCCCCATCATGGGTAAGACTAGCGACCTGACTGATGTCAAGAAGGCCATCATTGACACCCTCAAGCAAAAGGGTAAGACCCAGAAAGAAATTTCTCAACAAATAGGCTGTTCCCAGAGTGCTGTATCAAGGCACCTCAATGGGAAGTCTGTTTGAAGGAAACAATGTGGCAGAAAACGCTGTACAACGAGAAGAGGTGACCGGACCCTGAGGAAGATTGTGGAGAAGGACCGATTCCAGACCTTGGGGGACCTGAGGAAGCAGTGGACTGAGTCTGGTGTAGAAACATCCAGAGCCACCGTGCACAGGCGTGTGCAGGAAATGGGCTACAGGTGCCGCATTCCCCAGGTAAAGCCACTTTTGAACTATAAACAGCGGCAGAAGCGCCTGACCTGGGCTACAGAGAAGCAGCACTGGACTGTTGCTAAGTGGTCCCAAGTTCTTTTTTCTGATGAAAGCAAATTTTGCATGTCATTCGGAAATCAAGGTGCCAGAGTCTGGAGGAAGACTGGGGAGAAGGAAATGCCAAAATGCCTGAAGTCCAGTGTCAAGTACCCACAGTCAGTGATGGTGTGGGGTGCCATGTCAGCTGCTGGTGTTGGTCCACTGTGTTTCATCAAGGGCAGGGTCAATGCAGCTAGCTATCAGGAGATTTTGGAGCACTTCATGCTTCCATCGGCTGAAATGCTTTATGGAGATGAAGATTTCATTTTTCAGCACGACCTGGCACCTGCTCACAGTGCCAAAACCACTGGTAAATGGTTTACTGACCATGGTATTACTGTGCTCAATTGGCCTGCCAACTCTCCTGACCTGAACCCCATAGAGAATCTGTGGGATATTGTGAAGAGAAAGTTGAGAGACGCAAGACCCAACACTCTGGATGAGCTTAAGGTCGCTATCGAAGCATCCTGGGCCTCCATAACACCTCAGGAGTGTCACAGGCTGATTGCCTCCATGCCACGCCGCATTGAAGCAGTCATTTCTGCAAAAGGATTCCTGACCAAGTATTGAGTGCATAACTGAACTTTATTATTTGATGTTTTTTTTGTTTGTTTTTAAAAAACACTTTTATTTTATTGGATGGTTGAAATATGTTAATTTTTTGAGACAGGTTTTTTGGGTTATCAGGAGTTGTATGCCAAAATCATCAAAATTAAAACAATAAAAGACCTGACAAATTTCAGTTGATGTGTAATGAATCTAAAATATATGAAAGTTTAATTGTAATCATTACATTATGGAAAATAATGAAATTTAGCACTATATGCTAATTTTTTGAGAAGGACCTGTATATACACACACAGTTGTGCTCAAAAGTTTAAATACCCGGCAAAATTTTTGCTTTCTTGGCCTTTTTTTCAGAGACTGTGAATGATGGCACCAAAACTTTTTCTCCACTCATGGTTAGTGGTTGGGTGAAGCCATTTATTGTCAAACTACTGTGTTTTATCTTTTTAAATCATAATGACAACCCAAAACATGCAAATGACCCTGATCAAAAGTTCACATACCCTGGTGATTTTGGCCTGATAACATGCACAGAAATTGACACAAATGGGTTTGAATGGCTACTAAAGGTAACATCCTCACCTGTGACTTGTTTACTTTGTCAATAAATGGCTTCACCCAACCACTAACCCTGAGTGGAGAAAACATTTTGATGTTATCATTCATATTCTCGGATAAAAGGTCAAGAAAGCAAAAATTCTGCCATGGTATGTAAACCTTTGAGCACAACTGTATATGTATATACCACTACATATTGTATTGAGCCATACTGTTCTGACTATGTAAACAGTTTAAATCTGGCCGCAACTAATAGCTAATCAGTGAGGGTGTAGGATAGCGGACCACTATGAATTTGATTTTAAAGTGGATTAAATGGAATCTATCACCACACTTGATCAATCTGACCTTTTAATATGGGCATAAAGGTTATAGTCTGCTGAAAAAAAGCCCTACCTATATGCTTCATATCAGATGCCTTGTTGTGGAAATATCATCTTTTATCACTTTATGTACAGTCAGGGCCAGAAATATTTGGACAGTGACACAATTTTCGCGAGTTGGGCTCTGCATGCCACCACATTGGATTTGAAATGAAACCTCTACAACAGAATTCAAGTGCAGATTGTAACGTTTAATTTGAAGGGTTGAACAAAAATATGTGTTAGAAAATGTAGGAATTGTACACATTTCTTTACAAACACTCCACATTTTAGAAGGTCAAAAGTAATTGGACAAATAAACATAACCCAAACAAAATATTTTTATTTTCAATATTTTGTGGCGAATCCTTTGGAGGCAATCACTGCCTTAAGTCTGGAACCCATTGACATCACCAAACGCTGGGTTTCCTCCTTCTTAATGCTTTGCCAGGCCTTTACAGCCGCAGCCTTCAGGTCTTGCTTGTTTGTGGGTCTTTCCCTCTTAAGTCTGGATTTGAGCAAGTGAAATGCATACTCAATTGGGTTAAGATCTGGTGATTGACTTGGCCATTGAAGAATGTTCCACTTTTTTGCACTCATGAACTCCTGTGTAGCTTTGGCTGTATGCTTGGGGTCATTATCCATCTGTACTATGAAGCGCCGTCCAATCAAGTTTGCAGCATTTGGCTGAATCTGGGCTGAAAGTATATCCCGGTACACTTCAGAATTCATCCGGCTACTCTTGTCTGCTGTTATGTCATCAATAAACACAAGTGACCCAGTGCCATTGAAAGCCATGCATGGCCATGCCATCACGTTGCCTCCACCATGTTTTACAGAGGATGTGGTGTGCCTTGGATCATGTGCCGTTCCCTTTCTTCTCCAAACTTTTGGCTTCCCATCATTCTGGTACAGGTTGATCTTTGTCTCATCTGTCCATAGAATACTTTTCCAGAACTGAGCTGGCTTCTGGAGGTGTTTTTCAGCAAATTTAACTCTGGCCTGTCTATTTTTGGAATTGATGCAATGGTTTGCATCTAGATGTGAACCCTTTGTATTTACTTTCATGGAGTCTTCTCTTTACTGTTGACTTAGAGACAGATACACCTACTTCACTGAGAGTGTTCTGGACTTCAGTTGATGTTATGAACGGTTTCTCTTCACCAAAGAAAGTATGCGGCGATCATCCACCACTGTTGTCTTCCGTGGGCGTCCAGGTCTTTTTGGATTGATGAGTTCACCAGTGCTTTCTTTCTTTCTCAGGATGTACCAAATTGTAGATTTTGCCACTTCTAATGTTGTAGCAATTTCTTGGATGGGTTTTTTTCTGTTCTTGCAGCTTAAGGATGGCTTGTTTCACCTGCATGGAGAGCTCCTGTGACCGCATGTTTCCTTCACAGCAAAACCTTTCAAATGCAAACACCACACCTCAAATCAACTCCGGCCCTTTCATCTGCTTAATTGAGAATGACATAACAAAGGGATTGCCCACACCTGTCCATGAAATAGCCTTGGAGTCATTTGTCCAATTACTTTTGGTCCCTTTAAAAACAGGGTGGCACATGTTGAGGAGCTGAAACTCCTAAACCCTTCATCCAATTTTAATGTGGATACCCTCAAATGAAAGCTGAAAGTCTGGACTTCAACTGCATCTGAATTGTTTTGTTTAAAATTCATTGTGGTAATGTCTACAACCAAAATTAGATAAATGTTGTCTCTGTCCAAATATATATGGACCTAACTGTAAATGTGCTCTTCCAAGCTATGGGGTGTACACTGCCCAGAAGATAACTCTGACTTCTCAATACATCATCCTATGTTTCTCCTCCCACACTGTGTCCCTGTGACATCAGGTGCGCGGACGGAAATCCCACGCCTGTGCATTCTGACTGCTGTCACTCTTTTTCACTGTTCTGTCCTTCTGTAGGCATTGTCTTCACTTTTGTACTGCACTGTCGCCGGAGAGTCACTGTAACGACCGCTACCAGTGTTCTCTGTCATGCAGAAAAGGTGCAAATGACATACTTATTATGCAGGGCAGGAGGAAGGAAGTCAGGAGATCACCTTTTCTGCATAATGGAGAACACTGGGAGTGAAAGTTACAGTGATTCTCTGGGGCCTACGCAGAATAAAAGTGAAGCCAATGCCCATAGAAAGGCAGAAAATAAAGAGGAACCATGGCAGTCAGAATGAGCAGGTGCGGGATTTCCAGCCGCACACCTGATTTCACAGGGACAGAGTGACGATGTGGGAGTAAGAAGATAAAGGGAGAAGGAAGAGTTATATTCTGGACAGCATACGCTCCATAGCCTGGGAGAGTTCATTTACATAAAGCAATAAAAGATGATTTCTCAGCAACAAGGCATCTGATATGAGACATACAGATGGGACTTTTTGTCAGCATTCTATAACTTGTATGCTCATATTAATAGTTTGGACAGGTCAAATGTGATGACAGATTCTCTTTAAGTATAAGTCATGAAAATGTCAATTGTGGACAACTCCATTTTTCATATTCTCCATAATTATGTACTTAAAGGTTTTTCCCATTTTGTAAAGTGATGGCTTGTCAATAAGATATGTGATGACTTTATGACCAGTGTGGGTCCAACCTACTCATCCTGAAGTCATGAAGGAACAAGGGAATGCAGCTCTCCATCTCTTCCACCATTTTTCCCTGCAAATTGGCTCCTGCATGTTAGAAAAGGAAAAGGACACCATTGTAGGCATTTACTACAGGCCGCCTGTGCAAGCTGAAGATATGGATGAACTCTTTATGCATCAAATGGCCAAGTTCTCCAAAAAATATGACATAGTGGTCATGGGAGATTTCAACTATCCAGACATTTGTTGGGAATCTCTCTCAGGCAAAACTAACAGGTCCAGGAAATTCTTATCCTCTCTTGCTGACAACTTTATCTTCCAAAAGGTAATGGAGAAAACAAGGGGATCTGCTACCTTGGATCTAATCCTCATAAACAGGGAGGAAATGGTGGAGGAGGTAAGAGTGGCTGGGACTCTAGGAGGTAGTGACCATGCTATTTTAGAATTTTGGGTAACAAGAGGAGGAAGACCTGTGAAGACTCAGACGTCAAGGTTAGATTTCAGAAAGGCAGATTTTAAGGAACTCAGAAAGAGAATTGGAGGGATCCAATGGCTGGATATCCTTAAGGACAAAAATGTCCAGGAAGGATGGAAAATCTTGAAAAATGAGATTCTCAAAGCACAATCGTTAACAATTCCGAAAAGAGGGAAGAATGGGAAGCATTTAAGGAAACCAGGATGGATGAACATAGAACTTAAACACATGCTAAAAAGGAAGAAAGAAATGTTTATCAAATGGAAAGAGGGAGGCATATCTAAAGAAGAATATAATGCCGTCTGCAGAACCTGCAGGGCACAAATCAGATTATCTAAAGCTGACAATGAATTAAGGCTTGCAAGTGACGTCAAAAGCAACAAAAAAGGATTTTGGGGATACGTCAAAAGTAAAAGAAAAGTCAAAGATGCTATAGGATTTTTACAGGATGAAAATGATGAAATGGTAAGTCAGGATGTTGAGAAGGCTGAACTTTTAAATTCCTATTTTGCATCTGTTTTCTCTCAGAAAGGAAATGTAACATCAACTGATCTTCACTGTCCTATTAAAGGAATAGAAGAATCCAGGATATCTATAAACAGAAAGACAGTGAGGAAACACTTAGCTAACATAAATGAATTCAAGTCTCCAGGTCCAGATGAATTACACCCCAGGGTTCTGAAGGAGATAGCAGAAGAAATTCTTGAACCACTGTCCATAATCTTTGAAAATTCTTGGAGAACAGGAGAAGTCCCAGAAGACTGGAGAAGAGCAAATGTTGTTCCTATCTTCAAAAAGGGGAAGAAGGTGGACCCAGGGAACTACAGGCCGGTGAGTCTGACTTCTATACCAGGAAAGATCTTTGAACAAATTATTAAAGAACATGTATGCAAGTACCTGGATAAGAATGAAGTGATTAAACAGAGTCAGCATGGGTTTGTAACTAATAAGTCATGTCAGACTAACTTAATTTCCTTCTATGACAGAATCACTGACTGGGTGGATCAGGGAAATGCTGTAGATATAGTATATCTTGACTTCAGCAAAGCATTTGACAAAGTATCTCACACAATCCTTATTGAAAAAATGACTAAGTATGGAATGGACAAGGCAACTGTTAGGTGGATTCATAACTGGCTTAGTGATCGGACCCAAAGAGTGGTTGTAAATGGCTGCACATCCAGTTGGAAGAATGTCTCAAGTGGGGTACCACAAGGCTCTGTTTTGGGCCCTGTATTGTTCAACATCTTTATCAATGATTTAGATGAAGGAATTGAGGGTAAACTGATCAAATTTGCTGATGACACAAAGCTAGGAGGGGTAGCTAATACTAGAGAAGAGAGAGAGAGGATTCAAAAAGATATACATAAACTGGAGCAGTGGGCAGCAACTAACAGAATGGATTTTAACAGGGAAAAATGCAAAGTACTACATCTGGGCAATAAAAATGAAAAAAGCATATACAAAATGGGAGGAATAGGGCTAAGTAACAGCACATGTGAAAAAGACTTGGGTATACTAATTGATCACAGACTTAACATGAGTCAACAGTGTGATGCAGCAGCAAAAAAGGCAAATGCAATTCTAGGATGTATCAACAGAAGCATACAGTCTAGATCACGTGAGGTCATTATTGCCCTCTACTCCTCTTTGGTCGGACCTCATCTGGAATACTGTGTCCAGTTTTGGGCACCACATTTTAAAAAAGACATCAACAAACTGGAGCAAGTTCAGAGAAGAGCCACCAGAATGGTGACCGGTCTGCAAACCATGTCCTATGAGGAACGGTTGCAGGATTTGGGAATGTTTAGCTTGCAAAAAAGAAGACTGAGAGGAGACTTAATAACTGTCTACAAATATCTCAAGGGCTGTCACATTGTAGAAGGATCATCTTTATTCTCATTTGCACAAGGAAAGACTAGAAGCAATGGGATGAAACTGAATGGGAGGAGACACAGATTAGATATTAGAAAAAACTTTTTGACAGTTAGGGTGATCAATGAGTGGAACAGGCTGCCACAAGAGGTGGTGAGTTCTCCTTCAATGGAAGTCTTCAAACAGAGGCTGGATAGACATCTGTCTGGGATGATTTAGAGAATCCTGCTTTGAGCAGGGGGTTGGACCAGAAGGCCCAGGAGGTCCCTTCCAACTCTACCATTCTATGATTCTATGATTCTATGATTCTAAAAACGAAATATTTTTGTTGCCTATTTAGAAAAATGTTCACTTTATTCACTTTAATGTGTGCATTTATTGGATGACTTTTAGTAAACAGCTTGTTCTTATTATTGGTCGGTTACATCTTTAGAAAGCATAAAGTTATATCCCTGCTATAAGACTTTTGGAATAAATACTTAGTTAAGAGATGGGGAGAAGAAACGGTTCATTAACAGTCCACCTGCACTTGTTTGGAGATGCTATAAAATTTTTATATTCAGAGAGGGATTTAATGTGCATTTTTTTCGGTTCTCTTATACTGGCCATGGATCACTTTACATGTCGAATATACTGAAATAATTGGGGCAAATATAAGGAAAATAGTCTTAAAAAATAGGACAGTAAGTCTACAGACTTTATTTCCTTGCACCTTCATTTGGAATTTCCTAAAGCATACCTGAGTAGAACCACTAGTAGATTGAATTTCCACATAGGAGCATATATCTCCGGGCTGGAAACTCTTCTTCAATAATCTTTTTGTTCCGAATTTAAACAGACCAGTAAGAATATTCAAGGTAATTGTATTGTTTTTACTGTCTCAAGAGATGAAACTGGATCATCATACCCAGAACCTTTCACCTTGTAGAGGTAGCAAGCAGAAGGAACTAGTTAGTAATTTAGCCCGCTTTTAGCTTGACGCTTTCCCAGTGCTGTCATCAAATAGCATGTAACAATTATGCCATTCTCCACGATATAAGCATTGCTTGGTTTTGCTTTGTTAGACTCTTGTAGATCCACATAGAATTTGTCACTTCGCCCATGATTTATGGCCCGCTTCACCTTCCACCCCTACATTCATTCTTTTCTTTCATTACTATCCTATTCAGGGAAAATATTTCTTAGTAAGAAAAATGCATGGACAGTGTCATATTCTTTGATTAAATACGCACCAAAAATAAATTTTCATTTTTGTTATTTTTTTCTTGCTGAAAGGTTAGAGAGTTAAGCAAGCAGTCTGCAAGTGGCACATTTAAGACTTAAAGTATAAGCTGACGGCAATCAGTGCTTCTACTCATCACAGATCCTAATGAATGGCCCGTATGCAGAGAAATCCTTTTTGTCCACTGATCAAAAGCGCATTCATTAGAAAAGCAGCATGTTAAACTTTAACCTAATGATGAATATATTTGTCATGGAGCAAGTCCACTCTTGACAGAGGTCAGTTGTGTTACATAGCTATCTGCTTCTAACAGTAGCAATCAGAGCAAGCTCCTATTGCTGCTATTAACCACTTAAATGCCCTGTCAGTCACTGACAACAGCATTTAAGCTGCAAGATCCCGCCCAGCGTCCAATCCGAGTACCCATAGCCAAGTTCATAGATTGTCAATGGGTTGCCCTCTGAAGTCCCCCATGGCTGCCATGTTGGCACTACTATGAATTCCAGCCTGTGGACTGTTGAGATCTATATATGCAAAAATATTGCAGAAAATATTACAAGCGATTATTGATAAGCGGGTGTGCTCGGATAAGCAAACATACAATTGCTGCATGTGTTTCGGCTGTCCAACAGCCACGAGACATGCAGCCACGGCAACTCAAACATATTATTCAAGCACCCCGAAGATACTCTATTAGCACACAAGCATGCTAGAATAATACCTTTTCCAAGCACGCCTGCTAATCACTACAACAGATCAAAGCAGCACAGGTTCAGATTTCATATGGGCATAAAAAAGCGAAAATAAAAGTTTTTTAAAATAAAAAAATACAAAAAAAAATTGAATTACGATCAGTTGTTAAAGGTGGTGGCAAAATTCTTGCTTGCGGAGCTGCTCCATCTTCTGATAGTTCCTGATGCAGGGTACTACACATCCTCCTACTATTGATTTGAATATGAGGCGGATGTGCAGTTTCGGCCTCGGTCACTGTCAGAAGATGGTCACCTCTGCAAGTGGGTATTTCCGGCCGGTGGCTGCCACTGCCTACACTGATAACAGTTAATCTGCGAGGGCGCTGAATGTTGGACCCCGACCGACTAGACATTGATGACCTCTCCTAAGGATAGGTCATGAATGCTAAAGTAGTGGACAACCTCATTCAGAATTTTTAAGCCATAAAATAATAAAAAAGATACATATTTGTACCATCATAATCACCTGAAGAATCATGATTCCAGGTCATTTCTACTGTACAATGAATGCCGTAAAAGCAAAAACTACACAATCATGGCTGAGTGGTGTTTTCTTCACCATGTCACCTCATCCATTTTTTTTTCCTGATTTTCAGCACATTATATGGTAAATTGAATGATGTCATTCAATACTACAACTCGTTTGGCAAAAAAAAAATGCCTTTATACTGCAATGTCTGCAGAAAAATAAAAGAAAGTTATGACTCTTTGAATAAGGAAAAACTTAAAGGGGATATTCAGGACTTTTGACAGGATGGGACTACTGATGTATTGCTGATTGACAGCTTGCTCTCCGCTGCCTAATTGGGGGAAGTCGAGTGTCAAGCAGCACGACACCAGGTGTCCCACTCTGTCAATAGGAAGAGAAACTGCTGCTCTGTTGACAGGAAGCAGTTGAATCTCTGGCAGGAGCTGTCAATGACCAGCGACGAGTACAACAAACTGGTAGTTGCCTCTTAGTGTAAAGATCGGCCAGGGCAGTAGTCGTGGCTGAGCATTTCCGGCATAGTATACCCTGGTCTCCCTCCACATAAATAGGTGCTTCTTATTCTGCATTCTACAATCAGAACTCACTGTGCTGACAGTGTCCCCTTTGCCGCGCTGTCATACTGCTACTTCCAGATCCCAATGAATGGAGACACAGTCCAGGGCAACTCTTAACTCTACAATTTTATTCACTTCAGGACACAGCACATCCAAGTAGTTTCCAACATTTCCATCACAGTACAAACAGCACATCCCTTCGTCTTTCCCTTCATTGTTTCCTTCGTGACTGTTTCCGTGGGTCGGAGCATCCCAGACGGCCCCTCAGCGTTGTCCCTGTACAGCGTCACTGCGTTGAAGCGTTCTCCTGCCAGTTTCGCTCCGGGCATAACAGATTCAGCCCACTAAGCAATCCTCATTTGGAGCGACCTGCCCGTACACTTTTACAGTGACTTTTATGTCTTCCTCTGCTTCTTTCCTTCCTCCCTCTCTCTACTGTGGGACTTCCTGTACTTTGCTCTTCCCCGTGTACCCTGGATGGCTGGGCACACGCTTGAACATTGCGGGGTTGTTGGGCAGCCCGGGCCTATAGCCCACCCGAGCACCTAAGGAGCTCCCTGGCCCCAACTGAACTAACTCAGGAAGACCTTCCTATATTACTCCCAGCTAACCCCTCCTATAGTTAACTATATACATGATGGCCGGTCCTAATGAGCTCTATGCCCCCATCTAATGGCCAAACTATATGGTGCAGAAATATTATGACATTACATTATACTTATACATATCACAACGGATATTAGTGACATACATAAGGGGTTAAGGAAATACATCATTCTTTCTAACCCCTTACATTAGCAACTACATGCCTTTTTTAAAGTCACAGAAATCCCCTTTATGGGGAAGTGAAACTGTCCTTATGATAAATCTCCAATTTGTCTTGAATTAACCTATGTCTTATTTTAAAGAAATAAATATTTATGAAGGCATGTCTGTCTGTACAATTCTATACTATATAAAAGTCCAGCCATTCTACTTAGGCAAGGTGAACCTACATTTTAATGTGTTATCATGAGCATATTACAATAATACATTGAATCAATGCTTAGTTTCCTTTGTTGCACCTATTTTCTATGTGACTTTTGTTTATCCCTTTTAACCTACTTTTTCTATCTGTTACGTCTGAAGATTAAAGTAAAATATAAACTCCTCTGGGCTTTTAATGTATAGTTTTTGGTTAAGCACTTTGATTCAGAACCCCATGGGTGGTCACATCATCAGCATCATAAATAGTGTGCTGAACAAAAGAGCTGCAAGCATATATTCTGTTTCACTGTCCACATACTAATTTGTCTGTGGATGACAAAGAAACCTTTCACAATACAGACAAATCGCACTCATGTCGTTTTGGTTGTAGAACAGTTGAAAACCTCCCAGATTTCTTAAAAAATTCACACAGTGCGAAAAGGAAGCCAAACCGAGGAGTTCTGGGGGGCTTTGATACGCATCAAATGCTGCTGATAAATGTTCCTTTTTATGCCGGGTGCCAGAAATAAAAGTGACCACAGTCTGTGTGTATTTATCGTGTGTTGTCAACATGTGTTCTTCAACTATTGTTGGATTGTAATTTCCAAAGTACACGCCAGATCAAGAGGCAGCAGATGATTTGAGTTGTGGTCCAGTAGCAGCTGGAGATGTTGGCCCTCTGCTCTGTAGTCTACAATACGCTTAAGTAGGGAATATCTAACGTTAATGAGATTTGTCCAAGGTGTCTTTGCCAACACTCACAAAGCATCCAACATGCCTACGGTAGGCTCCGTCACCTGAATACACACATGGTTCACAGGCAGATTTTCATCTCTGGCTGAATGTTGAAAGGAGCATAGTAGCTCCACAGCCAATATAAAAACTTACTGCTCCCAACTTCCCCTTCAAGTAAGTAAATATCCTGCTGATTAAAACCAAACATGAACGTCAAAATGGCTCTCTCTTCTTAAAGCACACATTACATCCCACATTAAATTACCGGTCCGTTATGACATCTGGTGACGTTTTTAGAGGTTTGTTGGCACAAGAGTGTTTCCTTTCACTTCAGCTTGGCTTCATTTTATGTGCCTTGACTGCCAAAATTAGGTGAAATATAGAAAGTTACACTTTCCCTTTTGCTTTCTGCTGACTGCCCCATACACTGGGGATCATTTATCTTATACCATGGCAAGGCTGATGCAGGTTTAGCTGGGGCAGCCTTGTACTTTAATATTTCACCATAGAGCATAGAGTCTACTTTACAAAGTATTTGCAAAACTTTGTTTTTTTTCTTTGTTTAATTAAGACTACTGATTTTTCAGTTGCATCCAATTTTTTTCTTTGCCAGTGTACAATAGTTTGAGTTTCTGCATTGTTCTTCAGGTATGCAGGAAGCAGTAGTGGTTTGCCTGAATAAACAGACAAGGTCCTCAGCCATGGAATCCCAGTGTGTGGCCAGTAGACGTCCTCCGCCACTCTTAAAGTCCTGTAATATGGAAGCATGCCCCCAAGGTAAGAGTGTTAAAAATCCATGTGCAGCACAATTACCGAAAATATATTCTGTATGATTAGAATATCAGTAAAATATATTGTAGCCCATAGTTAATCTGTACAAATGAGTTCTAGGAACTTGATTTAGTCCTGTACGCTGCCTTAAAAGGATATTCAAGCCTATCAAACGTATGGCTAAATAAATGTTAACTAATAAGTTAAATAACTTACTAATATACTATTATTAACTCTTGTGCTCCAATCCGATGATCTTAATTTTACTGCCACTGTTCTTTGCTAAACACAGGACAATGCTTCCTATTTCAGCAATTGACCGGAGCAGTGAGTGAAGGGGGATAGCTGACTGCTAATTTCAGTAGCTAAGCCAGCCCCCTTCTTTAATGCATGGACAGAGAAGGGAGTGGGCTTAGCTGTTAAAATTAGAACTGAGAATACTCCATTCATGCCCAAAACCGAAAATACTGACCTATGTCAAGCACAAGATTAGAATCACATCGACAAGGACATGGGATTGGAGTAGCGACCTATGATTGAGGGAAATGGGGCTAATAGGAATATACTATCATAATATGTTACTTACTAACATTCATTTGGCCATAATTTTGATTTTCTTGAAATCTTCTTTAAAGAGGATTATTAGAGGATTATTATATGGATAAACTGTGGATCTTACTCTGGTAGGCCTGATTACACAAACAACTTTCATTTATCATGGATACCTAAGCTACGGCAATGCCCTGCACATGGGGTAAGAGACATAGCAAATCACAAAAACTATACTACATTTCTAATTGGAGGTATTTGCTAATATTGTTATTACACCTATTACATATTGGTATAGGATCTTGGAGATGGGAATACCCCTTTAATGCTATTTGAATTAGCTGCTCTTTCAGCTTAGAGAGCTTTGTGGGTCCATTGTTTACCTGTAATGTAATTCTTTTTAGCTTTCTTTTCTGACTTTCCTGTAAAACCACGCATTTATCCTTGATCAAGGCTGGCCCTCCAGGAACTCTTTCTGTAGAGATACATAGATACATACATAGTATAGTACAATGCAGTAGTTCTGATGAGATTTTTACTGTTCCTGATGTAGTCTGTTTTTTTAGAAGAGTTGGTGGATTAGAATATCAGTAAAATATATTGTATTGCTATCTTTCTGAGTACAGCGCAAAACATAGAAATTCAGAAGGTAACCTTTCTGCTTAAATCATAAAATATGTGAGTAATCTACTAACAGAGTTTCCTGTTATTTTAAGTGCTCAAACATTTGTAGGCTTAACAGTTTTCATCTGCTCCAAATAAACTCATGAAACCTAGGAATGATATAAAATTTCCTTCAAAATGTGTTTCTTTTTTTATGAGCTCTTGAGTAATGAAGCTTGCCCTTGAGATAAGTTGCAGATCTACAGTGAATGACAGTGGATGGAAGACTAGTGAATAGTGTTTTTTTGGAAGACTACAAATCTTTGCATATAATATATATATATATATATATATATATTAGCTTAAAATCTTTTTGAGTTAAAAAGAAAGAAGTAAAATAATGTGTTTGCAAACCCTTAAAGTTATTAAAGTTATATTTTGTTGAAGAACCCTTTGAATTTATGACAACATTCATTTTTTTGGGGTAGGAGTCTATCAGCATGGCACATCTAGAATTGCAATCTTTGCACACTCTTCCTTGCAGTATCACTTCAAATCTGTCAGATTGCAAGAAGATGATCTGTGTACAGCCCTCTTCAGGTCAACACACAGATTTTGAATTGCATTCAGGTCTGAGATCTGGTTGGGCCGTTCCAAAACTTTGATCTTCTGACAAAGCCATTGTTTTGTTTATTTGGAGGTATGCTTAATGTCCTTGTTGTGCTAATAAGTGAAATTCATATATATCTTCAGATTTTTAGCAAAGGCTTGAAGGTATAATGCAAAATTGACTGATATTTGAAACAGAAATAATTTCCTCCACATTAACTAAATCTCAAATTCCATCTGCTGAAAAACAGCCCCAAAGCATAACACTGCCTTCCATCATGCTTCACTATGGGTGTGGTGTTCTTTTGCACCAAACATACTTTTGGAATTATGGCCAAAAAGTTCAACATTGGTGTCATCAGACCATATTACATTTTTGCACATGCATTTGGCAGACTTGATGCAAATTTTGGAAAAACCTACCTGGCCTTGGATTTTTTTCTTTCCAAAAAAGATTTCCATCTTGCCACCCTACCCCACAGGCCAAACATATAAAAAATATTGGAGATTGTTGTCACATGCAGTACATACCAAGTACTTGCAGAAATTCTTTCAGCTACTTTATTGTTGTTGTAGGCCTCTTGGTAGCATACAGGACTATTTTTTTTGTCTTTTCATCAATTTTTGAGCAACATCCAGTTATAAGTAATGTCACTGGAGACATGAGGGTTAGTGGGTCCTCTCATCCTCTGTCCTGGCTGTCTTTAGAAAGACCACATGGACCAGGGCTCATCCCACTGAACACCTGTACTCCTTCCTTGTGGGCAGAATACTACTCAAATAACACAGGGTTAGGGTAACACACTTTGGTAATAATTTATTGGGTCACCAACAGTCAACAACATATAGTACAGTCCTAGCAAATACTCAAGATGGTGTAAATGACAGTCTCACCGTTCCGCTGGCTTGCCGGGAATTAGAACATTTGTGACTTTGGGGCTTCCTGGGTCAATTACCCCAACCAGTGGCACTCTGCTTTTGACAAGCATCCACAGAGAGGAGATAGTGGCAAGCTTAGCAAGCTGACAGAGTACATTGAGGTATGTCGCCTGGGTCCTCCAATTGTCTTTGAGGGTTCAGTGATGGTCAGTGGAGCAAATTTGTATTCATGCAGTTTGTGCCATGGTACCTTGATTGCTGTCCTCTAGAGTCTGTGTGGAAACAGAGGCAGATCGCCTTTTATACTTTACAGCTCTTATTCAGGCTTTTTCCACAGGATTGGGGAAGGTGGGAGGAGATAATCCCTCATTGTTCGATTGTTCAGGTATTCAATTAACCTGCATATTTTGTCCTTCAAGGTTTTGCAGAATAATCAGCTGCAGGGCTGGTACAATGGGTAATCAGTGTGCATACAACATTAACAAACATTGATTGTTCAATTAACCTGCGTCTTTGTACTCCAATATTATTTAGAAGAATAAATTGTAGGGGCTGATAAAATAGATAGACCTTTAGCAAATCAACAACAAGTCAATATACAACAAGAGTCAAAGTGCAGGCTCATATGAATAATCACTTATGTCTCTTGACCTGCTGAATAATATTTCTGCTGTAATTAAGAATTAAATGCTGTGTTTTTACAGTCACTGTTGTGCCAAATTTTAAGGGACTCTGTCTGCACGGAATGACTTTTCAAACCAAGTGCAGGTGTTTGGTGCATCATGGCAGACTAATCATTTAAGTACACCTTTCTACATGCTTGTTTTCCCTCAATCTCTACACTCCCCTCTTTTTTGATGGCTCTTGCTTCATAGAGGTAGAGAAGGGTGGAGATAGATGAAAAACAAGCAGGTGGGAAGGTATATTTAAATTAGTGTATGTTCCATGATGCATGATAAGTGCTTGTACTTGATTTGAACAGCCATTATGTGCTAACATAATCCCTTTAAGCCACTTCTTAATGACTGTTTTGACAGTGTTCCATGATATACTTAATGCCTTGGAATTTTTTGCACCCTTCTCCTGCTGATAACTTTCAACAACGAGATCCCTTTGTTGTGTTGTAAGCTGTTTACGGACCATGGCTTTTGCTGCAAAATGCAGCTAAGAAAATGTCAAGAATATCCTAGTAAAACAGCTAAAGTATATATAGAGTTCATCAGAATTACATTAATGTTGACAGCTGTGTACTATGATAAATACAAAAACCTGGCCTCAACTTCAATGCAAAAGAGAAATTTTTATTCAGTCCTCCTTAAGTAGTACAGCAAATGTTTCGGTCAATCCCTGACCTTCATCAGTTACTCCAAAAGATAAATCTGTATTTACAATTGATCAAAAGGAAACAAAAGAGAAAAAAAAACTGAAAAAAAAGACAATATGACAAAAAGGACTAAAAAAATTAAAAGAACAAACGAATACACGCACATAAAACTGGTCATTATACACAAGATTTTTTTTGTATAATTGTGAACTCAAGATTAGGTACAATCAAAGATTATGAGCTTTCAGTGTTCAAGAGTTCAGAGTGAAACCATGATTATAAGTGGATAAGTATGTAGTGACATACCGTACAGGAGTGCTGGAAAGATTCCTAATGAGAATCATGGTGTAAAGACACAGGTGTGTCAGCATCTAAAGTAGGAAAAATTTACAGTATATACTATGAGTCTGTTCATTGAATCGTATAAGTTAAGGACAATAGGGTAACATACCTTTTGAAATGTTATGTGGTTTGCAGCATAAGGGCAAAGCCTGTAGTAGAAACTCTGCAGAGAGGTGGAACTGTAAATTAAGGAAGCAGGTGTGTACTGACTTCTGTACTATTTAACATCAGTTTAAACGTGATTGGCTTATTCTGAGAACAAATACATCCCCAATTATAAGGTTTATGCAACCACGTAATTTTAGTTTTATTATTTTTATTTCTCCCCATCCCTAAATAATTTCAATTTATTTCTCAATGGTTTTGTACAGATTATGGGTGACATTAAAGGTGAACATACCATTTTTAAACCTGCTATTGTGATTAAACTCTTACATGACCATCCTTAATGGAAGTTTGGAAGGATTTTTTTTGTCTCCAAGGGTTCCAGAACTACAAGGCTTAAGGTGCAGTAATATTTTTTGACAGCAGATGTCAACTATACAGTTTGCAATCCAAGCATTTAGAATTTGGAAGAAAACCAGACTATTTATAAAGAGCTCCATGAGGCACATAGTGGTGAAGGTTAAAGGTTTTACTAAAATCATGTTGGTTTACCACTGTACTGCCACATTGCTGTTTCCTTCCGGTTAACCCTAAAAGTAATTGCATGTCACTTAGAATACATGTTTTAAAGGGACTATATCAATTTGTCCCAATACACTAACTATAATAATAATTATAACAATATATATATTATAAACACCTTTAAAATAGTGTAAACTGTTGTTTTACAGCCAACAATTTGCTGTAAAATTAAAAAAAAAAAACATAAGTCAGCAAATATGGCTGTATGAAAACATTGCTTCAATGGGAGTAGGTTTTGGGTTGCGGTATATAAACATTCATCTGCCATGTACAGAAATAGAAGACCACAGCGGCTCCATCACTCCGCGTGGGTTACTGTGCAAAAAGAATTTGTGAGATGTGTGAGGGGATCGGGAAATAAAGTGAGGAATCGAAGCCAGATGGCAGCTTTCTTCTTTCCTCTGCACTTTATACAAATACTTTAGTTTTTTTATGGAGTTGAGAATTTTAGAACATAATTAATAAACAGCAGTGGGAGAGTATTTCTGCACCTTATAGAAAGTGCCATGCCAACATCTGCCTATTCTGTAGTGAAGTGAGTTAGAGTTAGAATTGTCATCTACTATCAGGGCCCATTTGACCCATTTGCAGCTGATAGAGCTGAATGCTTACAATTCTGTTGCTGATGTTGTTGCTGATTTCACCCTATGCATCGCAAAGAATGAAATCCACAATGAATAGCAGCACAAATAAATGTCCACCCAGAAACTGCCCACCGTATGTAGATGAGATTTTTGAAATCTCATTCACTTTGCTGCTATTCTAATCCGCTGTGGACTTTCCATCCTTAATGCTATGGTCAGACGGCCGTAGATTCTCTCATCCGAGAGAATCATGACGATTTTGCAAATAACACTCTTATCAAACTCTGATCACAGTTTTATCTGAGTGTCTCCATAGTATGATCCGATTCTCTCATCTGTGAGAACTTGGAGAGCAAAATTTCTTCTCCATTATGTCAGTGCGCAAAAATCAGACAGCATTCAGATGTCATCCGAGCACAGTCCAATGTTTTCCACGGACTCATTGACTTGCATGGCCGAGTGTGATCCGAATATCAGCTCAAACTCGGAAATTTGCACGATCCCATAGAATATTGTTGGTCCCAGCGCGAACCGATGTTTTGTTGAATCAAACTCAGACCGAAGATATGGTGGTGTGAGCGAGCCCTAAATCTGTAAGGGAAATCTACAGCAAATCCGGAAGGTGTGAACAAACCTTTACTGCTAGGTTTGCTCACTGATTATAGCTGATTATTAGAAATTCAAAGAGCTGGAATCCCTCCGATTTAAAGAATTTTTTCATTGCAGCGCTTGAGAGGTGCTAATAATGTAAGTCCCTTGCACTTAGTATTATACTTACCATCTGCTGTCTTCAGCGAATTGGGGATGTGTTCGTCGAACGTTCCTCGAACGTTCCTCGAACGTTCCTCGAACGTTCGTCGAACACCGTTAAAAGCAATGGCAGGCAAACACAAACACATACAAACACATAGAAAACACCTTTAGAGGTGTCCAAAAGCTGACAAACTACTCAGAAGACACAACAAACACATGGAAAAGTGACAAGTACATATAGTCATGCGAAAAGAAAAGAGGTGGGGGAGTAAAAGGAGGATTAGACACAGATATAGGTGTGGCACCCCAGTGTTCTGGATGCCACAGTGGCATTATATCCCTCCCGGGGGAGATAATGTCAAGCTTGGAAGCAATGCGGATTCCTATGTAGCAGAGGAGTACAACACACACTACTTCTGCCTTCGTACCAGAAGGGGGAGTTCTGACTCAGTTTTTGAGGAACTTCCCTATATCGTTCTGGCCTGGGGTGGAGTTAGCTAGTTGAGCAGAGAGTTCAGCAGTGACTGCACAGAAAACAGCGTGTGTGAGACACACAGGAGAAGGCTCAAAGGCTGGAGTTGATGTAAACACGCCTTTGGAGCGGCGTAGAGAGTTGGACACCGTGGGTCCGAGGTGGTGGAGGAATACAAGATCCAGCCACAGAGCACGGAAAGGGACCAGGGATTATAAACCCCAAGTCACCAAGAAACCCGCAGGCACAGCAGCACACCGGGGCCAGAGCCCAGGTGAGAAGCACCTGAAGGCCCAAGCTGCCTGCCACACGGGCCACAGACAGAGGGCCAAACCGTGGTCAAAGCCAGCAAGGCCCTACAGAGAAAACGCACAGAGGAGGCATCTGCTCATTCTGCTACTAGGTGTCCTGACTTGCTTCCAAGCCGTCCAGCCCTCAGTAACACCTGTAACAGTACTAGGAGACCCTTTACCAGCATCATCAGTAAAGGTAAGGAAAAGGAGACCTGCCTCGTGTTGTGTGTTTTCCTGCACCATCACTCCCATCATCCCATGTCCTCCTGGGGTTCTGCTCCACCTGTGGGGAGCTGTACCATCCTAGCTGCCATACCATCAGCCCCAGAGAATTCCAGCAGCGGCGGCCCTCCCTGGCCGCATACCACAGGTGGCGTCACGAACATTTCCACTAATCCCACAACCTTTATTCCCTTTCAAACCCTTTACTTGACAGCCCGGGGCCACGGACCGAGTCACGAGCCACTGTGAAATCCCAGCCAGAGACCCCCCCGGCCCGAATACCCCACGGTCCCAGTGGGCACGTCATAGGCATGTCATGCCCTTCTAAAATCATGTAAAACACAGCAAGGGGACTCCAACAAGAGTCTCAATTTTTCCAAAAATTTGGGCACAGACACCACTTAAGTGGCATCAATTGCCCCAGAGTTGCAAGCTTAAAATGGTTGGTGACTTTCATGCAGCACATTCAAAAATCCATAAGCCTTTAGTCTCCCCAGGATGACACAGGGGTAGAAAAGTCCAAGACTTGTTCATCTTGATGAACGTTAGTCTGTCTACATTGTCACTGGACAGCCGCGTGCGCTTATCTGTCAGCACACCACCAGCAGCTGACGTGTCGTTCAGAGAGAACGCTGGATGCGGGGCAAGACAAGATCTCCAAGGCATGAGTGGCGAGCTCAGGCCATTTTTCCAGATTGGAAGCCCAAAATGAGCAAGGGTCCAGTTCCACAGTCATGGCATCGATGTTCACTTGGAGATACTCCTGTACCATCCTCTCTAGGCGTTGACTATGTGTCAGACTTCTTGTCTCCTCTGGCCTTGCAAAGGATGGTCTAAAAAATTGGTGAAATTATTCGACAGTCCCACGGTTGGCAAGTTAGAACTGTGAGATTCACTATGTGCACCACTGATGTTTTGTGGAAAAGCAGATCTAAGATTCTGTAAAAGCCTCTACTGATACTCCTGCATGCGTGAATCCCTTTCTATAGCAGGAATTATTTCGCCAACTTTACTTTTGTACCAGGGATCTAAGAGTGTGGCAACCCAGTAGTCGGCATTACTTCGAATTTTGACAATCCGAGGGTCATGTTGCAGGTAGTGCAGCAAGAACGCACTCATGTGTCTTGCGCATCCAGGAGGACCAAGTCCTTGTTGAGTTGGTGGCGGCGAGGTAAGAATCATGCTTCCTTCCTCTGCCCTCTCCCCCCAACCTCGCACAACACAAAATGTGATCAAGGTCTCCCTCATCTGATGAGTCTTCCATGTCCATTGCCAGTTCGTCCTCCATGTGTTCCTCGGCTCCTGCACCTTCCTCAACAGTTTGGCTGCTACCATGCGCCCTCGTTAATCCCTCTCCCCCACCCTCCCATGCCTGCCGCCTTCGTGCTGCCAACCATCTGGACCTTGGAGATCTTGTTATGCCTTCCACATACCACTCCTCCTGTACTTCCTCCCCCTCCTCTTGTCCCACCACCTCACTCCGAATACTGTTTAAAGTGTGCTCGAGCATGTAAATGACCGGAATAGTCATGCTGATAATGGCATCGTCAGCACTAAACATCTTCGTCGCCATCTCAAAACTATGCAGAAGGGTGCATAGGTCCTTGATCTGAGACCACTCCAGCAGCGTGATTTGCCCCACCTCTGGATCTCGTTGGCCCATGCTATACGTCATAACATATTGCACCAGGGCTCGTCGGTGCTGCCACAGTCGCTGCAACATGTGCAGAGTTGAATTCCATCATGTCGGCACATCGCATTTCAGCCGGTGAACTGGCAGGCCGAACGACTTCTGTAGAGATGCAAGTCGATGAGTTGCGGGATGTGAACGGTGGAAGTGCGCACACAGCGACCGTGCCCTCTGCAGAAGGCCATCTAGTCCGGGATAGTGGGCTAAAAATTGCTGGACAACCAGGTTCAAGACGTGAGCCATACAAAGCACGTGTGTGACATTTCCCACGCCGAAGGGCCGCACCCAGGTTTGCAGCATTGTCGCACACGGCCTTCCCTGGCTGCAGGTTCAGTGGAGACAAACATTGATGAAACTTGGTCTCCAGAGCTGACCACAACTCCTCAGCTGTGTGACTCACAATTCCCAGATATTTCAGCGTAAACACCGCCTGATGCCGTTGAGCCCTGCTGCCAGCATACTAAGGAGGTGTGCAGGATTCCTTCTGCGCAGTTAGAACGCCGGTGGCATTACCAGACAAGCTTTGGGTGGAGGTGGAGGACCGAGAGGAGGTTAAGGAGGCAGAAGCAGTGGAGGAACTTCTACATACAGAGGACTGACGCACAACTCGTGGGGACGGCAAGACTTGGACAGCGGCCCCTTCTCCTGCTGTCACCATAGTTACCCATTACCCAGTCACCGACTTGAAACGCCCCTGTCCATGCCTACTCGTCCAAGTGTTTGTGGTGAAATGCACCCTGTCACACACAGAGTTTCTCAAGGAAGCGGTGATGTTGTGTGCGACATGCTGGTGTAGCGCAGGCACTGCTTTCTTTGAGAAGAAGTGGCGACTGGGCATCTGGTACTGGGGCACTGCGACCGACATAAGGTCTCGAAAATCCTCTGCGTCCATCAGGCAGAAAGGCTGCATTTCTGTAGCCAACAGCTTGCAGATGGTGAAATTCATCCTCTTAGCTTTGTCATGGCTAGGAGGAAATGGTCTTTTACTTGTCCACATCTGAGGGACCGAAGACTGGCTGCTGTGTTGAGACGGGGTTGAGTACGGTGTCCCCGACACACTGTCGATCTGTGAGGAAGGAGCAGGTGCAGATATTATGTTGCCTTCATCCAAAAGTGGTGCTCTCGATGTCAGAGAGCGCTGAACACCAGCAGGTGTTTCCACTTCCACAAGAACTGGCGACCTGCCAATCACACTGGCTGTTGCGAGTAAAGAGGTGGAAGGTCTGCATCCTAAAGCATGTGTGACTGCTGTCCCACAGTCACAGAATATGAAGAGGCCGCGAATGCACTTGATGGGGCAGACGGTGGTTGGCCGGGCCCGCTAGGCCGCATTGTAGCACAGTGAGCTTCCCACATCGACTTATGCTTCATATCCATGTGACGGTTCATGCATGAAGTACTCAAACTATTGATTTTTTGGCCTCTACTTAGATTTTGGTGACAAATCTTACAGATAACATGAGTTTGGTAATCCTTTGCGATCTCAAAAAAGGCCCAGGCTAGGCAAGGCTTAGAGGCCATGCGACCTGAAGAGCCACCACGACTTCTGCTCAGAGGCACAGTTGTGGTTGAGGATGCAGTTGATGTGCTTCCAGTACTCCGTATCTGTCCAGGAAGGCGTAACGTAACCTCGTCGTTACTAGCATCCTCCTCACCTCCTTTGCTGACCTCATCGACTGGCTGGCTGTGGGTTGACAGTAAGTGGGATCTCCAACCTCGTCATCCTCACCCTGTGTGTTCTCACACCCATCATCCTCAGAGCCAACCTCTTCCTGCCCTGACCGAAAAGTCAAGTTGTCGTTCCAATCAGGTATCTCAGTCTCATCAGCATTTTCCACATTGTCTCCACCAACAGGAGTTACAGTTTGGGAATGAGGGTCTACATTATGCTCAGAACCTTCTTCATCTGTTCCTGGATCCAACTCACAAAGCTTCTGGGCATCAGTGCAGATCATTTCCTCATCTGGACTCACAGAAGCTTTGGAGCAGACCTCTGATTCCCAGGCTATAGTATGAGTGAACAGCTCTGCCGACTCAACCATCTGTGTTACCCCATACTCAGACGGGCGGCTGGAGACTTGGGAGCTGTGAGGAAGCAAGTGCGATTGTGGTGACACCTCAGAGGACTGGAGTATTTGTGATGTTGAAGTTGAGGTGGAGGAGAGTCCACTTGATGGAGCGCTTGATATCCATTTAAGCACCTGTTCTTTTTGTGTCTCATCTACAATTTCTAGCGATGGTCATGTCTGTAAGAAAGGGAACATATCAGATTGTCCACGAAAAGAAGTAGACATTTTAGTTTGGCTGGAAGATGGTCTTCCTTCTGCAGATGTTACTGTTGCTTTACCACCTACCCCACAGACACAACCTTTTTTTCCCTTTCCAACATGCCTATTCCCCTTTCCACCAGCAGCAGGCCTTTTCCCACTCATTTTGGAGGTTAACTAATTGGCAACTATGTAGTTGTTGGCACCAAAAACTATGGATGGAAACCGAGCAAAGCTGAGTGGCCAAACTGCGGTACTAGCCCAAAAGGATTGCCTGGGTTAGATGCAGTAAAAAATTAGATTAGATACACAGGCGGTGTAGCTTGCTTCAAAGCTGGGCTACTCTGCTGACTACCAGACACTGCTACTAGGCCCAAAGGATTGGCTGGGCTAGATGCCGTAAAAAATTAGATTAGATACACAGGCGATGTAGCTTGCTTCACAGCTGGGCTAATCCGCTGACTATCAGACACTGCTACTAGGCCCAAAGGATTGCCTGGGCTAGATGCCGTAAAAAATTAGATTAGATACACAGGCGG
>JARQOD010000001.1:608548578-608677931 GCA_033576555.1 Oophaga sylvatica
GATAGATAGATAGATAGATAGATAGATAGATAGATAGATAGATAGATAGATAGATAGATATGGGATAGATAGACAGATAGATAGATATGGATAGATAGATAATAGATAGATATTAGATAGATGATAGATAGATAGATAGATAGATAGATATGTGATAGATAGAAAGATAGATAGATAGATATGAGATAGATGATATATGAGATAGGAGATAGATAGATAGAGAGGAGATAGATGGATAGATAGATATGAGATAGATATGAGATAGATAGATATGAGAGATAGATAGATATTAGATAGATGATAGATATTAGATAGATAGATAGATAGATAGATAGATAGATAGATAGATATGAGATAGATGGATATATAGATAGATATGAGATAGATGGATAGATAGGTATGAGATAGATAGATAGATAGATAGATAGATAGATAGATAGATAGATAGATAGATAGATATAGATAGATATGAGATAGATAGATATGGGATCGATGGATTGATAGATGTGAGATAGATGGATAGATATAGATGATAGATCGATAGATAGATAGATATGAGATAGATAGATAGATATTAGATAGATAGATAGATAGATAGATAGATAGATAGATAGATAGATATTAGATAGATAGATATATATGGATAGATAGGTAGATAGATATGGGATGGATAGATAGATATGGGATAGATAGATAGATAGATAGATAGATAGATAGATAGATATTAGATAGATGATAGATAGATAGATAGATAGATAGATAGATATTAGATAGATAGATATGGATAGATACATAGATAGACAGATAGATAGATGATAGATAGATAGATATGGGATAGATAGATAGTAGATAGATAGATAGATAGATAGATAGATAGATAGATAGATAGATTATGAGATAGATAGATAGATAGATATGGGATCGATGGATTGATAGATGTGAGATAGATGGATAGATATAGATGATAGATAGATAGATAGATAGATAGATAGATATGGGATAGATGGATATGGGATAGATACGTAGATGATAGATAGATAGATAGATAGATAGATAGATAGATATGAGATAGATAGATATGAGATAGATAGATATGGGATAGATAGATATGGGATAGATACGTAGATGATAGATAGATAGATAGATAGATAGATAGATAGATAGATAGATATTAGATAGTGGCCAGGCTTCTACTGTGCATAGAAAAACAGTGAAGAGGCTTTTGCAATAAATCGATTCTGTGGACTATTTATTCCCAGAATTGTAGGGGTCTCGGTCTCAAAAGTCAATAAAATTGCTTTATAAAATGGTAATAACCCTTTAGATTGTCCACCTTTATGAATTAGTATTGTGTTTGTTTTCATTTTTTGCATATTTTACATTTTAAATTAAATAAACATTTTTCTTCTTTTTATTCAGTTAGTGGCTTGTAGGTTTAGTATCGGATATGGCATTATCTGCAGGATGCACAAACTATGGGATTTTGAATTATAGGGTGGGAGGAAAGTGGGAAAAGTAATTGAAGAAAGAATCATAGTTTAGGAGAAACACATGAACTAAATGAAATCCAGTGAGGACTACCGTATATTTGTAAATAATAAATGTAAATAATCTGAAGATCAATCTGAGTGCCTGCAGTTTTTAACAATTACTCTAATTTTTACAATTGATAATTATTATATTTTATTGTTTTCTTATCTTTTTATTCAATTTACGTGCCCTAAATATTACTCTGTTTTGTTTTTAAGGACTAAGGCTTGGTCAGAAAACGAACCCCCAAATTACAGGTCTGAGAAAAATATATATCCAAACAAGAAAGCAGAAGAAGTTACAGTTTGTTGTTGGTGGATATGCGTACCTCCTTCCAAAGACCTCTCTAGTGCTTAAGTGCCCTGTGCGTCGAATCCGTAAGCACCAGATTATATGGGAGAAGGATGGCAAGCACTTGGTAAGTTCAGAGCATATTACTGTTGCACCACATGGATATATCAAAATTCATCACCTCAGATCTTCAGACACAGGAGTGTACACTTGTATGGCTGGGCCAAGCCAAGAACATTTTGTTATCAAGCTCGTTGGAGAGAACAATAAAATTATTTCTCAGGTCTCTAGAATAAGAGATGATGAAAATATTAAGAAAATCAAAAAGAATGAGGCCTATAATCGTCCAGAAAAACATCAAACTGCAAATCTATTTAACAGAAGCAAAACTGAAAAACAAATTCAAGTCTCGGATGCAAGTAGTCATTATGATAATATAATCTCAAGGCTACTAGCCTTAAAACCTTGGTCGGAATATTATGTTGATCCTGCTGATCCTCAAGAGTCATTTGAAAGGAACATCTCATCAGAGGAGGACCATCTTGTGGACCAGTCGTTACCAAACACTGTAGTCATTGACATCAAGCGCGTAGATGATATTATTCGCTCTTTGTCTCAACCACCTGTCGAACTCCATGACAACAACAGCAAATACCTGTTATCTCAGTTAGCCCATGAGTTAGCAAGGAGCTATCTAGAAAACCATGAAGCACCTGTTTTCAAAGCAGAACATAAACAGCTTAGCCCTGGAAGATCGGAACATTCATTTTACAAACCTGTTTCTGGTTTCTCCAGTTCTTGGAGATCAACAACAGTGAAGTCAGAAGTATTAGAACCTCATGAAATAATTCCAGATCACTCTTTAAGGAAACCAGTAATTCGTAGAAAAATATCGGCTGCTCAACATTTTTCTGCTTCGGAAGTTGTGACCCATATTGGACAGACAGTGGCATTGGCTAGTGGAACACTCAGCGTGCTTCTGCATTGTGAAGCCGGTGGAAACCCCACACCAGTTATTAGCTGGGCTAAGAATGGAGAAGAAGTAAAATATAGTAACAGGTAAGAAACCTGTATATAAATTGCTTAGAAAGGTGTTTTACAGTATAGTATTTCAATATAAGGATAGTCATGTGCAGCTAAAACTAATGTATGCTTTTTAAAGGCTGTATAGATGAAAATTGGTATTCCTGTACTACGCTGCTCATGCGCCTACTTGTTATATAGGACATGTGACCCACAGGTCCTTTACTTGAAATGTGTTGCTGCACAGGTCTTATGCCCCTTGATTAATGACTTGCTTAATTGCGCATGCGCTACACGTGACCTGCATTTCCTGCGCCCATTCACTATACAGGCGCGGACATGTGACCTACAGGTCTCTCATTCGAATTGTGCTATTGCGCATGCGCAGTTATACGACTCACAGGTCCTATGCCTGCCTATCTTCATCTGTGGCGTTTTTGCCATGCGCTCTATTCATGAGGTTTCTACCTTTATAACCATGAAATGACTATGACTGAATTACACCTGTGTGCTGGTTATTCCCTTTTGAAAGTCCCTCATCAACACCTGATATGAAGGTACGGTAATTGATTTCCATATGCATTATATAAGCTTGGTACTTACCATTTACTTCACACTTTCCCCTGAAGAAGCCACATTTAAGCCCCCGTCCCACTAAGCGAGATCGCTAGCGAGATTGCTAAAGCGTCAACAATTTTGTGATGCAACAGCGACCTAGCCAGCGATCTCGCTATGTGTGACACGCATTGATGATCATCCCCCCTGCTGGGTATCGCTGATCGTCGCTGAATGTCCTGGACCATTTTTTCATCGCTGGTCTCTCGCTGGCCAGCGCGCATCGCTGCGTGTGACAGGCGGGAGACCAACGATCAGTGAGCTGGGAGCTGGTATCCAATGTACATATCGGGTAACTAAGCACCGCGTGGCACCTAGTTACCCGATATGTACCCTTGTTACCAGCTCTCAGCTTCTGCTGTAGAGCGCTGAAAGCCGGTATATAGGGTGCATTTCAGGTAACTAGTTGCCGCGCGGTGCTTAGTTACCCGATATGTACATTGGATACGGGCTCTCAGCGCTCTACAGCAGAAGCTGAGAGCCGGTATCCAGGGTACATATCGGGTAACTAGGTGCCGCGCGGTGCTTAGTTACCCGCTGTTTACATTGGATACCATTGTGCTCGCTGGTTCTGATCGCTGGTGAGTCTGCCTATGTGACAGCTCACCAGCGACCACAAAGCGACGCAGCAACGATCCCTGCCAGGTCGTATCATTGTCGGGATCGCTGCTGCGTCGCTGAGTGTGACAGGACCCTTAGTGGCGATAAGTGTGGGGTTTCTCCCTCCACATATCATGCTGTGACCGGGCATCTGCATTATCGCATCCATCTGCAGATTTTATGCTGCCTCTTATTTTCCCTTTGGTGATTTTTTGTCATGTATTATATTCTTTATTTCCAGGATGATTGCTTACTTTTTTTCTACATTTCTGTTCAGCATTTAGTATCCTTTTTTGGGGGTTTTGTGCAGCTTATTTCATAGAATTTGTTTACCATACTTATTCTAGATCCTTATTCTATTTTTGGTTTGTTATTATATACTGCATGTATTGGCCACTTCTTATTGAACTTAGATCTGTGTATGAGCATGTAGCTGTTTATTTCCGGTGCACACAGTGGAGGAGTCTGGATGGTCCCACTGGGTCCTCCAGGTGTTATTTTAGCCCTCAATGGCTTTTTAATTGTTTTTAAATGTTTGTTTTGTATATTGCTTGTATAACTTTATTATAATAAATTTTGTTCGTTCATTTACTATATCAATGGTGATCCTGGCCATCTTCTGTACACACTTCTTTTCTTACTTGTTTTTTGAGCTCATGAGTTGTAAAACTCTTAGAAATATAGATTAACATAGAAGCTTTATTGCTGATTAGTCAACAATTTTTTAGGGTCGCACTGACCTGTTTCATAGAATCATAGAATCATAGAATCATAGAATGGTAGAGTTGGAAGGGACCTCCTGGGTCATCTGGTCCAACCCCCTGCTCAAAGCAGGATTCTCTAAATCATCCCAGACAGATGTCTATCCAGCCTCTGTTTGAAGACTTCCATTGAAGGAGAACTCACCACCTCTTGTGGCAGCCTGTTCCACTCATTGATCACCCTAACTGTCAAAAAGTTTTTTCTAATATCTAATCTGTGTCTCCTCCCATTCAGTTTCATCCCATTGCTTCTAGTCTTTCCTTGTGCAAATGAGAATAAAGATGATCCTTCTACAATGTGACAGCCCTTGAGATATTTGTAGACAGCTATTAAGTCTCCTCTCAGTCTTCTTTTTTGCAAGCTAAACATTCCCAAATCCTGCAACCGTTCCTCATAGGACATGGTTTGCAGACCGGTCACCATTCTGGTGGCTCTTCTCTGAACTTGCTCCAGTTTGTTGATGTCTTTTTTAAAATGTGGTGCCCAAAACTGGACACAGTATTCCAGATGAGGTCTGACCAAAGAGGAGTAGAGTGCAATAATGACCTCACGTGATCTAGACTGTATGCTTCTGTTGATACATCCTAGAATTGCATTTGCCTTTTTTGCTGCTGCATCACACTGTTGACTCATGTTAAGTCTGTGATCAATTAGTATACCAAGTCTTTTTCACATGTGCTGTTACTTAGCCCTATTCCTCCCATTTTGTATATGCTTTTTTCATTTTTATTGCCCAGATGTAGTACTTTGCATTTTTCCCTGTTAAAATCCATTCTGTTAGTTGCTGCCCACTGCTCCAGTTTATGTATATCTTTTTGAATCCTCTCTCTCTCTTCTCTAGTATTAGCTACCCCTCCTAGCTTTGTGTCATCAGCAAATTTGATCAGTTTACCCTCAATTCCTTCATCTAAATCATTGATAAAGATGTTGAACAATACAGGGCCCAAAACAGAGCCTTGTGGTACCCCACTTGAGACATTCTTCCAACTGGATGTGCAGCCATTTACAACCACTCTTTGGGTCCGATCACTAAGCCAGTTATGAATCCACCTAACAGTTGCCTTGTCCATTCCATACTTAGTCATTTTTTCAATAAGGATTGTGTGAGATACTTTGTCAAATGCTTTGCTGAAGTCAAGATATACTATATCTACAGCATTTCCCTGATCCACCCAGTCAGTGATTCTGTCATCCACCCAGTCAGGGTTTGTCAGAACCCTGATATGCATTGACTAATTATTACAAATAAAGCTTCTGTTTTCAGAAATTGTGGCACAGGAATCTCTATTTTTCTCTATCCTGCAAAGTTCTGGCACGAGGAGCGTCAGCAACAGCTCCAGGCTGTTACTTTCACCACTGGTGGACACAGACAGAAAAGGGCCCTGTGCAACAACAATATATGGGCTCTTTGCAGTCCAATAGCTCATCATAATGCACAATGCTACCTGCTTTGCAGGTGGAAATGGGCACCAATGATATGTCCGCCCCTAACTTTCACGCTTATAGGGAACCTGTCACCAGTTTTTTGGCCTATCAACTAAAAATATCATCTAATAGAGTGTGAGCTATACACTCCCCAACTACTTGTGAAACCCCCTGACTCCCCATGAATCCCCCATAAAAACCTTTTATTTTGCTCCCGCGCTGTATGTAAACATCCTCGGTCCGGCGCATGCGCACTAATGCTTTTTGGCTTTGCCCGCAGTTGGGGCAAAGCATACTGGCACCCACGGGAGGCAATTTGAATGCTCACGCGCAGGACCTGTACGCGAACAACGCTATTCACAGAACGGAATGCGTACAGCACGCCGAGGAGGGGTGGAGAGAGGGACCAGAACCAACGCCCATCGGACCGAGGATATTTACATACAGCACGAGAGCAATATAAAAGGTTTTTATGGGGGATTCATGGGGAGTCAGGGGGTTTCACAATTAGTTGGGGAGTGTATAACTCACACTCTATTAGATAATATTTTTAGTTGATAGGCCAAAAAACAGGTGACAGGTTCCCTTTATCTATGTGCTGTGTCCCATACATGACATTGCATAGGTAATGCTTTTGAAAGGCAGACAACAAACCCAGATATTATAGGTTGTACCTAAGAAGCAGAATTTAATGAGAGCCTTTAGAAACTATGCTCTGTGAAACCAGTTACCTATTTTGGCTGACTTTTATGATAGGTTAATGTTACACATGCTTTAGGTGTCATGAAAGAGGGCTAGATTATAGGCAGAGATCTGCATTTCTGTCTCCCTCTCCCTCATTACTTTTTCTGTTTGATAAAGTAATTATTTGTTGAATTTTTATTATTAAAAAGCCAAACTATTTCCAAATATTCCAAATACAGTTGAAATATATGTATAAAAATATATACATATGTATAACATTATCAAGCAGTGAAAAGTTAGGAAAATGAAAAATAATATTACAGTAGTCCAATGTAGTGTTTCATCCGTTGTCAATCACCGATGTCATACAGTGTTAAGAGGTAAAACAAAATGTGTCCTATGACAGATTCAGAAAATGTGTTTCATTTAACAGCAACTCTAGAAATCCTCACATTTTGCTTTGTTAAACATAATTTTCATCTCTTATCACAGGATCCTTCTGAAGTCAGATGATTCCCTGGAGATATTAGAACCAGTTGAAGCTGATGTTGGCTTCTACACCTGCAATGCCACCAACTCTCTCGGCTCTGCATCAGTGTCAATTGCCATTACTCTTGCAGGTAGGTGATTAATGCATGTGCTCTTCCTAAAGACTTAGAAATAGCTTTCCACTGACCCTTGCAGAAGTAGGTTAATTTGGTTGTGATATATGCCTTTTTTTCAGCACTTAGGTTTTGTGTGCCGTACTGAAGGGAAATTAAAGCTTTTGGACCGATTAACTTGAAAAGACATTCACATTAGATACAAGCAAGTGATAAAATATCGGAAGAGACGTTTATCATATGTACATAATTCAACCTACCTAATCAAATAGAATGTAGAGAAAGAATAATATGAAACAGATGATCAGTTCAAATTATAAAAAGGAAAATATTATTAATAGCATTATTATAGTCTAGTAAAAGAATGACCGTTTGACATCAGTGGGAGGCACATATGTTATTATAAGAGAAATACAGAGGAATCTTTTAAGAAATAGTGCAGTGACCTGCTTCTGGCTCTCACCAGTAAATTAGAATTGTTCCATTAATACTCATTCTTTCTGACACAGGAGAAAGTCTTATAAAGCCATATCTGCTGAGAGACACTTTATATGTCTTTGCTAATACAAGTACGGTACCGTATATGCAATTTAAGGGAAAATTCATCTAGAAATACTCTTCAAGTAGGTCATAAATAGAGTCCATGTAAAAAATCACATTGATGACATCTGTGCTCTATAAAATAAGAAAAAAGAAAAAAAAAGCTAATTAATCGATTTTCTATTCTGCCATAAACTTTTGTGTCTTGTGCCAAGAAGCACGTAATTTAACCTCCTGCCTAGGCCTACGGAGAGGACTGTAAGGGTTGAACGTGACATCCTTACACCCATAGGGAAGAAAATAATGACAGTAAGGATTGATCAGAAATTGCGTATGGACAGGTATTTTTGCTATGTGACTTGTAGTAGTAGGTCATACCTCTTTTGGATAGCATAGAAATTTGTGTTACTGCAAATCTACACAACTTTCTAATCAAGACTCTATTCCAGTTAATCGCACAGTGTATAGGATTGTGCCCTGTTTACAGCAAGAGAAATTAATGTTCAGAGCCAAAAACATATGATTCTATAGAGCCGTTGTCTCATAAGAAGCTGAGAGGGAACTTGTTAAGGGTATGTGCACACGTTGCAGATTTTGATGCAGATCCGCAGCGTTTTAGACGCATGGAATTGCATCAAATCCACAGTGTAGTGCACAGCCAATGAGAATCTATGGGAATCCTGAATTTGGTGTGCACATGCTGCGGAAAAAAACGTGCGGGTTTGCAGCTTTTTATTTTCCACAGCATGTCAATTCTTTTTGCGAATCTGCAGCGTTTCTGCACCCATTGACTTCCATTGAGTCAGTCAAATCGAGTTGCATGCGAGAAACGCTGCAGATAGGGAGGAGGAAGAGTGTGTGGACGGAGACTATATGCGTGCGGTTAATATGTGCGAGTCTATGTGCAGGTGTATGTGTGTGTGTGTGCGGGTCTGTGTGTGGCTGTGTGCGAGTGCGCGCCTGTGTGTGTCTGTGCGGGTCTGTGTGTAGGCAGGCATCGTCTGTTGGGACTACTAGTCCCATCCGGCTATGTCAACTACAGTGACAGCATTAGCCAAGGATGGGACAGTAGTAGTCCCATCATCCGGCTACTGTGTGAGATAGTAAAAAAAAAAACACAGACATACAGTACACATACACACCATACAGCTAATCCCCGATGCCCTCGATCACCTGTAAAAAAAATAAATAAACTAACAGTATACTCCCTGTTCCAACGTAATCTATTTAATAATGATTGTCCCACAACGATCTCCCGTGGAGAGCTGTCACATCAGGAGATGTTACCGCTCTCCAGGGGCCTCCGGTGATACAGTGATGGAAGATAGCCTTCCGCAGTGTATCACTCCGCCGTCAGAGTTTCACATGAGTTCGTCCTGTCACTTGCGGCACCGCTGCATGGGAAAATTCTCACGCTGCATTGCAGTCAAGTGAGAGCATGAACTCCAGTGACCCCTCAGTGATAACACTGCAGGAGCCATTGTCTCCTGTCAGTGTGACACTGGAGGCCCTGTAGAGAGGTCACATCTCCTGATGTGACAGCTCTATAGGGGAGATCATCATGGGACACTCGTTATTACATGGATTACATTGGAACAGGGAGTATTTGTGTTTGTTTATTATTTTATTTTTTTGCAGGAGATCGATGGCTTAGGGCAATTAGGAGTACAATAAATATGGGAAACTGTGTTGTGTTTTATTTTATTAAAAGACTTTATTCTTGCTGTTTCTTTATTTAACCCATTAAAACTATAGGATTAGTAATGGAGAGGTGTCTTATTGACACCTCTCCATTACTAAGCCGGGCTTGATGTCACCTTACAATACAAAGGTGACATCAACCCCCATTACCCCATATGCCACCACTACAGGGCAATGGGAAGAGAAAGGCTAAGTGCTGGAATTGGCGCATTTTAGAGATGCACCATTTGTGGGGCGGCTGCGGGCTGGTGTTTGTAGCCAGGGGGGCCAATATCCATGGTCCCTTCCTAGGCTATAAATATCAGCCCGCAGCTGTCTGCATAGCCTTTTCTGGCTATTAATCATAGGGGGACCCCACGTCATTTTTTGGGGGGCTCCCCTATTTTAATAGCCAGTAAAGGCTATGCAGACAGCTGCGGGCTGATATTAATAGCTTGGGAAGATCCATGGGTATTACCCCTTTCCCAGGCTTTCCCTCTCTGGACTGGAAAATTGCACGTGAGCCCATGCAATTTTTTTTCCCTTTTTTAAAAAAAATTAAACAAATAACGCAGATTTTTTCTATCTATAGATAGATCTATCTATAGATCTATCTATATATACATCTATCTATAGATACATAGATATATCTATAGATATGCACTTATATTTGTTTTTTGTGTGTAAACATTACTTTAGAACATGGTATGTGATGATATTATGGTCTTCAATAGAGTATGTAAAAGAAGAGGTTGGACAAAGAAATGACATCACAATTCTTTTTTGTTAAATAACATATCTTTATTTAGCTTACAAAAACGCATACAAATCTGTGTGGCCCAGCTACGCCAGGCACACATATTCCAGAAAAATGCACAGGAAGGTAACCGTGAAGCTTGATATTCATTCACGTCACTCACATTTCCCAACACACCCACTAGGGGTATAAAAGGTAGTGACACGTAGCAGTCAGTGTTCAGTTCAGTTCAGTCTGTATTTGGAGGGAGAGGAGTTCAGTCAGAGTTCAGTCAGCTTCCTGTCTTAGGACAGTGCAAGTCAGTCTAGTCTTGGAGGAAGAGGAGTGCAGACTAGATTCTGGCAGAGCAAGTTCATAAAGTGGAGTCTGGTTTGAGTGTAAGGAGTCACTCTAGCCCAGTCAGAACTGCAGGACCAGTACCTCAGCACAAGCTACCTGTATTCTTTGGAAGGAGGAAAGTAACTCTCGGAGCTACAGCGTGTACACAGTTGACAGAGTTCCTGTGCGCTGCTCTGGACAGGGTCTGAGGAAGGTGACTCTCGGAGCTACAGCATTTACACAGTTGACAGAGTACCTGTGCGCTGCTCTGGACAGGGTCTGAGAAAGGAGAGAAAGAAGGGAATCACAGGAGCTACAACAGTGAGTGTACTAGGAACTGTTCAGCGAGCTCTGGAGGAAAGCTGGCATTTTTCATCATCGCTACTTGTGCTTATGTTAAGAGCAAGAGCAGGACGAGAGGCACAGTGGAGAAGGATAGAGACAAGTGCATCAGGTACCGGATTACCCGCACTAATTCACCGGACACCGGGGTCCGAAGCGTTGCTAGTGCTTTATGCCTAGTAATAAGAAACACCGGAATCCTCCTGGACTTCAAGTCACAGTAGGTAGCCCTAAGCGCTGATACGTAAACGGAGTCAGGGAGAACAAGACGGGCAAGGCCTGATCAGCCCTAACGACTTAGTTCTTTCCAACATCTGAGCATCAGAGACACAAAAGGCTCTACCACAATGTCGGCCGGGCGTTGCAGCTATTGAACAAGCTGGAGATTAACAGAGTTAACTTGACTTCATGCAAGTTTGCACTCAAATACATATAAAGTTAAAGGAGGCCTCTAACCTGCTCAGCGGTTATCCTGAATGTGCATTCTCCACCCCGACCAGCTTCCCGGGACCTGCCTGAAACATCTGCAAGTAAAGGTATGGAAAGAGATTGCCTTGTGTGAGACTGTTTCATTTATTACACCCTGCACCACCGTAGACTTCCAGGGACCAGTCTCGCCTGTGGGAGACTTACCACCCAGCTGCCCCATAACATCCCCTAGGAAGATCCATATAGCAGCGCTGGTCCAATTGATCAGACACCACAGGTGGCGTCACAAACTATCTATTATTCAATCCCCTGTAAATATATCCCCCATTGTATGAGCGCCCAGGGCCACGGACCGAGTCCTGCTGCCAGTGACAAACCCCATAGACTTTCATGGGCTCGGTGCCGAGTACCCCATAGCCCTGGTACTAAGTGCGACTCATCTTTGGCGTCACGAACAGGATACGAAGCTTGCAAAATTGTGAGTCCTGTGTTGCCTATATTGACTGTTTTATGCAGAAAAGACTGTTTGCTGTTGTGTGATTTTTGGCGCCAAATACCGCCATTTTTACCGCCATATTCGCGCCCTGAGGCGCTGGTGAAGAAGGTGGGCGTGCATTCGTGGGCGTGTACCCCCTGTGGCGCGAAAGTTATGGCCGCCCTCTCAAAATGCTACTATAATGTGCGATCCTGCCCCACTGCTAAAGAGATCCGCCTCCTCTTCATTTTCTATGCAAAAAGGAGGAGACGCAAATCCCGCCTCCACGGAAGAGACCAGATTGCTCCTGATGGAGAACACAGTCTGGCCTGGAAAGAGATGGCAGAAGGTCGGGAGACGCAGTGCGGAGGAGCAATGGCGCGCGGGCCCTGCTCCCCTGAAAAGCCGATGCCCGTACCGGAGTTGTCCCCGGGTCGGACGACTGACCAGCTACTGCTGGAGCTGGAGGAAGTAAGCGCGGTGATCGAGGATATGATCCAGCACCGAGAAGATATGGACGAGGCTGTGAAGCAATGGCGTGCCCGGAAACAGCGGCTGCTGTGGGACGTTATGCTTCGCCCCCCAGGAACGAAGCCATTACCTGTGTCCACTGTGCCACCACCGCCAGTGGCTGAAGAGAAACCGGAGGCCAGCAATGAGGAAGCTGAGCCCACCTCCACTGATGATGTGATGGGAGTAGAACCGGTATACCAGCCTGGCCCGGAGGCCGCAGCCGACTGCAGTTCCCCGGTAGGAACACCGGAGGGGTCCCAGCCATCATTACCGGAAATCGATTGGGACGCAATGCAGTACCTGGATGATGTGACCTATGCCGTCCAGTGGGAAAGCGAATGGCAACGTCGTGAAAAAGAGCAGCGACGCAGACAGGAAGAAAGAGAGGAGCAGCAGTCCCGTCAGCAGTGTCATGAGAAGTTCCTAGCAGACAAGGAAAATGTCAGAAAGGACAAAAGCACGCTGAAGGAGCCGCGGCGCCAGGGATGCGTGAGTAATTTTAAAACTCGCCAAGGCTGGGGGTTCATACACGAGCCGGGCTTGTATCAAGGGGTATTTGTTAGCCGCCGAGACGTGGAGTCTCATCTGCCCATTGGTCACCCGGGAAGAGATCTCGTGAACGGGGACCTTGTTAGTTACACGCGGCATTGGGGATTTAAAGGGTGGTATGCCCTTAACGTTGCCATAATCAGTGACCCCGTCCCCGACGCCAGTAACATACACAATACCGGAGCGTCCCAGTCCCGGGCCCCCACAGCACCAGACCGTGCACCAGCATCGCCCCCTGCATACCCCTCTATAATTACGTCACCTTCAGCATCGCAGCCAAAGTCTGATTCAGTATCGTCGACAATGTCTCATCCCGCATCGCAACCAGCGACCAGTTCTGGGTCTTACTCTGCGGTACCTACGGCAACGCAACCAGATGGTGCGGCCTCAGTTGAATCGCAGCATGAGCTTGTGTCCCCAATGAAGGATTTGGATTTGCAAGGGGTACACGTTGGGACCTTAGTGGATCGCATGAGAACTGTAGCCACGCAAACACCAATAGCAGGCTATGATCTTCTAGTAATGCATTCTAGAGGACATCGCATCCTCCCAGCCCCAGGGATGGAACAAGCAATTGTTATGTGTGAAGAAGTAAAAGACCAGTAGGACCCAGACAGGGTTTACTGCATCAGAAGATGTATAAAGTTGAAGAAAGTTATGAAGAAGTTTTGCAAATTTGCACTTTATTGAAAAATGTTTGATAATATGTCTGATGATGTTTATTTACTCTGCATATTTAAAGTAGAATACCCCGGTTGGGTAAAGTGAGTTAAAGTGAGAGTGAAGAGTCAATTGAAAGGTGATTTCTTGAAACGTTTTATCCAAAGACTGCGTGGCTGTGGACTGTGCCAGCCCAGAAACTGTAAATGTAAATAGTTCGCACTTCGGTGCCTCATTTTGGTTTTACACGAAACCATTACTACCTCTGAAAGAAAACCCGTGTGGTGTGGCCTTGAGTGAGGTCTGCAACAGAGAAGTCCTGCAGCCCACCCAGGACCCACGTGGGAGGTTTGGTGCGGGTCCTCCACAAGAATATTGTCTTGTATTATGAAAGTGCTTTTGATACTTTTGTACTTTTCTATGTATACAGTGTAACGTTCAAGATTCTTACCTCCCGCAAGGGATGAGTTAAAAAAAAAAAAAAATGTTGTTGTTATATGCAAAACAAAATGTTTTCTTTTCTCTTTTACAGCCCGGGAGTGCTGTGTTTAACCAAGGGGGGATGTGTGGCCCAGCTACGCCAGGCACACATATTCCAGGAAAATGCACAGGAAGGTAACCGTGAAGCTTGATATTCATTCACGTCACTCACATTTCCCAACACACCCACTAGGGGTATAAAAGGTAGTGACACGTAGCAGTCAGTGTTCAGTTCAGTTCAGTCTGGATTTGGAGGGAGAGGAGTTCAGTCAGAGTTCAGTCAGCTTCCTGTCTTAGGACAGTGCAAGTCAGTCTAGTCTTGGAGGAAGATGAGTGCAGACTAGATTCTGGCAGAGCAAGTTCATAAAGTGGAGTCTGGTTTGAGTGTAAGGAGTCACTCTAGCCCAGTCAGAACTGCAGGACCAGTACCTCAGCACAAGCTACCTGTATTCTTTGGAAGGAGGAAAGTAACTCTCGGAGCTACAGCGTGTACACAGTTGACAGAGTTCCTGTGCGCTGCTCTGGACAGGGTCTGAGGAAGGTGACTCTCGGAGCTACAGCATTTACACAGTTGACAGAGTACCTGTGCGCTGCTCTGGACAGGGTCTGAGAAAGGAGAGAAAGAAGGGAATCACAGGAGCTACAACAGTGAGTGTACTAGGAACTGTTCAGCGAGCTCTGGAGGAAAGCTGGCATTTTTCATCATCGCTACTTGTGCTTATGTTAAGAGCAAGAGCAGGACGAGAGGCACAGTGGAGAAGGATAGAGACAAGTGCATCAGGTACCGGATTACCCGCACTAATTCACCGGACACCGGGGTCCGAAGCGTTGCTAGTGCTTTATGCCTAGTAATAAGAAACACCGGAATCCTCCTGGACTTCAAGTCACAGTAGGTAGCCCTAAGCGCTGATACGTAAACGGAGTCAGGGAGAACAAGACGGGCAAGGCCTGATCAGCCCTAACGACTTAGTTCTTTCCAACATCTGAGCATCAGAGACACAAAAGGCTCTACCACAATGTCGGCCGGGCGTTGCAGCTATTGAACAAGCTGGAGATTAACAGAGTTAACTTGACTTCATGCAAGTTTGCACTCAAATACATATAAAGTTAAAGGAGGCCTCTAACCTGCTCAGCGGTTATCCTGAATGTGCATTCTCCACCCCGACCAGCTTCCCGGGACCTGCCTGAAACATCTGCAAGTAAAGGTATGGAAAGAGATTGCCTTGTGTGAGACTGTTTCATTTATTACACCCTGCACCACCGTAGACTTCCAGGGACCAGTCTCGCCTGTGGGAGACTTACCACCCAGCTGCCCCATAACATCCCCTAGGAAGATCCATATAGCAGCGCTGGTCCAGTAGATCAGACACCACAGGTGGCGTCACGAACTATCTATTATTCAATCCCCTGTAAATATATCCCCATTGTATGAGCGCCCAGGGCCACGGACCGAGTCCTGCTGCCAGTGACAAACCCCATAGACTTTCATGGGCTCGGTGCCGAGTACCCCATAGCCCTGGTACTAAGTGCGACTCAAATCCGTCTGAAAAAAAAGCATGAAAATCCGCATCAAAAACACGTGGATTTTTACCAGCGTTTTCTGCCAAGATAGGCAGAATCTGCACAGAAAATTCCACAGGCAAATCCGCAACGTGTGCACATACCCTAACACTGTTGTGTCCTTCAAACAATTTTGAAAGTGTTTTCGTTGCTTCTCCAGGAGCGCTCTGCTCCTCTGCTTCCTTGACTGCTGCTTACTGGGGGCTGTGCGCTTCTGAATATTGACAGTTCAGACCAATAGCATAATCGTGACTTTGCTCCAAACTGACTGCTCTGCCATGCTACCAGAACAGGAAGCTTTGCCATTGCAGCGTGGGAGAAGACTTGGAAGACAGAACTGAGAATAGTCGGATCCAGCTATCTAACAAGCTTCATAGTGGCGGAAGCAGGCTCTAAATTGACACACTCTCTTCTCCTTGGTAACTGGCCACTATGAGTCCATAAGGTGGGCAGTAACCATGGCATCTAGCAGTACACTATCAAACACCTTAAAAATGTACTAATTCATGAATTGAGACAACGCGATAACCTTGATATACCGGTAGTTGCTGAAGAGATCTTTCTGAACAAACCTGTATCTTGTTTGTCCAGTAATCTCTTAACAGCAAGAACTTACAGTAGGTACAGAAAGTATTCAGACCCCTTTCAGTTTTTCCCTCTTTGTTTCATTGCAGGCATTTGGTAAATTCAAAAAAGTTCTTTTTTTCATTAATGTACACTCTGCACCCCATCTTGACTGAAAAAAAACAGAAATATAGAAATTTTTACAAATTTATTAAAAAAGAAAAACTGAAATATCACATGGTCATAAGTTTTCAGACGCTTTGCTCAGTATTGAGTAGAAGCACCCTTTTAAGCTAGTACAGCCATGAGTCTTCTTGGGAATGATGCAACAAGTTTTTCACATCTGGATTTGGTTATCCTCTGCTATTCTTCCTTGCAGATCCTCACCAGTTCCGTCAGGTTGGAGGTGAATGTTGGTGGACAGCCATTTTCAGGCCTCTCCAGAGATGCTCAATTGGGTTTAGGTCAGGGCTCTGGCTGTGCCAGTCAAGAATGGTCACAGAGTTGTTCTGAAGACACTCCTTTGTTACTTTAGATGTGTGCTTAGAGTCATTGTCTTGTTAGAAGGTGAACCTTCTGGTAAGTCTGAGGTCCAGAGCTCTCTGGAAGAGGTTTTCATCTAGGATAACTCTGTACTTGGCCACATTCATGTTTGCCTCAATTGCAACCAGTCATCCTGTCCCTGCAGCTAAAAAACACCCCCATAGCATGATGCTGCCACCACCATGTTTCACTGTTGGGATTGTATTGGGCAGGTAATGAGCAGTGTCTGGTTTTCTCCACACATACCGCTTAGAATTATCACCAAAAAGTTCTATTTTCGTCTCATCAGACAAAAGAATCTTATTTCTCAAAGTCTGGGAGTCCTTCATGTATTTTTTAGCAAACTCTATGTGGGCTTTTATATGTCTTGCACTGAGGAGAGGCTTCCGTCGGGCCACTCTGCTGTAAAGGTCCGACTGGTGGAGTGCTGCAGTGATAGTTGACTTTGTGGAACTTTCTCCAATTTCCCTACTGCATCTGTGAAGCTCATCCACAGTGATCTTGGGGTTCTTCTTTACTTCTCTCACCAAGGCTTTTCTAGCACAATTGCTTAGATTGGCTGGACATCCAGGTCTAGGAAGACTTCTGGTGGTCCCAAACTTCTTCCAATTAAAGAATTATGGAGGCCACTGTGCTCTTAGGAACATTGAGTACTGCAGAAATTCTTTTGTAACCTTGGCCAGATGTGTGCCTTGTCACAATTCTGTCTCTGAGCTCCTTGGCCAGTTCCTTTGACCTCATGATTATCATTTGATCTGACATGCACTGTGAGCTGTGAGGTCTTATATAGACAGGTGTGTGCCTTTACAAATTAAGTCCTATCAGTTTAGTTACACACAGCTGTACTCCAATGAAGGAGTAGAACCATCTCAAGGAAATGGACAGCATGTGACATAAATATGAGTGTCTGAGCAAAGGGTCTGAATACCTATGACTATGTGATATTTCAGTTTTTCTTTTTTAATAAATTTGTAAAAATTTCTACATTTCTGTTTTTTTCAGTCAAGATAGGGTGCAGAGTGTACATTAATGAGAAAAAAATGATTTTTTTGGAATTTTTTGAATTACCAAATGGCTGCAATGAATGAATGAAAAGAGTAAAAAATTTAAATACTTTCCGTACCCACTGTATGTATATGCAGAAAGGATGTGAAGCAGAGACACAGAATAGTCTTTTTCCATTGCTCTATTCTATCTGACAAAATACAACACGTCAATCTAAGGGAGCTGGGCAGGATTAGACCCAACATCACCAGACACTTTTGTGCCACACAAGGGGTATGTTGCTCTCTAGAATCTATATCATAATTACATCAGTTTACATGGCTTAAGACTGCTGATAGGTTTCTAAAGGGTATGCCACACTAAACAACATCGCTAACGGGATCGCTAAAAAACGTCACTATTTAGCGATCCCGTTAGCGATGTTGTTGTGTGCGGCAGCTGCCAGCGATGAGCTTCCTGCTGTGATCTCGCTCGTCGCTGGAATCGTTCCGGACCCTATTTTATCGCCGGCGCTCCCGCTGGGTAAGTATATATCGCTAAGTGTAGCACCTTTTCTTAGCGATTTAGCGGTACTTTTGTACCGCTAAAGTCGTTAAGGAGATCGCTAACCGCGATAGCGTCCTTAACGACATCGCTAAGTTAGGTAGCTACTAGCGATATAGAAACAATCCCGCTAGCGATCTCATTAGTATGCGACGCTAACGAGATCGCTAGCGGGATTGTGTAGTGTGGCAGTACCTTAAGACATCACATCCTGTAAATCAGTGTTGATCTGGAATGCCAGACTATCAGCATCATCTTCTCTTATGTAGCTACATTTCAGAGAAGATTTTGACTGTATTTTCCCTTAACCTATGGTAACAGTTGAATGGTAATCTGAACTCTTTGATTTTTTCTTACTACTAATCAAGGGTGTAACTATAGCGGGTTAAGGGGTTGCAGTTGCATGCAGGCCCTGGAGCCAAGCGGGATCCAAAAAGACCAATGCTAAAAAGATCCATGATAGTTTGGAACCCGGTTTGAGATTTTTATTTGGGGTCCACGAGCATCAAGTTATTACTGCTAAGCGAAGACCAATACTAAAATGACCTGTGATAGTTTGGGGCCCTGTTTGAGATTTTTCTTCGGGGTCCATGAGCATCAAGTTGCTACTGCTAAGTCACTCAGAAACCCAAATATGACACAGAAACCAAAAAGGAAACGTATGTTCAGTATATACTGGAATTACTTCTCATCCGGTACTACTCGATAAGATTTTCTTTTGGCCATTGCATGCAAAATACAGTGTCAGTTCAGTTAATGTAGATCTCCTTTTTTGGAAGGACCTTTTGAAATCATTATTTTTGGACACTACTTACTGCTTGCAGTTTACTTAAAATTTAGGCAGGCAGAAGGTGACCTTGTGTACTCACCTTTCCATCTTATGAAATGTACTTAGTGACTGGTGTATATATATTATAGGATCTCTCTTATTTGGACCACATACATTTGTTTTCTTTATGCGGCAATGAAATGTTTAAAGTCATTACCTTGCGATCCTCCAGTAAAACTGTCGCTACCTGCTCGTATATGGCTGGTTTGTTAACATGCTTGTTAACGGATAATGTTTCCCGTTACTTTTTGACTGGCAAGCTTTTACCCATTAGTTAAATGTCAACAGACATAGTTTGTGGTGTTGTGTATTTTAGGACCACAGCGATTTTTCCAATTAAAGAAGCATATAGTTACATTTTCCTAAGTCTGAGGTGACTAACACACGTTTGATTGCTAAACATTACAGTCTTTCCCGCAGTGAAAACATAAACACTTAACCCATATCTATTATGATGCTTAAGCTCAGTCTTACCCTTGGACGTAAAAATCAAAACATCTGTTAAAAATATTTTTTATTTCCAGTAGTATTTACTTGTAGAAAATGTGTTGGATTTGGCTAGGAGTTTGCTTTTCTTTTTATGGATGATAGGTACTTCTATTTTACTTCTATTTACACATGTCAAAATCAAAGTTCATAGCTCCAAGGAGGTAGTAGGAGCACGCCAGCGTGTTGTAGAAGGGAATAAAAACCATGTGTCAATCAATGAATAATACTGTTCTACCAACAGAAGAGAAGAGTGTACAACTGCAGTACATATTGTCCCATATGTGATCAATAATGCCATCAAGCAGTATGTCAAGTTCACTGAATATTAAATAATTGAATGGTACAAATCTTCAGTCCTGGATAGGCTCAGATTTCCATAGGTTTGTGCAAAAGGAGTCATATCATTATAGATCTGTTTTTCATATTTTGCTTTAAATGGTTTTTAGTAGCTATTTAATATTAGGGTTATTAAGAATCCTGTGCACAAAAGAACTCTCAAGTTACTGGTATGTATTAGACATTAATAATGTATGTCACAAGTTATTGAATGTCTGACCTTACTTCTCTGACCTTTGAAGGTTTGCACGTATTTAAGCTTTGCTTGCTCTCCTGCGGTCTCTTCCATCCATTCTTGATTATCCCAGATGGTTTATAGCATGCTTTGTATGGGCAGCCTGCTGCAGAACAGCAGGTTTCCTCTTGGTGCTTGCTCCTTACACCTCTGCTGTATCAGGTGTCCATGATGTATTGTTTTCTATCTCCAGGGAAACCATTAATAAAGACCTCCAGGACTGTGCTTATCAATATGGATGCGCCCTCAATAGCTGTCGACATTGGTAGTGCAGTGAAGACCATTCATGCAACAAATGTTACCATCCATTGTCAAGTAGCAGGTAAGTCAAGATGATGTGTGTTTGGACGTATATACAGTCCTGATCACCGTTATTGGCACCCTCGTGTTAAATACAAATGATAAACAATACTTTAAAGCAAAAAACAATGGGAGGGAAAAATAGAAAAAGCCAAAAGCTTACTGTTGACACTGGTAGTGGCACCCTTTACATTAACCCCTTCACCCCCAAGGGTGGTTTGCACGTTAATGACCGGGCCAATTTTTACAATTCTGACCACTGTCTCTTTATGAGGTTATAACTCTGGAACGCTTCAACGGATCTTCGCGATTCTGAGATTGTTTTCTCGTGACATATTGTACTTCACGTTAGAAGTATAATTTCTTCGATATAACTTGCGTTTATTTTTGAAAAAAACACAAATATGGCGAAAATTTTGAAAATTTTGCAATTTTCAAACTTTGAATTTTTTTTCCCTTAAAACAGAGAAATATGTCACACAAAATAGTTAAGAAATAACATTTCCCACATGTCTACTTTACATCAGCACAATTTTGGAACCAACATTTTTTTTTGTTCGGAAATTATAAGGTTAAAAGTTGACCAGTGATTTCTCATTTTTACAACAAAATTTACAAAGCCATTTTTTTAGGGACCACCTCACATTTGAAGTCACTTTGACGGGTCTATATAGCAGAAAATACCAAAAAGTGACACCATTCTAAAAACTGCACCCCTCAAGGTACTCAAAACCACATTCAAGAAGTTTATTAACCCTTCAGGTGCTTCACAGGAGCTGAAGCAACGTGGAAGGAAAAAATGAGTATTTAACGTTTTAGCCACAAAAATGATCTTTTACAAACTTTTTTTTTATTTTGACAAGGGTAAAAGGAGAAAATGGGCAGATAAAGTTGTTGTGCAATTTCTCCTGAGTACGCCAATACACTATATGTGGGGAAACCCACTGTTTGGGCACACGGCAGAGCTCGTAAGGGAAGGAGCGCCGTTTGACTTTTTCAAACTAAAATTGGCTGGAGTTGAGATTGGACGCCATGTCGTGTTTGGAGAGCCACTGATGCGCCTAAACAGTGGAAACCCCCCACAAGTGACACCATTTTGGAAACTAGACCCCCTAAGGAACTTATCTAGATCTGTTGTGAGCACTTTGAGCCCCAAAGTGTTTCACAAAAGTTTATAATGCCTGGTGTGAAAAAAAAAAAAAACAATTTTCCACAAAAATTATTTTTTAGTCCCAAATTTTTGATTTTTCCCAAGGAAATTGGACCCCAAAAGTTGTTGTCCAATTTGTCCTGAGTACGCTGATACACCATATGTGGGGGGGGAAACTGTTTGGGCACACGGCAGGGCTTGGAAAGGAAGCAGTAACGTTTTGGAATGCAAACATTGATGGGGGTCATGTTCCGTTTGTAGTGCCCCAGATGAGCCTAAACAGTGGAAACCCCCCACAAGTGACCCCATTTTGGAAGCTAAACCCCCTAAGGAACTTATCTAGATCTTTGGTGAGCACTTTGAACCCCCAAGTGCTTCACACAAGTTTATAATGCCCGGGCATGAAAATAAAAAATCCTATTTTTTCCCACAAAAATGATCTCTTAGTCACTAATTTTTTATTTTCCCATAGGTAACAGGAGAAATTGGACCTCAAAAGTTGTTGTCCAATTTGTCCTGAGTACGTTGATACCCCATATGTGGGGGGGAACCACTGTTTGGGCGCATGGCAGAGCTCGGAATGGAAGTAGCACCATTTGACTGTTTCCAACCAAAATTGGCTGGAATTGAGATTGGACGCCATGTTGCATTTGGAGAGTCCCTGATGTGCCTAAACAGTGGAAACCCCCCCAAGTGACCCCATTTGGGAAACTAGACCCCCTAAGGAACTTATCTAGATCTTTGGTGAGCAATTTGAACCCCCAAGTGCTTCACACAAGTTTATAACGTAGAGCCGTAAAATTAAAAAATCATATTTTTTCCACAAAATTGATCTTTTCACCCCAATTTTTATTTTCCCAAGGGTAACAAGACTCCAAAAGTTATTGTGCAATTTGTCCTGAGTACGCTGATACTCCATATGTGGGGGTAAACCACTGTTTGGGTGCATGGCAGAGTTTGGAAGGGAAGGAGCGCCGTTTGACTTTTTCAACGCAGAATTGGCTGGATGCCATGTCGTGTTTGGAGAGCTCCTGATCTGCCTAAACAGTGGAAACCCCCCACAAATGACACCATTTTGGAAACTAGACCCCTCAAGGAACTTATCTAGATGTGTGGTGAGCACTTTGAACCCCAAAGTGCTTCACAGAAGTTTATAACGTACAGCCGTAAAATAAAAAATCTTTTTTTTTTTTACAAAGATGATTTTTTCGCCCCCAATATTTTATTTTTACAAGGGTAACAGGAGAAATTGGACCCCAAAAGTTGTTGTCCAATTTGTCCTGAGTACGCTAATACCCAATATGTGGGAGTAAACTACTGTATGGGCGCACGTCGGGGCTCGGAAGGGAAGTAGTGACGTTTTGGATTGCAGACTTTGATGGAATGGTCTGGGGGCGTCATGTCGCATTTGGAGAGCCCCTGATGTGCCTAAACAGTGGAAACCCCCCACAAGTGACCCCATTTTGGAAAATAGACCCACAAGGAACTTATCTAGATGTGTGGTGAGCACTTTGAACCCCGAAGTGCTTCCCAGAAGTTTATAACGTACAGCCGTAAAAATAAAAAATCCTTTTTTTTTTTTACAAAAATGATTTTTTTTCGCCCCCAATATTTTATTTTCACAAGGGTAACAGGAGAAATTGGACCCCAAAAGTTGTTGTCCAATTTGTCCTGAGTACGCTGATACCCAACATGTGTGAGAAAACGACTGTATGGGTGCACGTCTGGGCTCGGAAGGGAAGTAGTGACGTTTTGGATTGCAGACTTTGATGGAATGGTCTGGGGGCGTCATGTCGCATTTGGAGAGCCCCTGATGCACCTAAACAGTGGAAACCCCCCACAAGTGACCCCATTTTGGAAAATAGACCCCACAAGGAACTTATCTAGAAGTGTGGTGAGCACTATGAAGCCCCAAGTGCTTCACAGAAAATTTATAACATACAGCCGTAAAAAAAAAAAAATCATTTTTTTTTTACAAAAATGATTTTGTCGCCCCCAGTTTTTTATTTTCCCAAGGTTAACAGAAGAAATAGGACAAATTGCACAATAACTCTTGGGGTACAGAGTACGCTGATACCCCATATGCGGGGGTAAACTACTGTTTGGGCGCATGGCAGAGCTCAGAAGTGAAGGAGCACTGTTTGACTTTTTCAACGCAGAATTGGCGGGAATTGAGATCAGACGCCATGTCACATTTGGAGAGCCCCTGATGTGCCTAAACAGCAGAAACCCCCCAATTCTAACTCCAACCCTAACCCCAACATACCCCTAACCCTAGTCCCAACCCTAACCACAAACCTAACCCTAACACACCCCTAACCCTAATCACAACCATAACCCTAATACTAACTTTAGCGCCAATCCTAACCCTAACTTTAGCCGCAACACTAACCCTAATGGGAAAATGGAAATAAATACATTTTTTTAATTTTATTATTTTTCCCTAACTAAGGGGGTGATAAAGGGGGGTTTGATTTACTATTTATAGCGGGTTTTTGTGATTGGCAGCTGTCACGCTAAAAGACGCTTTTTATTGCAAAAAGTAGTTTTTTGCATCACCACATTTTGAGAGCTATAATTTTTGCATATTTTGGCCCACAGAGTCATGTGAGGTCTTATTTTTTGCGGGATGAGGTGACGTTTTTATTGGTACCATTTTTGAGCACGTGACATTTTTTGATCGCTTTTTATTTCGATTTTTGGGAGGTTAGAATGAACAAAAATCAGCAATTCGTGAATTTCTTTTGGGGGAGGCGTTTATACCGTTCCGCGTGTGGTAAAATTGATAAAGCAGTTTTATTCTTCAGGTCAGTACGATTATGGCGATACCTCATTTATATCATTTTTTTATGTTTTGGCGCTTTTATAGAATAAAAACAATTTTATATAAAAAATCATTATTTTTGCATCGCTTCATTCTGCGAGCTATAACTTTTTTATTTTTTCGCTGATGATGCTGTATGATGGCTCGTTTTTTGCGGGACAAGATGACGTTTTCAGCGGTACCATGGTTATTTATATCTGTCTTTTTATCGCGTGTTATTCTACTTTTTGTTCGGCGGTATGATGATAAAGCATTGATTTTTTGCTTAGTTTTTTTTTTTTTTTAAGGGGTTCACTAAAGGGGTTAACTAGTGGGACAGTTTTATAGGGGGGGTCGTTGCGGACGCGGCGATACCAAATATGTGTACTTTTATTGTTTTGTTTTTTTTATTTACAGGAAGAAATGAATTTATTGGGGAAATTTTTTTTTTTTTTGATGATTTTTTTTACCACTTTTTATTTTATTTTTTTTTACTTTTTTACTTTGTCCCAGGGTGGGACATCACAGTATTTTAGCAGATCGCTGGTGTGACAGTGTGCACAGCACTCTGTCACACCAGCGATCGCTCTGGCATCGCTGCAGGCTTCCTCTGCGCCTGCTCTCAGCAGGCACTGAGGAAGCCGCCTCCCTGCAGGACCCCGGCGCCATCTTGGATCCGGGGACCTGGAGGGAGGACGGACCCTCGGAACAGCGCGACACATCGCGCTGCTCTGAGGGTCTCAGGGGGGCGCGCAGGGAGCCCCCTGCCTGCGCGATCCTCCCCTGTGCCCCGGGCACACCGCGATCATGTTTGATCGCGGTGTGCTAGGGGTTAATGTTCCGGGAGCGGTCCGTGACCGCTCCTGACACATAGTGCTGGGTGTCAGCTGTGATATACAGCTGACACCCGGCGGCGATCAGCTACGCTCCCCCCGGGAGCGCCGCTGATCGCCTATGACGTACTATTCCGTCCATGGGAATTAGGTCCAGGGTCACATGGACGGAATAGTACGTCTGATGGCAGAGAGGGGTTAAATTAGTATGGACACACATTTTGACTCGCCTGTGGTAAATCACAAATGAGATTCACCTGTAATTAATTGTCGGTGCTCATGTGACATGAATTAGCCAATGAATGATGACTTCAGTGTTTTTAAAAGCCACATGGTAGGCCCTGTTCGTTTGTCACAATGGTGAAGACAAAGGAGCTGTCTGAGGACTTCAGAACTGCTAATATTAACAAACTCAAGACTTCCAAAGGGTATAACGCCATTTCCAAAGACCTTCGTATCCCAATTTCAACAGTGCGCAAAGTCATTAAGAAGTTTGCCAAGTATGGAGCCGTCAAGAACCTCCCTCGATGTGGGGGAAAGAGGAAAATTGACAAGAGATGTCTTTGAAGGTTGGTGCGAATGGTGGAAAAAACACCACATCAAACTACCAACGACCTGAAGGCCAACCTGGAACAGTCTGGGGTTATGGTTTCAACAAGTACCATATGCTGCACACTAAACCAAGCAGAGCTTTATGAGCAAATGCCAAGGAAAAAAACATTACTGAAGAAAAGACATGAAAAGAAACAACTGATCTTTGCTAAAAAGTACCCTGACAAACCACAATTCTTCTGGAAAAATGTTCTGTTGATAGATGAAACAAAAATAGAGCTTTTTGCATTGCAGTTTGTTTACAGATGGCGCCATGAAGCTTATAAGGAAAAGATCACCCTACCAACAGTTAAGCATGGTGGAGGATCAATAATGCTGTGTGGTTACTTTGCTTCGTCTGGTACCAGCGGCTTGACCGTATCACAGGAATCATGAAATCAGAGAATTATTAAGAGATTTTAGAGCAAAATGTTCTACCACTGTAAGAAAACTTGGTTTGAGTCAACAATATTGGGTCCTCCAGCAAGGCAGTGACCCAAAGCACACATCCAAAAGTACACAGAAATGGTTGAAAAAGAAAAAATGTACTATTTTAAAATGGCCACCGATGTTCCCATTGAAAATCTTTGGGATGAGCTGAAATCTGCCACTGGGAAAAAGAACCCTGCAAACATTCAAGAGCTTGAACAAACTGCAAAGAAAGAGTGGGAAAAATACCAGCTGAGAAGTGCAAGAAGCTTATAGATGGCTACAAGAAACATTTAGAGGCTGTCATCAATGCCAAAGGGTGTGCAACCCAGTATTAATTAGGGGTACCTTTATTGCTGCACATGTTGTTTATTCTGTTTCTTCTTTGAAACTGCAACATGTAAATTGAAAAACAATGTTTTATTGTTGTATTACTTTGGACCACTAATTAAAAAATCCTGAGGATAGAACTTTGGTTCATTTACATTTATTTCTGAAATGTTTACATTTATTTCTGAAAATATTGTGCAGTCTATGAAAAAAATGAAGGGGTGCCAATAATGGTGACCATCATTGTAGTTATATAAAACCAATTATCTAGCACTACATTATATAATATAGTCAGTGTTTTGAAGAGTTATGGCTAGGTCTCCTTATGCCAACATGGCACTCTCCACAAGGATAAACATTATCACTTACGGCTCCTGTCACGGTCTCTCTGCCAGCCAAACTGTTATTCTATTTTGTACTGATGAGGGACAAACATTCTGAAACATGTGTCTGCAAATGGAGTTTTTGGTTTGGATTCTTATTCTAAGTCAAGTGGCAAGGCACTTTAAAGGGTCAATATTGACTGTTACATTTCTATTCTCCAGTAAGAGAAGCTATTTACATATTTAAATTCCCAGAGTAGCATTGCATGGCTTATAAGTCTCCTTGTGCCAATATGGCATTCTCCATATGGAGAAACGTTAACCCTTGACCCGCTGTCACAGCCTTTCACCCAGCCAAACTGTTACCCTGTTTTGCACTGATGAGGGGTAAATATCCCCAAGCATATGTCTGTAAGTGGAGTTTCTGGTTCTTATTCTAAGTCATGTGACAAGGCTTTTTAAAGGGCCGATATTGACTTCTGGAATTGCTAAGTCCAATAGGTGGCACTGGAGTTCTAGTTCTTTTCCTCCCTGAAGAGACTGTTTTCATTTCAGTGCTGTTTAAGCATTTTTCACAATAACTCCAAATAAATATAGCTGTGGAAATGTACAGTATATCAAGATTCTTTTAGCTCCTTAGTAGCATCCATTAATGGTCAGATAAATTGACAAACATAATCTTTCTCTTGTATTAGTACAAAGGAGCTGATTCACCGTCTGCTCACAGCCACGTGCATATTCAGAGTTTGGCATCTTTGAGTGCAATTATTCCAGTTTGCGGAAGAGAATTACAGCTTTTAGTTGATCATAAAGACAGACGTAGATCTAAATGCCTTCGAACATGCTGGAAAATCGTTTTGAAAGACAGTTATTTAAAACAGATGTTATCAACACAATCATTCTCCATTGTGACACAGGACATCTGTAATATGTGTACTACTGGTTAAAGTAGATAAGCTCAGAAACAACAGCATTTTATCACAAGGAATTTGGTACTATAGAACATACCCTTTAAATGGAGAGAAAGATTACTTGTCAGCTTTGTGCATGGCCAGCTTGATTTTTGGTTTGTCACATTGATTTTATCTTTTCATCATATCGCATTCAATTACTACTTGTCCAATTCTTCAGCAACCCCAGCAAAGGCTCTTTGCTTTCCATACAAATTCATGGGTTTTTCATGGACACTTATTTGGCCACTTAGGATGGTGCACTACTGTAAGACTGTAAGTGGGTGCCAGTTTTATGGCTAAATGAGCAAACTGGGTAAAAATGAAATTATATTTGAAAAACTAGGAAAAATATTCCTTCTGAAATACTTGATGCCCGCTATGCTATATGTATATGAATGCATGGATCCACTCTGCTTTGCACAACAGGAATACACATTAGGCCACTCAACATCAATTAAACATTGCTTTCCATGTGCCTGATCACAGTCTGCCCAACTTGTAAGGCATATACCCCTAAAATATTAACATGCAAAGCAGATCTCAGTCAAAGAACACTTAGAATCTAGTGGAATAGGTGATTTACGTCTCAAAGTGCAGTCAGTGCATTTGCAATTGTAGGATAATACACAGTCATGAATCTGTAAAGGCTATTTCTGGTATCATGTTAAATCTGTACCGTGAGAAATTCAGGGTCTTTTAAGAAAAAGATGGATCCTACTCAGTACTAGAATTTTGGAACAAATTAAATGGTTGTAATGAGGAGAACAGGAGATGTGGACCCACAGGATTGTTAATGGTTAAACCAAGTCGAGTGTTTATCTTCAGTCCCTGCAAGGATATGGGGTGCTTCCCACAGTGAATTCAGAGCTACTCCTGAAGTGGTTGTCATTAGCTATGGTTTGTGCATTGGACACTGAAGTGCCAAGTTGGGGTTCCAAATCGGGAATCCTAGTGCATGAATTGAAGCAAGCTTTGTCCAGTCATAAATAGTAGACAACCTGGGGTCAGGACGGCAGCAGACAAGAATACGTACTCATGAATACAAACCTGGATAACGTAGCATGAAACAGAAATAGCAATCCTCGGTAAGGATGAACAACCTTTTCAGGTTCAATGGACACATTGTCATACTGAACCAAGCCCGGGGGCCACACTAAAAATTGAAGGGGTATTACCTTATGTGACACTTATGGCATATCGAAGTATGTACTATAAATGTCTGAGAGTTACAAATTCTACTTACAAGACACCACCAATCAGCACACTAAAGGGAATGCCACACTAAGCGAGATCGCTAGCGAGATCGCTAACGAGATCACTACTGCATCACCATTTATGACGCAGTAGCGATCTCGTTAGCGACTTAGCTGTGTGTGACATGTAGCAGCGATGTGGCCCCTGCTGCGATGTCGCTGATCGCTTATGAACGTTCTGAGCCGTTTTTTTGGTCGTTGGTGTCCCGCTGGTGAGCCTGAATCGCTGAGTGTGACACCCTTTATGAATGACTTCACCAGCGTCGCAGGTGGGACTAGGTTTTCCTAACGATCGCAGAGGTCGTTATACAGATCGCTGATGAGTTGTGTTTGGAATCACAGATCGCTGATGAGTTGTGTTTGGAATCTAACTAGCGATCACATAGCGATCACACTAGCGATCTCGCCAGGTTAAGTCGTTGCCGTGATCGCTGCTGCGATCGCTAAGTGTGGCAGTGCCTTAAGGCTCTGTGCACATAATGAGTATTTCTGCGTTAAAAAACACAGTGTCTTACTGTTCCAGCAAAGTGGATGGTATTTATAGAGAGCTCATGCCCACTGTGCATTGTTTTTACTCCTTGTAAACTGACCCTCGGTGCATGTTTCAAATTTGTAACATTTCAATTTCTCTTTCAAGTAAGGCCATATTTGCACGTTAAGTATTTGGTCAGTTTTTTTACCTCAGTACCAAAACCAGAAGTGGGTGATAAATCCACTTTTCTATTATATTTTCCTCTTTTCCACTCCTGGTTTAGGCTTACAAATACTGAGGTAAAAACTCACCAAATACTGAATGTGTGCACGTGGCCTAAGAGTTTTATGTGCAAATTTTTCCCACAGAATTGCACTCGATGTGGAACATTTTCAGGTAAAAGCACATAACTGCAGATGACTTTATCAATAAAATTTTGTCAAAGCCAAATACCCGGAAGTATCAAAAGCAAAGCAGCTTTATTTAAAACATGACATACCAAACAGAGACAAAAACCGCAGCAGGAATGCAACCTCATGATATTTTCACAGACTAAATCCACATAAAAAACCGCATCAAATACTCTTTGAATAAGTTTCCTACTGATTTAAATGGGAAAATCAATTTTAGTGCACACAGTGCTGTTTTTTTAATTTTATGTTGAACATTTCCCAGTAAAGCTAATAGGAATTGGAGTAAAATCGGCTTCTGAATCCTCGTAAAAACTGTGTGAATAGGCCCTAAAGAGGAAGAGGTCATGCATGCACATGGTTCTCTACAATAGATCCTGGGGGTTTAGATTACTGCCTATTGTTTCAGAACTCCCATAAACGACAGTGGAGCATGCAGAGACACGAAAAACACCTATCTAATTTGTATACTCTTTCTGGCCAAATGGGTGAAGTGACCCCATTCTCCTGACATATGACATCCAGAGATGTCTACACAGGACACTATTAGTACTTTTCAGTTCTTGCCACTCAGCCACTGCCACTAGTCTTCCGTGTGTGGCTGCTCACATATAGTTAACATGTCCGTCAAGCCTTTTAAATGTCCCTATGGTTAGGGGCCGTACAGAATGGCATCATGGACCACATTTGGCCCCCTAGACTGCAGATTTTGCACCTGTACTTTATACACATCAGGAGCCAAATGGAATCTAATTGCTGAATCAAAGGACACTGTAGTAATGATCCTTTATAAACCCAGGGGCAATTTGTAGTCACAGGCATTGAGCATTTTCGGACCTTTTATTGAAGCAGGACTAGGAACATGAACCTACCCCTTGGCCAGAGCTACAAAATGCCAAAGAAATGTGGTGGCAAGAAGAAGGTCACCAGAGTCAGTGTCTTGCTACAATTGCTGCTTAATACATGTAAGAGTAGCATAATAACCGAATCACTTCACTTACCATATGATGTAAAGTTACTTAATACCCAAGAGGTTTCAATATTTCTTTCTTTCCATAATGCAATTTTATTATTTTTTTATCATTGTATGATATTAAATATTCTGAAATCCTAGGCAGAGTTTTTATATTTCTTCTATCATTTTAATTTCTGTTGTCTTCCACATGCTTTATCCGGGTAAGAAGGCTTTTACACATGTGCATGTTGTATTTCAGTTATTCTATAGTCTGATTTATACACAATCAGGCTCCACAGAGCAGGAGCAGGACAAGTCTGTCTGGGGCATCTCGATGTGATATTTCCCAGAGAATGATCTGTTGGATATCTTCATTAACATTTCCCAGTTCAGGTTAAGGCCTCATTACTTCATATTTCTCGGTGTCACACTTGCTGCTTGAAAAAGAAAGCAGTGACAGAGTCCGCAGATTACAATCTTTATGTCAGACAAATCTGCTCATTTCAAATGACACTCTAATTTCATAGATCAGGTGCTCCTGCTGTTTAAGGGGAACCTGTCAGGTCCCCTGAGTGTTTACAATTATAGCGGTTTTATTCTTCTTCTTTGCGTATGCAAAAGAATAGAATCGCCTGCTTGCATCCTGCTAATGGTAGGACTGCTGAGAATCTCCTGTGTATTGAATGCAGGATGTCAACATCCAGGAAGGCGTGATTAGAGGATCCGAGGCAGGACTAGTCCAAGGAAAGAGATGCCTTTCGGGACTAGTCCTGCCTCATTTGCATATGCAAAGTTGCAGAAAAAAAGTTCATTGTTAAAAGACGGGTAAGTTACTGAGCAACATAATTCACCCTATCACAAAACACAAATCTGCATCCATACCGCTATAATAGTGGTAGGGGACAGTCAGTGTAGTTAGAAGGTTCCCTTTGAACATACTTCTGAAAAAACTTGACAAAACATTAGGTAATATTGATAAGTTAATAAAAGGTCATGAGGCTTTTGTATTTCAGATTAATGACGTGTGTAAAGATGCTTTCATGCTGATTAAACCTATACCTTAAGTGTAAAATCCATTTTGCAGTTTATGTGAAATCCCGCATCGAAATCTTATGCAAATGAGCTGCAAGTGCTCCGGAGTGGGACATTGCACTTGCAGCTCTCCTGCCCTTCCTCCGTACTCTCCACCTGCCTCCTGCGTATGACTAACAAGTAACGCTTGTTTTTCAATTACTTGCCTCCCCTGACCAAGGTCTCTCGCAAGAGCCAACAGTACCTGGAGTGGCGCATGCGCAGATCGATACATTGGGTCTAGCGAAGTCATGAAGACCTTACTGCACATGGACCATCTCAGGCATTGACAGCACTTGTGCAAGATCTCAATGGGATTTCTCAGAAATGGCAACACTGATTTCTACAATCAAGATATGGATATAAACAGGATGAAAGCATCTGTACATACAGTACACACTATTAGTTTGAAGTATAAAATACTCTTGACAGGATCTCTGTACTGAAAAAAGCAGTAGATCTCCAATGATGAACGCCCACAAAACCTAATTCAAAATAGTATATTATAATATCCTCATGACTTTACATTGCTTTTGTTAGATCGTGAACAACAGATGCAACTTTATTGCATCACAGCGTGCCATTGTATATTGTAGCCATTGTATATGACCACTAACACCATATGTCTGGTTGGGTCACCTTGGACAAGAGCCATTTTGTAACCACAATGTAGAACTATGAGACGAGACACTACAACAAAGATGGCACAAGTATGCAATATATGAACACCGGTACTATCCTCATAACACTGCTCCTTGTAGTTTTCACATACTGTCTGCTAAATTAATGTACTGTTGTCATACTTCAGAAGCATATTCCATACCGAGAGGGAGAGGTCAGAGGTAGGATCATCGACCACAAACCTTAAAAATACTTGGAGATGTTAATCCGTCCTGGATGTGGCCTTTAGACCTTAGAATACAATAACGCTGAACATGAAGGATGATTTGTACCATGCAAGTGTTACATTGGGCTCCTGCCGGTGATGCCAGAAGACACTGGAATAGGCTTACTGCTGACAAGCTTTGATAAGCTGCGGCAGAAGATTACTGTAGTAATAATGATGGCCCCTGAAGATAACAGTAATACACATTCCATACAATGTCACAAGGCATTTGGTTGTCTCTTATACTGCATAACAAGCTTTCTCATTATGATTCAGCCATGTTTCTGAAATCCATGCTGAAGCTGAATGCAAATTCACAGTATACACAGACATCTGGCCTTTTGGTACTTTTTTTTACTGCCGAGAAACTTGACCACAAGAGGAAACCTGATATAACTTGTGTTACATGGTATTAGAGTCTTAATTAACACAAATGAGCCAAATCAGCATTTTAACAGCCTCATATTGCTGTTATTCTGCTTTCTTTTCATATTTCATGATCACATCTTCTATGAGAATGGTGAATACATAATGGAAGGAATACGCTCATAAATATTGTAACTGAAATACATATCTTCTTTTGCCACCTAGTGGTGGAGAATTGTATAGCCCAATTGATTAGACAGAAAATGTATTAATAATTTTATTATTTTCTAATACCTCAGTATCGGATAAATCCGATCATATTATACATAGCAATAAGTTTTATCATCTAAATTAACTTTGCCAGTAGCCTGCTATATATTATAGATAAAGTTTGATGAAGCAGTGAGACTAAATGTCTAGGCTTTCTGGTATGGTGCCGGTGTTCAGTAATTTACCTAAAAATGTCTGTGCCAAAATTTATAACTGTAATAGGCCATACTAGCGGCAGAGTGAACTAAGTAGCACATTACCTACACTATATAAAAAGACACATTTGCATGTTTTTCTCAATATCTGACATGAAATCAGAATAAACCTTTTCCGTTTGAAGTCAATTAGGATTACCATAATTATTAATATTTGCCAAATGCCAAAATAATGAGAGAGAGAAAATGTTTTAAGGCATTTTTATTACTTACTGCAAAGTCAAAAATTTACATACACTAAGATTACTGTGCCTTTAAACACTTCTGGACTGCCCATATGATGATTTCATGTGTTTGGAAGCTTCTGATAGGCTTTTTGGCAATATCTGAGTTAATTAGAGACACACCTGTGGATGTATTTTAAAGCACACCTGAAACACACTGCTTCTTTGTGTAGCATCATGGGAAAGTCTAAAGAATTCAGCCAAGATATCAGGAAGAGAATTGTGGATTTGCACAAGTCTTGCTCATCCTTGGGTACAATTTCAAGATACCTGAAGGTGCCTCGTTCATATGTACAAACAATTATACACAAATACAAAAGATGGGAATGTCCAGCTATCATACCTCTCAGGAAGGAGACTTGTTCTGTGTCCCAGAGATGAAGGTGCTTTGGTCAGACATGTGCATATGAACCCAAGGACAAGAGCAAAAGACCTTGTGAAGATGATGGTGGAAGCTAGTAAGATTGTGTCAACATCCACAGTAAAACGAGTACTGTATCAACATGGGCTGAAAGGCCACTATGCTAGGTAGAAGCCATTACTCCAAAAGAAACCTAAAAAAGCTAGATTAATGTTTGCAGATGCACACAGAAACACAGACCTTAATTTTTGGAGACATGTCCTGCGATCTGATGAAACTAAAATTGAACTTTTTGGGCATAATGACCATCATTACGTTTGGAGGAAAAAGGGAGAAGCTTGGAAGCCTAAGAACACCATCCCAACTGTGAAACATGGAGGTGGCAGCATCATGTTTTGGTGTTGTTTTGGTCTTCATGGAAGAAGTACAGCCAAAAAACATACAGTTGACATGAAAAGAAGACCATGCAAGAAATCTAGACCAAATCAATTTTTGGTGTGACCCCCCTTTGCCTGCAAAATAGCATCAATTCTTCTAGATACACTTGAACACAGTTTTAAAAGAATCTCAGTAGGGAGGCTGTTCCAAAAATCTTGGCGAACTAACCACGCGTCTTCTGAGGATGTAGGTTTATTCAAATCCCTCTGTCTTTTCTTATAATCCCAGACAGACTTGATGATGTTGTAATCATGGCCTCGTGAGGGCAATATCATTACTTCCAGGACTCCTTGTTCTTCTTTAGACTGGAGATACAGTAGTTCTGAATGATATTGGCTGTAGATTGTGAGTCATTATCCTACTGTAGAATAAATTGGGAGCCAATCAAAAGCCTCCTTGGTGGCATTGCATGATAGATAAGTATCTGCCAGTATTTTGCAGCATTCAGTGTACTGTCATCAAGATGAAGCTCGTGTCTTACTGTACTATGGGACACAGTGAGTTATGATTACTCTCCTGGAATGACACGTTTCTATTAAGATTATGACAGCAGCCGTTTATAAAGAGAATTAGAATGCAGCCTATTTATTTCTTAGCAGTGACATCACTTGGATTGCCAATTGTTTTGCATGCCGTGTGCCACATTTACTTAATTTAGGTCGTAAGTTCACTATCCCATAGTAATGTTGGTAATAAATAAATATTTCTTAATGCTGAATTTGTGCTTCTTGCAGGTCTTCCTGAGGCAGATGTTACATGGTATAGAAATAAAAGTCGCCTGCATCATGTGCCCCGCCATAGCGACACTTCTTTGTTTATTGGAAATATAACCTATTCTGACCAGGGACAATATACTTGCAAAGCAGTCAACAAACATGGGGAGGTTTCTGAATCAACACAGCTCCAGATTATAGGTAAATGCATATCATGATGGGATGGAACAGTCTAAAGGTGGCCATGTATGTTAGTCTAAGGCTGACAAAATTGGATGATTTCAATCAAAAGGAATGTTCAGAAAAATGTATTGGCTGATGATATACAATCAGAAAGAAGTCAGCCATGTTTAGCTAACTGTCAAGCAAATCAATTCCACAAAAAAAGAAACTCATCTCTGCTTGAATACAACTTCACAAACACTGCCTCCTTGTGTTAGCTCTTGTGTTTGAAACTACAATACGGAACAATTAGGCTGGTGGTATCTTTAAAACATTCCAATTATTATTGAATGTTCATTAAAAGAAGTAACGTACAAGAAAGCTGGCAAAAACATGTTGACGTGTCTCCAACCAAAGCTGGGCGGTAATTGGAGGAGTGCATTACTGAATGGGGAAGGCTTTTATATATTAAAGCTTAGTACTTTCTCTCCTAATGGTATGAATTACCACACCGATTTAATGTTTATTTATTAATGGAGAGATGATTCAGATGTAATTTTAATATTGCGAATTTTGATATTTTGCATACATGTACATACTATACTCTTATGTCAATGGAGTGGGAGTGGCATTATGCTTTTAATTAAAGTGTTTGTATGCTTACCATATGCTATGATTAAGTCCGGTTCATGGTCGAAACATGACAACATGTTTTTTGCCAATTTCCTTGGACAATACTTCTTTTAATAAAGATTTTCTAAAAATTGGGTTATATTAAAGATACCACGAGCCTACTTTCCTATATTAACATTTAACTTCTAGTCCACAAATGATCTTTCCATCAAAGGGTGTTCTCAGATTATTCCTATAAAGAGCATGAACTTTGCTCGATATTATTGGCCATGTATGGCGAGTTTGAATGACTGTAACCTCCAATCTGGAAAAAAATAGGTATGGCTGCGTCAGGACTGTATTGCCATTTTTATAATTGATATCCTGTGACCAGCCCCTGTTTTATAAAAGGATCAGATCTGAATAATCCATCAGTTTTTATAGATCTGTTCTAAAAGTGACCATGACAAGCTGTAGCAGATGCTGCTTTACGGGGTCATTCCCACTTTATAAAATGCTGGTATATTGCTAGGGTATGCCATTACTTTATGAACACATGGGTTCCTAACTCTCGGAGCATCATTTGATTTGAGACCGATGGGTCAATAGTTCTGTTTTAGTACAACATTCCCTTCAAAGTTTGTCCTGCACAGAGATGTTCCCGACCTATAGCCAGGCCCATTCCATTAAGTTGAGCCATGCTGTAATACCCTGCATATTGAGTGGCCATCACACAGGTGTGAAATGAAGAACAGTGAAGTGGAATCAGCACTAAATATGTACTCCTTTATTAAGAATCAGTTAGAAACCTAGAGGTCTGACCCTACTGAACATTTAAACATTGTATGCTGTGTCTTCTTGATTTGCCACTTATTTATAAGATAGGAATATATCTATTCAAGGTTAGTAATTTATAGACGTTTGTCTATAATTTTTGGACATAAACCTTTATATCATCTTGACATGCAATGTTTCTTGTAATAATGTTATTTTATACAATCTGTTCAGACCCTCCTCTGGATTCTTTTGGAATCGAAAGATTAGGAATGTTGTTTGCTGAAATTGGACCAGAAACACCTTTTGTAATGACTTCTTTGACCGGAAATAATCTGTTGGTGAACACTGGGGGATCAGCGTTTATAGGTAAGTTAACATCTATTGTACAGTAGATCAAATCACTTTTATTCTAACATATTTTATTAAAATTGACAGTTCTGATGATAACACTTTCACTGTAAGTGAAAATTATCATATATTTTTCAAACTTATTTTCTCTGCTAAGCTTTTATGACCATTGTAAGACGGCGGTGTTCACACCGTGCAGTAACTGAGGCAGTGACCCAAGCAAGTCCAAAGTAAACAGCTTTTATTCAGCAACTCACGGGTAAAACAGGAAAAGTCCTCCGGTACGCAGCCGGGGTAACATCAGTCCATAAACACTGGTCGCCGGGGACAACGCCGCGCCGGGCCGAACAGAGCCTGGCAGGTGCAGAGCCGTCCCAGGCGTGGGTTCAGCTACACACAGTCCTGTGGAGCTTTCCTGCTATGCTCCTTGCAGGGTCCCAACATAGAACAACACTACTCCTTAGTGCAGGAGTTTTAAAGACCTTTGGCAAAAGCCACTGGAAAACCCGGGTTGGAGGGAGGAGGCCGCCCCACTGCCTCCTGTGACCTCCTCCAAGAAATGAAGGCTCTGCCGGATTTTACTTAATCTGCCTTAGCCAGGTAGTCTGACTAGGTCATTGCTCACCTTCATTCCTGCATTGCAGCCGCAGCTGTGTGTGTGACTGCAATGCACTCCAATGGCTTTAATAGGTCTCTGTACACATTCCGGGGGAAATATAACGTCCCTCGTAAACAATCCCGGTCACTGCCTCACATATCCCCCCCCTCTGTTCAAACTTGTGGGGTTGAACATTTGCCACCATACAGGGTGCCCGGGACAGGGCATCCGCGTTTGCTTGCAACTTCCCAGGGCGATGTTCTACAGAGAAACTGAAATTTTGCAGTGACAGGAACCACCTGGTGACTCGCGCATTCCTCTCCTTTGCATTCCTCATCCATACCAAGGGTGAGTGGTCCGTCACCAAGCGAAACTGACGCCCGAGTAAATAATAACGTAGTGATTCCAAGGCCCACTTAATAGCCAAACACTCCTTCTCTACTGCGCTATAGTTTTTCTCTGCTGGGACAAGTTTTCTACTCAAGTAGGTGACCGGGTGCTCTTCACCATTCACTTTTTGTGACAACACCGCCACTAGTCCTACCTCCGAGGCATCTGTCTGTACAATGAATGTTTCATTGAAGTTGGGGCTGATGAGGACCGGCTGTCCACATAAGGCCAACTTCATGGACTGAAAGGCTTCTTCTGCCTGAGGGTTCCACCGAACCATTACCGTTTTCTTTCCTTTCAAGAGATCGGTTAGGGCCGCCGTTCGCCCGGCAAAATTAGGTATAAACCGGCGGTAATACCCAAGGATGCCAAGGAACGCCCTCACCTGTTTTGTACTCGATGGTTTAGGCCAGTTTTTTATGGCCTCAATTTTACTGATTTGGGGCTTGATAGCTCCTCGGCCTATCACATACCCCAAATATCGAGCTTCCTCCAGCCCTATCGCACATTTTTTGGGGTTTGCCGTTAACCCCGCGGCTCTGAGAGAATCCAGCACCGCTTGTACGTGTGTTAGGTGCGTTTGCCAGTCGGTGCTAAATATGATGATAACATCTAGATACGCGGACGCGTATTCCTGATGAGGCTTGAGCACTATGTCCATCAATCTCTGAAATGTAGCCGGGGCCCCATGTAACCCAAAAGGTAAGACCACATAGTGAAATAGACCCTCTGGAGTTACGAAGGCGGTCTTTTCCTTCGCCGAATCTGTGAGCGGTACCTGCCAATAACCCTTGGTGAGATCGAGCGTGGTAAAGTACTGGGCCTGCCCCAGTTTCTCAATCAGCTCGTCCACCCGGGGCATTGGATAAAGGTCGAACTTTGACACTTCATTCAATTTCCGGAAATCATTACAGAAGTGTAATGATCCGTCTGGCTTTGGAATCAGTACAATGGGGCTAGCCCACTCACTCCGTGATTCCTCTATGACGCCTAACTGAAGCATTTGTTTTACCTCAGCCAAAATGGCTTGTCTCCGGGCTTTGGGCACCCGGTACGGTCTTATTCGCACCCTTACTCCAGGTTCGGTGACAATGTCATGTTGGATCACCGTAGTCCTACCTGGTAGCTCTGAGAACACGTCGGTATTGTTTTGCACCAGGGAGCGAGCCTCTCGTCGCTGCTGTTTAGTGAGGGCATCACTTATCCTGACCTCCCCCTTGAATGCTTCCCTGGCTGAAGGTAAAGAACTCTCTGGTGATATGCCCGGGGTGATGTCTGTAACTAAACACACTCGATCTTTCCAAGGCTTTAGCAGGTTTACATGGTAAATCTGCTCAGGTTTCCTCCTTCCGGGCTGATACACCCGGTAATTTACCTCCCCCACCTTTTCTCGAATCTCATATGGCCCTTGCCACTTGGCCTGTAAGGTTCTTTGTCTCTGTTGACATGTTCCTTGAAACTCAGTTTTCCGTCGGCTATTTTGCTTTCTGTCTTTCTGCAGCTCTTGCCCTCAGTTAATATGGAGTTTCCAGTTTTCATGTTCCCGCCCTGATTCTTCCCTCTTGCTTCTTAAGCAGCCTCAGCTGAACAATCAGTGCTCCTGAATCAAGCCTCAGTCAGTCTGTGACCTGACTCCTGGAAGCCTTGGACTTGTACTCCAGCTATTCCCTACTGAGGAACCTTGGAACACTTTTGGACTCTGGAAACCTGCTGTTTGGTGAATCCATGTTTGCAGAGGAATTACGGTACAGAGAAGAGATCCTGAACCTGCTTTGGAGATTTATTGTAGTGCTTAAAGTTACTCTGGCCTGCTGTGTCTCCTGTCGCTGTTCCTGCAAACTGTGTGAACTTTTCAGCATGCTTGTATGAAGTAATACAAGTAATTTCATTTCAACCTATGTCTCCTGTGTTTTCCTCGCACCCAAGCACAAGACGCTATAGGAACTGTACACTATACATGACAAGATTCAGGAGCCAATGTTTAGTGTCTGCTGGGTCTGGGAAAGCCGTGTCTGCTGTGACTGTGGATATCAGATGTCCGTTTAATACCTTATGTGATGACAGTGGTTGTGACTTCTCACAACCATTCCAGGTGAGCGCATTCCCTTAAAATTTTACTCTGGAGTGTTACCACAGGTAAACACTATTGTTTTTTTTTTTCCTCTTCTCCTTCCAGCACTTCTGCCTTAAAAGATCTGGAAGATGGAGGCCCGCATAAAGGAAATTTGCGGAGTGACTGATACAATCCTTTCAGATGTACAGACTTTAAAAACCCGTTTTGCAAGCCTACAGGACCTCACTAATCATAATTTGCAAGTGTTTGGACAGACTACCCAGGAATTGCGAGCCAGGATTGAGGCTCTAGAGGAATGAGCCCAGGCTCCTGCCATAACCCCAAGTTCTGGGATCCCCAAATTGCCTCCTTTTCGTTTTGGCGGTGAACGTGAGAAATTCAGGGGATTTATTAATCAATGCAATTTATTTTTCTCTGCACATGCTTCACAATTTCCCACTGAACGATCCAAAGTGCTTACTATAATCATGTTTCTTACCAATAAGGCTTTGATGTGGGCAAACCCTCTGATTGAGACTGAGGATGATTGTTTGAATCACCTTGATGCTTTTATTTCAGCCATGGGGAAGGTGTTTGATGACCCCAATTGAGGTGCAACAGCTGAAGCAGCCATGTTAACTTTGCGCCAAGGTAAGCGTTCAGTAGCCGAATATGGCCTGGATTTCAGGAGATGGGCTCTTGATACCACTTGGGACACTTCCGCTAAAAAATCTATTTTTCGGAAAGGGTTGTCTCCACTGATTAAGGATGAACTTGCTCGTGCCGACCCTCCCACTGCGTTAGGTGACTTTATTAACTATTGTATCCGTATTGATGCTCGTCTGACTGAACGCAGACAAGAGAGATGGTTCGAAAATAATCGCACTAACCTTTTACTACCTCCCTCCTCAGCTAAGGAACCTTTGAGTAGGATCACAAGGGAACCAGAACCTGAACCCATGCAGGTGGACTCTTTACAAAGACGGGTTAGTGATGCACGCAAAGAGCATCGTATAAAGGAAAATCTATGTTTCTACTGTGGTAAGTCAGGGCATGTCATTATAAACTGCCCCAGCCGTTCTCGTAAGACTACTGCAGCAGTCATTCACTGTGAGTGTTGCGAGAGGAGCTCTGTCATGTCCGAGCCTCAGGCTCCAGAGAGATCTGCTGCAAGAGATCTTGATTTCTCGGACTTAAACTCTGTTAGTTCTGGGGATGATGACGGTATAAACGCTGCAATTTTTCAAGTTTCCTCAGCGGTGTCCCAGCTGAGTTGTAAAAGAAACAATTCTCATTGCTTCCTTTCCATCAAACTCTGGGTTGACTCAGTCTGGGTGTCTAGCTCTGCTATGATCGACTCAGGAGCAAGTGGAAATTTTATGGATATCTCCTTTGCTCTGAAACAGGGGATACGTTCAGTGAAGGCTACTCCAGTACAGATGGAGACTGTGGATGGCTCTCTACTGACTTCTGGACCAGTGGATCAAGAAACAGAGCCTTTGAGGGTCCTTATGGGTAAAGATCATCAGGAGAAAATGTCTTTTATGCTTATCTCTTCTCCCCACTTTTCCATTATTCTAGGGCTACCATGGCTGCAGCCTCAGAATCCTACGATTAACTGGGAGACCAAGGAATTACACTTTCCGGAGAAACAGATGAGTCAAGGAGTTTCAGCTTGCTCTGTTCCTAAAGGAACCATGTCAGTCCCTGAACTACCAGCTGTATACCAGGACTATGTGGATTTATGTGACAAGAAGAACGCTGATCAGCTTCCTCCTCACCGTCCATACGATTGTCCAATTGAATTATTGCCTGGAGCCGAGATACCTTTTGGTAAGATCTACCCCCTAGCGGGGCCCGAGCTAAAAGCTTTGAAGGATTATATAGACGAAAATTTAGCCAAGGGCTTCATACGCCCCTCTTCATCTCCCGCAGGTGCATCTTCTTTGTGAAGAAGAAAGATGGATCTCTGAGACCCTGCATAGACTATAGGGAACTCAATAAGGTTACTATTAGAAACCGTTATCCATTGCCTTTAATCCCTGAATTGTTGGAGAGAGTGCGGCATGCCAAAATTTTCTCTAAACTGGATCTCCGTGGGGCCTATAACTTGGTCCGTATTAGACCTGGGGATGAATGGAAGACTGCTTTCAGGTCACGCTATGGACACTTTGAATATCTAGTTATGCCTTTTGGTCTGAGTACTGCCCCAGCCACTTTCCAACACTTCGTGAATGATATCTTCAGGGATCTCCTAGATACATTTGTGGTGATTTATCTGGATGATATTCTAATTTTTTCTAACTCCACAGAGGAACATCATGGACATGTGAGAATGGTCTTAGAACGCCTAAGACAAAACCATCTCTACATCAAACTTGAAAAATGTGAATTCCATAGGACCGAAATTCAATTTCTGGGGTATGTACTATCTACGCAAGGGATTAGTATGGATGGAAGCAAGACCCAAGCCATCAAGGATTGGCCAATTCCTAGAAATGTGAAGGAGGTGCAGCGCTTCATCGGGTTTGCCAACTTCTATAGACGTTTCATTAGGAATTTCTCTGAGGTAGTGTCACCTATCACCCAACTTACCCGGAAACAGTCTAGGTTCTCCTGGACCCGCTAGCTCAGGAAGCATTTTCCTGTTTAAAGGATAAATTTACCACCGCACCTATCTTAGTACATCCCAACCCCGAGCTTGCCTTCATAATAGAGGTGGATGCTTCAGACTGTGCCGTTGGAGCTCTACTCTCTCAGAGAACAGGTGAGAAGAATGTCTTGCATCCTGTGCCTTCTTTTCCCAGCAGTTGTCTTCGGCTGAGAGGAACTACGATGTGGGCAATAGAGAATTGTTGGCCATTATTGCCGCCTTCAAGGAATGGAGACACCTTCTTCAGGGAGCTGCACAGCAAATAGTCGTCCTGACAGACCATCGTAACCTTGAATTTATCAGGTCGGCTAAGTGCCTGACTCCTCGCCAGGCTCGCTGGAATCTTTTCCTAAACCAATTTAATTTTGTCATTTCTTATAGACCAGGATCGCGCAATGGAAAGGCTGATGCACTCTCTAGGATTCATTCAGCAGAGACACGTCCACTTACTCCTCCTAAGACTATTCTTCCTGACTCTAGATTACTGGGAGTGATTCATAATCAAGACCTACTTAAGGACATCAAGGAAGCATACCATGCGGATTCTTTGTTGGCTCAACCCCCAAGGGACGTAAGTCTTGTCTTTAAGAATGGTGTGTGGATTCAGGGACAACGTCTGTATATACCTGAAACAGTCAGATTGAGAGTATTGCAACTCATCCACGATTCCAAGATAGCCGGGCATAGGGGAATTCTAAAGACACAAGAATTTCTTTCTCGTTTCTTTTGGTGGCCCACTTACAGGAAAGATGTCTTAAACTATGTCACTTCATGTGAAGTCTGTGCAAGATGCAAAACACCTCGCTCCTCACCAACTGGTCTGTTGCAACCTCTTCCCACCCCGTCCCGCCCGTGGGGATCCATTTCTATGGACTTCATTGTGGAGTTACCAACCTCTCAAGGGAAGAACACCATTCTAGTGGTGGTTGACCGTCTAACAAAGGCAGCTCATTTTATCCCTTGTGTCGGCTTACCCACTGCAAAACAGACATCAGACTTGATGATTAAGAATGTGTTTCGCTTACATGGAGTACCGGATGAGGTCATTTCGGATCGAGGGGTGCAATTCACTTCAAGGTTTTGGCAAAATTTCTGTGCAGCATTGGACATTAAAGTAAACCTTTCTTCTGCTTTTCATCCCCAGACTAATGGACAGACAGAACGAACCAATCAGACCCTGGAGCAGTATCTCCGCTGTTTTATCTGCCACCTACAGGATGATTGGGTGGATCTACTTCCACTGGCTGAGTTCTCTTATAACAACTCTCAGAGCGCCTCCACTAAGCAGTCTCCTTTTTACTCCAATCTAGGTTATCATCCTAACATTCTTCCTCGATTTCCCATAGATACGCCCTTGCCGGCAGTGGCTGAAAGAATCACTTCTTTACAAAAGAATATGGATCTTCTAAAGGAAAATCTAGAATTGGCTCAGGAAAGGTACAAGAAAGCAGCAGATAAATTTTGTAAACCTGCACCAGCTTTCAAGGTAGGAGATTTGGTCTGGCTGTCAACCAGAAATCTTAAATTAAAGATTCCATCGTCTAAATTGGGACATAAGTACATTGGACCTTATAAGATCAATAAGATTATAAGTGCTGTTGCTTGTTGTCTTCAACTGCCCAGAACTATGAGAATCCACCCTGTCTTTCATGTATCCCTACTAAAGGCTGCAACACCCAATACGTTTCCTGGACGTTCTTCTCCTTGCCCTGACCCAGTGCTGGTCGATGGTCAGGAAGAATTTATGGTGGAAAGGATTCTAGATTCCAGGTTGTACAGAAATCAGTTGCAATATTTGATTAAATGGCAGGGCTTCCCAGTGGAGGACAACTCATGGGAACCAGTCAATAATGTAAATGCTCCTCGCCTGCTCCGCCAGTTTCATCAGAGGTACCCTGACAAGCCTGGTCTGAGGTCATCCGGAGGTTGTCCCTAAGGGGGGAGTAATGTAAGGTTCTTTGTCTCTGTTGACATGTTCCTTGAAACTCAGTTTTCCGTCGGCCAATTTGCTTTCTGTCTTTCTGCAGCTCTTGCCCTCAGTTAATATGGAGTTTCCAGTTTTCATGTTCCCGCCCTGATTCTTCCCTCTTGCTTCTTAAGCAGCCTCAGCTGAACAATCAGTGCTCCTGAATCAAGCCTCAGTCAGTCTGTGACCTGACTCCTGGAAGCCTTGGACTTGTACTCCAGCTATTCCCTACTGAGGAACCTTGGAACACTTTTGGACTCTGGAAACCTGCTGTTTGGTGAATCCATGTTTGCAGAGGAATTACGGTACAGAGAAGAGATCCTGAACCTGCTTTGGAGATTTATTGTTGTGCTTGAAGTTACTCTGGCCTGCTGTGTCTCCTGTCGCTGTTCCTGCAAACTGTGTGAACTTTTCAGCATGCTTGTATGAAGTAATACAAGTCATTTCATCTCAACCTATGTCTCCTGTGTTTTCCTCGCACCCAAGCACAAGACGCTATAGGAACTGTACACTATACATGACATGGCCATGAGCTTACTCTCGGCTGTGGGTACCAGTACTAATACCCGATCGCCCTTGTTAAAAGACCTGACTCTGGCTCTTTTATTATATGTGCGCCTCTGGGTTGCCTGGGCATCTAACAGATGTTCTTTCACGATGGGCATGACCGCCGCGATCCGGTCCTGCATACTAGCCACGTGTTCAATTATACTCTTATGTGGAGTCGGCTCTTGTTCCCATGTCTCTTTGGCTACGTCCAACAGACCCCTAGGGTGTCTGCCGTACAATAACTCAAAGGGAGAGAACCCTGTGGAAGCCTGGGGTACCTCACGGACAGCGAACATCAAATAGGGTAGCAACATGTCCCAATCCCTTACATCCTTAGAAATCACCTTTTTTAACATGGACTTGAGGGTTCTATTGAACCGTTCTACTAACCCGTCGGTTTGAGGGTGGTACACCGAGGTGCGCAATTGTTTAATTTTTAGCAGTTTGCACAGTTCTCTTGTCACCTTGGACATAAAGAGGGTCCCCTGATCCATCAGGATCTCCTTAGGTAGTCCCAGGCGACAGAACATGGCAAACAGTTCTCTGGCAATAAGTTTTGCCGAGGTGTGGTGTAGTGGTATAGCCTCGGGTACCGGGTGGCATAGTCGACGACCACCAGTATGTGTTGGTGGCCACGGGCGGATTTTACAATGGGCCCTACCAAATCCATTGCAATCCGTTCAAAAGGTACCTCTATTATTGGCAGGGGTACCAATTGACTACGGAAACTTGCAGTGGGTGAGGTCAACTGACATTCGGGGCAGGATTCGCAGTACCTTTTGACCTCCGTGTAAACTCCTGGCCAAAAGAACCGCTGCAAGATACGTTCTAGAGTTTTTTTTTTCCCCTAAGTGGCCCCCCAGCAAGTGTGAGTGTGCCAAATCTAGAATCACCCTACGATACGACTGAGGTGCTACCAACTGTTCCACAACCTCGTCCCTGATTTTATCTATCCTATAAAGCAACTCACCACTGACTACCATGCGTGGAAATACCGTACCTGCATTGGGCTGTTGGGCTACGCCGTTTACCTCTAGCACCCTTTCCCGCGCCTGAGTCAGGGTGGGATCTTGTAGCTGAGCTGTCCCAAACGTGGCCCTGGACACTTCCAGCTCGGGAATCAATGCGGTCTCCTCCACCTCTCCTGCCAGCACCTCTAAGGGAAACCTATCGGGGTCACACTCTATCCCTATATGGGACACCCCTACGGCAGGTTCGTCGGGTACAGCATCTGTAATACATTTTACCAGGGGAGAATGGATTTTGTTTTTCCACAGAGTCCAGAACAGGGGCAAGTCTCTTCCCAACACAGACCCATAGGGAAGATTTTTTACCACTCCCACCACATGTCTTATGTCTCCACATGACGTAGACAAAACTACCTCCGTAGTTGGATACTCTCGGAGGTCCCCATGGATACATACAACCCCGACCTGCCGTCCGCTGGGGTTGTCTCCTGCCACCAGTGACCCATGTACCAGAGTCACGAGGCTTCCTGAATCCAGGAGAGCCTCCGTAGGGTCCCATTAACCAGTACCTGGCATAGTTGGAGTTCACTGTCCTGGGGGTCGAGGCTCGCTGTGCAGACGGTCTGGGCATACATTGAAACCCGGCGGCTATATCCGCAGTCCATGGGTTCCGTAGTCAGGGGACAATTAGCCATCACATGTCCCGGTCCCTGACACCGCCAGCACCTAAGGGTGGAGGTACTGTTAGGTCTTATGACAGTTTGGGAGGGAACCGGTCTCCTGCCACTCTCACTCCGGGGTTCCCCTTCAGCACGGGTACGGTGCTGACTGTCCCCAGCAGAGGGACGCGACCCCTTTCCCGATTCCTGGGTTGGCAGGGATCGGCGTGACAGCCAAGAGGGGGCGGAGTCTCGAATAAAGTCTTGAGTGGCCGAGTAGCGCTCGATCAAACTGACTACCTGGTCGAGTGTGCCGGGGTCGCCTTGCCCCACCCAACGTTGGATAGCAGCCGGTAGAGTCCTTACCAGCCGGTCAACCACCACCCTCTCCACCATCTGGGCTGGAGACAAAGTCTCTGGCTGGAGCCACTTCTTTACCAGCTGTAGGAGGTCATAAGCCTGAGACCGCGCGGGTCGTGTCTCCACATAGGCCCATGAAAATACACGCTGAGCCCTCACGTATGTATTAACCCCCAGTCGGGCAAGGATCTCACCTTTTAGCCTCTGGTAGTAATGGGCGTCCTCCCGACTGAGATCGAAGTAGGCCTTTTGTGCATCGCTGACCAGAAACGGAGCTACTACTTCTGCCCACTGGTCGGCGGGTAGGTTGCTCCCGCTCCTGCTGTTGTCACTGAGACTGCAGCTGCTGCTGTTGTGTAATTACCAGCTGCTTTACCAGCTCCTCCATTTTGTCCACGGGGTGAGGCTGAAAAGTGGCCGGCCGGATTGTGGTCATGAAGCTGCCGGTGGGGGTATACCTCAGTCACAATGCCCGCATTCTCCAACCAATTGTAAGACGGCGGTGTTCACACCGTGCAGTAACTGAGGCAGTGACCAAAGCAAGTCCAAAGTAAACAGCTTTTATTCAGCAACTCACGGGTAAAACAGGAAAAGTCCTCCGGTACGCAGCCGGGGTAACATCAGTCCATAAACACTGGTCGCCGGGGACAACGACCGCGCCGGGCCGAACAGAGCCTGGCAGGTGCAGAGCCGTCCCAGGCGTGGGTTCAGCTACACACAGTCCTGTGGAGCTTTCCTGCTATGCTCCTTGCAGGGTCCCAACATAGAACAACACTACTCCTTAGTGCAGGAGTTTTAAAGACCTGTGGCAAAAGCCACTGGAAAACCCGGGTTGGAGGGAGAAGGCCGCCCCACTGCCTCCTGTGACCTCCTCCAAGAAATGAAGGCCCTGCCGGATTTTACTTAATCTGCCTTAGCCAGGTAGTCTGACTAGGTCATTGCTCACCTTCATTCCTGCATTGCAGCCGCAGCTGTGTGTGTGACTGCAATGCACTCCAATGGCTTTAATAGGTCTCTGTACACATTCTGGGGAAATATAACGTCCCTCGTAAACAATCCCGGTCACTGCCTCACACCTTACATATTGGTAGTAGGGTTGAGAAAAAAAGATTTGGGCTTCCTCAGTCTATCGTTCAGTCTGGTCTTCTGTGGCTTCTGGGCCAGGGCAGTCTTTGCTTTTGCCAAGGGCATCCTTCGCCTGCCATTATGGGCACATATTGCTTTTATTATTCCCATGAAGTGAGGTCAAGTGACTAAAGGTACTGCCACACTAAACAACATCGCTAACGGGATCGCTAAAAAACGTCACTATTTAGCGATCCGTTAGCGATGTTGTTGTGTGCGGCATCTACCAGCGACGTGGCCCCTGCTGTGATCTTGCTCGTCGTTCTCATCGTTCCGGACCCTATTTTTATCGTCGGCGCCCCGCTGGTAAGTATATATCGCTGAGTGTAGCACCTTTTGTTAGCGATTTAGCGGTACTTTTGTACCGCTAAAGTCGTTAAGGAGATCGCTAACCGCGATAGCGTCCTTAACGACATCGCTAAATTAGGCTGCTACTAGCGATATAGAAACAATCCCGCTAGCGATCGCATTAGTATGCGTCGTTATCATGATCGCTAGCGGGATTGTTTAGTGTGGCAGTACCTTAAGGCTCATGCAGCTTAATGACATGTGTTATGACATAACATCACCATGTCAAGGACCTAGCAAGCATGCGAGGTACCCTAGTTGCCAGGCTAAGAATGCTGAGTACCATGCAAAGCTGAACCGGATATGTTGATTCTTGCTAAATAACTACTGGATGAGAAAGGTAATAAGTCCTTCGTGACTTCTATGTAACCTAGGAAGCCTAATGCCAGTATAACATGAGTGTAATACAACTGCAAATCCATATGATAATTTAGAAGAAAAATTTACCAGTATTATATTTGTGTGTATCCGGACCAAGTAGAATGCTAGGAGCAAATTTTCTTTGGTCTTTGGTCTGATCAATGCAAGTTGAAGGTTTTTCTTTAGAGTGTGAGGCGCAGCCATAATCCCATCACACTGACTCTATTGAGCTGAACTTATGTTTTTATATATATTTTAAGATTGATTTGGTGGAAAATGTTAAAAAGTGATATGGAAATTGTGTAATGTACCCTTAATATATTTAAATGTTATCATTAATCTCAAATTTTAAAAGCAATATGACAAGAATATAATTTGTAAAGTTTTTTTTATGTGTACTCTATTGACTTGAACCCAGTTAGTTGGTGTATTGAACTCCTGAATATTTATGTTAAATACTGACCCTTATATGTTAACTTCTGATACTCCAGCCAAATGCTGTGCCTTGCACCAGCCTATACCCAAAGTCTGTGGTTAACTTCAGGCTTCACATGAGAAATTATATTTATTTTTTAAATGCCTACGAAAGTAAAGTAAAGATGAGTATAATTCTTGCGGCACTTGAAAGAAAGCCTATCTTTGTATGTTTTCCTTAAGCTTATTGTGTTTTTATTTTATTTTTTTTTTTCCTAGGGGTTGAGATCTGTGTCAGTTTCTCATGGTTCTTGCAGCGTGTGGCTGAGAATTTGATATCAGCTTGCACCTCGTTTATATAGATCATACCAGTGGGACACTCCTTAACATTTGTTGCGTTAGCAAATATTCCATAAATCATACTGATATTCCACTTTACTCAGTTTTCAAATTAATTCTTCTTAGAGATGAAACGTTTTAGTGCAGAAAATGAACTGAAAAGGAAATGTCCTAACTGATCTGAACAATTTATAAGCTATACAATATGTGCTGACCAGCTATATTGGAGTTTTTCTCCAAGGTGACGTATTTTCATGTTATGTTCTGGTATGTAAATTTTGTGTGCATGAAGACTCTTAAGTTTCCAACTATTAAATCTAAGCATAGCGTATATCATATGCATCAGAGTGTATCAAATATACGTAAGGGCTCATGCAGATCCATAATATGCACCTTACATCTATATTTGCCAAGCTTTTCATGGAAAGAATAAGACACCATAAGACACCTTGGAACTCTACTTGTCTTTCGCTTTGTAATATAAACCACAGTGGGCCCTTAGAATGTGATTGGGGTGAATGTTTGGTAAAAATGTTAAGAAATCGTAAGTAAATTATAATTTTGGCACAATTCTAAACTAGTATTTAAAAAAATATGAGGTTGAGTCCAAAAATGATGCACTGGGGGCGTGGCCTGGCAATGGCACCAAAGTGGGCATGTTTACTAAGGCCCCTGCTACTCCCGGGGATTCAAGGGTCATGAACAAGGCTAAACCTTCAAAAAGAGCTCTAGGACATCAGTCATCGAGTAGCAGCAAAGGAGAGGTGAGGCGGATGAGAAGCTATGTATTTACGGTAAAGGGGAAGCCGTTGAGAGGAGAGAGAAGAGAACCATGTGTCTTCAAGCTTGCAGCAGGGCAAGATCCCTTCTGCTGAAACTGTCTTGGTCCCCTTGAGATGGATATACTGCAGCCTATTGTGTGGGAAAAAAAGCAGGTAGGGAGCTGTGTGTCTGTGCTTTAGGTCCCGCTGTGCTCCCCACTGGCAATGCTTATCAGGGCTGTCCCTGGACAGACACAAAGAATCTGAGAAAGTTTACCCCCCCCTCCCTGTCAGCACTTAACAGGACGCTCTACTCTCTGGCTGGCCACATTGAGTCTTGGGACACTGTGAATAGTTATGGACAGCAGTCCTCCCCCCTCCCTCATGTCAGTGCTTATTAGAAGCTCTCTAGCTGCCACATAGATTCTGGGTCTCTGAGAAAAAAGTGCATGGCAGGCAGGAAGACAAGGGGGCAAAAGAGAGCTGATTGTTTCTACACTGGAGGCAATAAATCCTCCCTGCTGAACTCTGGCAGAGCCCCCTCTGTATGAACTGAGGGAAGTGTATATGTAAAATCCACTGGGCTCTTTATAGCTAAGAGTTAACTGGATCTTGTGACACTGTTAGGCTCCTCAGTCTGAAAGACCAGTATGTGTGGGATATGGGCAGGAAATGCCGGAAGCCCTCCCCTGCACATCATTAACCCCAGCTTCTCCCAGATCAGGCAGCATCCAAAGATATTTAACAGAAAAGCCAGTCTCTGCCCAGATCAAGATTCTAAAATTGCGTCTGATGGTCCCTCTTGCACTGCCTCCCCTTCCTCACAAGAGGATATCTACAGAGAAAATATGCAAGAAGAATCAGGAAGGAGAGACATCCACACCAAGACCTCTTATATCTTCACCAAGCTCTGCTAATGCCCCTGCGGTGACACCATCTCAGAATCTGGCATTGATGATGAAAGAAATCAAAGATCTTCGTTCTCAAATGGGGAATATTCTGACCAAAACAATTATGGAAGGTTATATTACCCGCTTGAAAAATCTATATAAGTCTGAGATACAAGGCCTAAATGCGTCAATCTCACAAGTCACCGATGGAGTGACCCAGTTGGAATCTTCTGCTGCCACAGAACAAAAGGTGCAAAGTCAAATAATAGAACGCCATTCTACATAGATTGACTCTTTTTTTGGTATGATAGAGGACCTCGAGAATTTAAATCGCCTCACTAATATTTGCATACGGGGTTTACCTGAAGAAACCCACCCTTTGCGGCATCTTTAATACACTCCTGGAAAGGCCACCTACCTAAGAAATACTTATTGACAGAGTACACTGAGCTTTAGGACCCCTTAACAATTACTCAGACATTCCCAGAGATGTAAATTGCCGACTTCATTAGTTCAAGACCAAAGAAGAAATTATGAGACAGGCTTGGTCCAAAGGACCTATAGATTTTGATGGGACCCATTTACATTTAATGGCGGAATTATCTAGGTTAACCTTAGCAAAACGTAGGGATCTGCGCCCATTGTTGGAAGTTCTCAGAGAAAGAAATGTCCCCTATTCGTGGGGTTTTCCCTTCCAATTACAAGTGCACAACCAGCATGGAACTTTCTTTCTGAGGAACCCACACGGATTGCAGTCATTCCTGAATCTGTCAAAAATTACTATCTCTGATTGGCTCACCAACCCATTGACTCCATCGGACTCCTACTTGAATCGTCGACAGGTACAATCCCAAAGACCCAGAAGACGACCATCCTGTCATTTTCGTCCAATTGAACAATGATGATATTTCTGGTTGTTTCTGTTTCATTGTAGGAGATTCAATGAAAGATTGTCTATTGAATTTTATATATCACTCACCAAGTTCCTTTTTTTAGTGTTTATATTGTGGACTTAGGTGTAACTGGACCTGTTATAATCATAAGACACTTTATTTTATATAATGTGATCTGTACTGTGGATATCTGAGGGTAATGTCATTCGATCTGTCTTGCCTTTGAAGGAGATTCTACTAAGTCCTTAGACTAATAATTTAGATACAAATATGCGATCTACGCCTTGTAAATGTCAGAAGATGTATGAACATACAAGTAGATACCTGTAGTTAGTATGATAGACTAACACAACTTTCAGAAACACCTAACGGTCTAGAATGAACACTGGGATATGTTCTAATAGGGTTAATTACTGCATTTTCCTTTCCTTACAGGTTGCCTAGTGGTATGCATCTTTAAATGAGCATGGTCCTTGTGATAGTTGGAACACAGGGTTCTTGTTTTTGTTAGCGTTTTTATATGCTTCTTACAGTCTTTATTTTGTCCAGGCCAAGATCCCCGGGAGTTATTCAGTGTTGCCTTGAAAGACACTCCCCAGTTAGGGCAACTTGTTTTATACAACTTTACTTGGGAAAGACCCTGCTACTGCAGGGTTTCCTTTTCCCTTCTTTACATCCTTGGCCTAGGATCGAGGATTTGGCCTATTCAAGGGTATGATGGTAGGCTTATTTCAACCTCTTCTATCTTTATTCCTTGGCCTAGGATCGAGGATTTGGCCTATTCAAGGGTATAAGGGTAGGCTTATTTCAACCTCTTCTATCTTTATTCTTTACCTATATCTTCTCTATCTCTGTCCTTTCTACCTTGTCCATCCACCCAGACTAAGTTGAAATTGGTAATATCAGACATGGCATCAATTAAGACAGCTTCTCTAAATGTTAGAGGGTTTAATGTCCCGCTAAAACATTCTCAAATTCTATACGGGATGCATAAAATGGGAGTGCAAATTCTTTTCTGACAGGAGACCCATTTTAAAAGTAATCACTTCACAGAAATGAGGTACCGGTACTACACAATCTGGTATCATATTTTGAATCCGATTGCTAAATCTAAAGGGTTCAGCATTGCTATTCGCAAAAATTTCCCCTTCACCCTACTAGGGCTTGAATCTGATGATAATGGACATTTTTTGTTATTGAAGATCTCTTTATTGAATCAGATATACACACTAGCTAACTTTTATGTTCCCAAGAAAGAGCAGGTGAGGCCTGGGCTGAGATACCTGCGGCGACTGGAGGGTTTTATGGGAGGCCTTTTGATTTTGGGGTTAGACCTCAACCTGACGATGGATAAGATATGGGACTCCTCAGTGGTAAGTCTACAATTCCCCCTACACAATTATCCTCCTGGAAAAATAATCTCTTCAAATTTCAGGCAGTGGATGTGTGGCGTGTCTCACATCCTAAAGATAGAGATTACACCCACAACTCATCAGTTCACAGCTCATATAGTAGAATTGACTACTTTTTGGTTAGTCATTATTTGCTTAGCTGGTGTCCCTCTCCTTCTATGTGGCACTATAACCTGGTCAGATCATGCTCCCATCTTATTTACTTTCCAGCCACACACCTCTGTACCACGCCATGGCATTGGCGTTTAAACCCAAACCTTCTTGAAGACATTAATACCAAAAATGCTGTAGAACAAGCCATTTGTGAGTTTTTGCATTATCACAGAACGGATGATACCCCCTCACCATCCAATGGAAGCTTTAAAATGCGTAATTAGGCGTGTCCTAATCAAAGAAGGCACTAGACTTAAAAAAATTCTATTGCATGGGTTTTTGCTTTCTTAAGTAAATATATTCCCTTGAACATTCCCATAAAAAAATCCATCTTACTGATCTCTTGATTAACTTGAACAAGCAAAAAAATGACCTGAAGGGACTTCTACACCAAAGCTGCTCAAAACATAGGGAAAGGTTACAGCAGTTCTTATATGAATTTGCAGACAAATGTGGTGACCCTCTAGCTAGAAGCATCCATCCTAAAGCCCCAACGACATTTATCCAATCGATACAGGATGCTACAGAATCCGTAATCAATTAATCCAAACAAATTGCTGAGTCATTCAAAGGATATTATAGCTCCCTGTACAATATTGAGGGCCAATATGTAGATATGTCACCAACCCAACTTCATTTGAAAATTGATCAATACATGAAAGACCGTGCTTTGCCCTCAATACTGGATGATACAAAGGCATCCCTAGAGCAATCATTTGAAGAAGAGGAGGTACTTCAGGTGATTAAAAACTCTCCATCTAATAAATGCCCAGGTCCAGGTGGTTACTCTGCCAAATTTTATAAAACATTTGCTGCGCAATTAACACCATTCTTAACCAAAGTATTTAATTCAGTTTCGACTTCAAAGCCCTTTCCCAGACAAACTCTGGAAGCCCATATTTCGTTGATACTGAAACCGGGAAAGACCAAACATTATGCTCAAGTTACAGGCCAATATCCTTAACATTGATGTTAAACTTTTCTCTTAAATCATAGCGACCAGATTAGCCCCCTGATGCCTTATACCAGGCAACGATCAAGTAGGATTTGTGCCCAGAGGGAGGCAAGAGACAACACAATTAAAACAATGCTGCTTATGTCCTATACGAAATTGAAAAAGATCCCAGCATGCATTCTATCAGTTGATGCTGAAAAAGCATTTGACCGGGTTAGCTGGCCATTTCTACATAGTGCTCTTAAACAAATCAATTTATTTCTCAACATTCTCAACAAAATAATGGCTTTATATCAAGACCCCCTCAGCCAAGGTCTGTTGCACCTATTCAGAATCTTTTGGAGTGTCGATTGGAACAAAACAGAGGTTATTGTGATGGAACATCTGGCAATGGCCTTCAGGAAAAACTCCATTATTCAAGGAATCCCAGTCAGGCATGAATCTCATAAATTGGCACTATACGCAGATAACCTCCTATTGTACATAACTAATCCTAAAACATCACTGCCCTCTATTCTGAAAGAATTTGAGACATATAGTCGACTGAGTAATTTTAAGGTAAATCTTTCGAAGTCAGAGATTTTGAACATCAGTATCCCACAGGAGGAGGCACAATTGTTAAAGGGATTCTTTCCTTTCCGTTGGTGTAATGGTTCTATGAAATATCTTGAGGTTCAATTGCCTTCAGACTTGTCCCTATCTCTTCCATATGAATCATGAGCCTTTATTCATTCATGTCAAAACTGAGCTCAAGGTTTGACAAAACACGATTATCTTGGTTCGGTAAAATTAACGTATTAAAGATGGACATTCTTCCGAAACTGCTTTATGTATTTCAAGCAGTTCCAATTGCACTCCCCTGTTCCTTTTTTAACCAACTAAATACAGTCTGTAACAATTTCATTTGGAAATCAAAAAGATCAAGACTAGCCATTAAATTTTTGGCTAGATCTAAATCTAAAGGAGGGGCTGTTCTTCAAAGGGACCACTCCCCCAATAACAGTTGATCTTGTCAGAGTTTGGGACCAATTGGTAAAGAAACTTAAGATTTCTAAGATTCCAGGACCTATGACACCGATCACTGACAATCCCGAAAACCCCCTGGAGTTGGAGTAAGTAAATTCCTGGTCTTCAACTATAAAACTAGACTCCATCAGGTCCTTGCAAATTTCACTAATGTACCATCGCTAAACAATCTTAAAGCTCTGTACCCCAATCAAACCATACTTTGGTTTTCATACTTCTAGTTCTGTCCATTCATTGATTCCCTTCATTTCCTTCCCATTCTCTGTGCTCAAGTCTGACCCTTCTCAGTTTGATTCATTGCTGATCAGAGAAATTGCACCCAAGCATACGATCTCCCAAATATATTATATTTGGATATCTCAGACTAATACAGAGCTTGTATGGTTCAAGAAAGAGTGGGATAGAGAGATTGGAATGACCTTCTCAGAGGAGCAATGGAACAAAACTTTCTTTTGCACACACAGACTCCCATTGGCTTGCAAAGCTCAAGAAAAAATTACAAAATCATAACTATATGGTACCGTTGCCCAGCAGATCTTCATAAGATATTTCCCTCTGTCTCCAATAAATGCTGGAGATGTGAAAATGCTGAAGGCATTATGCTTCATATCTGGTGAGAATGCCCTCAAATAAGTGGCCTCTGGAGCAAAGTCTTTGATATTCACAAACACATTACAGGGGAATCATCATCTAGAACTCCCCAGATTGGACTTCTTTCTATAATATCAGGGTATTTTAAATCTATCAAGCCAGGATTTCTGAGACACTGTTTATCCGCCACTAGAACAGTCATTTCCAGACACAGGCATTCCAGAACCACTTCATCTATCCAAGAATGGTCTCTTGAAATGGATTTTTTTGTGTAGAATGGAAAGACTCTCTGCTCATAATAAAATTTGCTCAGACAACTTTTTCCATACTTGGCAAGGATGGATTTTATTCAGAGATTCCCCAGAGTGCTCCTCAATCCTTCTGTCATGATGAAGACACCATATATTGTACTTGTACATACCTGAAACTGGGTGGATTCATAAACCTTACTCATCTCTTCCTCTCCCCTTAGGATCTCTTCTTGACTTTTCTATTTTGTTATAATTTTCCACTAAAAGTTCTTTTTCTTCCTTTGTCAGGCTTGACAAAACCCAACTTAATTGCAAGAAGTTAATGAACAAGTTGTTAATATGTCATACTTTTCTTAATAAAAGGGGGTATTCTGATATGTGATTTGACGTTAACAATATATTATCTTGAGGTTTTTGACAACTTTTGACAGTATCATTGTCATTTGTCACTGTGATGTGAGAAACAACGGCTGCCCTACTTGTAATTTGCACAAAAGAGGAACAGCATGCAGTGATTTTCTTTTTTAGGTGCGAAGGTATGTCTGGTGTTGATATTTATCAAAGAATGTCCACAGTATGTAAAGAGTGTTTCATCTCAACGAAGTGTGCATGAAAAAAAAGAGAAGTTCAAGTAAGGTCACACAATGTCAGCCAGGAAGAAGGATTTTGACGCCTATCCATCTGCATGACTGATGACAACATTGAGTATGCACGTGTTTTGGTTCTGTTGGATAGATGAGTGACAGTAGATTACATGGCAAATCATTTGCAAAGATTCACATCTGAAGAAGAGGTGAAGACAGGGTTGCATTTGTGGCTTGCAGCTCAGCCTAAATATTTTGTAATGAGCTTGTTGACAGTTGGACAAAGTGTATCGAAAAGTAGGAAGATTACATTGAAAAATGATGTCTTTGTCTTTTCGAAAGTTGATAAAAAATCAACAGCCAGAGTGCGGATAACTTTTGACTCTCCGTCATAGAAACTCATTCCTACAACTTGATAGAAAAATTGTTAGTATGGCTGCTTTTCATCTCTAACTTAAAAGTAATATCCTTTTCAAAAGTCTAAAATGTAAACTAGTTGTTAAGAAATACAAACAAAGGTTTTCTTTTGGGAAAAAAACATTGATCACCTATCTTAAAAGGGTTGTCCCAAGATTAACACTTCAATTTCACCAATTAACAGGCTAGGTAATAGGTGTGTCTGATTGATGTTGGTCCCACCAGTGCGATTCGCTGGCTTCACGGAAAAGTGGTTCCCATGTCTCCTGTTTGAGTGCAGTTATCAGCACTCAGACACTGATCACCAATCCTATCTTGTTATGTTCTGTGACAGCTGCTGTTACTATTCTATACAACCCCATTCAATTGGATGTGATAGACAGCAATTTCAGGCATACCTGTACATATAGGTGAACCACTTTGTGGCTGGTGCTGCACTCCTCTAGCTGAATGAGTCTGAACCAGACCAGACACAGCTGTGCACTGGAGATCTATGGTTCTTTTACCACTAATTGGTGGGAATCAGACCTTCACATTAAAGACTTTTCCTTAGTATAGGTCATCAATGTGTAATCCCAAAATCCCTTTTCCTTCAGTGTCATGCATTGCTTAGTATATTGAGCATGCACATTTAAAATCTATCCTTTCCCCTCTCCTGACTGATAGCACTTCCTAAGAATATGTACAAACTGTGCTCTATGGAAATCTGGAGATTTTTACTATCAGTTCAGGAATCTATCAGAACTAAATGACATTCACTGCATAAAACAATTAATGGAGAATACTTTTACTTCTTATATTATATGGTTGCTAAGGGTTGGATATTTACTGATAATATTCTGATATGCCTGTGTGTTACAGCACATGATCTTTCATCACATGTTTCATTTAACCAAAGTATTTTCTTTCTGGATAATTAGAATATGTATTGTCAGGTCACTGGGAATCATCAATTTACTCTGAATATGCACAAGTCGTGGAATCCAGCTTCCTACTGTCTGGCCAGTAATCATTAGACTCACCTAATGTCTTCTGTGGACCACATGCATAACACATGACATTCCTTTTCTACACTTAATGGTAAAAATAGTAATTGTAATCACACACATCGCTGAATGGCAAAACAGATTGTTCCACGGATTGCAACAGAAAACAAAATGTTGTCAATGCTAATAATACTGATTAGAGATGAGCGACTTTGCCTCCGGGAGGGTCGAGTCGGGTTTTGGACCACCCGACTTTCCTAAAAGTCGAGTCGAACGAAATCTGCCGACTATCGGAAAAAGTCGAAGGTCCGACTGAAACTCGATCCGACCCAAATGCAAGTCAATGGGGAAGAAAAGTCGGCAGGGAGTGGAGGACAGTAAACACACCTACAGTGCCCATTTCAATGCCAACGACACCAATTCTTATTACTTAAGCTTGTAAACCTTAATTTACTTTATAATAATAGTAACACATTGACTGGGGGTTATTTGGCTAAAGTTGTGGGGGGGGCAGGGCTGGCTCCAGGTTTTCGTGGGCCCTGGGAAAAAGAGTCCCAGTGGGCCCCTTTAACACATACCACAATTCATGATGCTCCGATACGGCAGAGAAATATAGGTATAGTACAATGCCAAATACTTCACTTCTTACATTACATGAGTGATATCTATTGTAAATTCTGCAATAGCTCAAAAACCGGACAGTATAGTCCTCCATACAGTATTATGGCCACCATATAGTGCGCCATACAGAATAATGAGCCCCATATATTGCTCCATACAGAATAATTAGTCCCATATATGATGCTCCATACAGAATAATGGGCCTAATAAAATGCTTCATACAGTATAATGAGCCACATATATTGCTCCATACAAAATATTGAGCCCCATATATTGCTCCATACATAATTGGTTCCATATAATGTTCCATACAGTATATGATGAGCTCCACATAATGATCTAGTATATGATGGTGTCCATACAATGTGCCATACAGTATAGGATGGTCCACATAGAGTATAATGAGCCCCACATATTGCTCCATACAGTATAATGAGTCGCATATAAAGCTCCATACAGTATATGATGGGCCCCATATATTACTCCATACAGAATGGGCTCCATGTAATGCTCCATACAGAATAGGCCCCATATGTGCTTCATATGATGCTCCATATATAAAGTGCCCTATATGATGCCCCATAAATAATGAACCCCATATGATGCTCCAGTATATGATGGGCCCCATATATGATGCTCCAGTGTATGATGAGCCCCATATAATGCTCCAAATATAATGGTCCCCGTATATAATTCTCCATATATAATTGGCTCCATGTGATGCTCCATATATAATGTGTCCCATATGATGCGCCATATATAATGGGCCCCATATGATGCTCCAGTATATGATGGGCCCCATGGATGATGCTCCAGTGTATGATGGGCCTATATAATGCTCCATATATAATGGGCCCCATATGATGCTCCAGTGTATAATGGGCCCCATATATGATGCTCCATTGTATGATGGGCCCCATTTATAATGTTCCAGTGTATGATGTGCCCCATATATAATGCTCCAGTGTATAATGGGCCCTATCTATGATTCTCAAGTGTATGATGGGCCCCATATATAATTTTCCAGTGTATAATGCTCCCCATATATTGCTCCAAACATTAAAAAAAATGAAATACCTCTCCTCGCTGGGCACTGCTCTATTCTGGACTCCTCAGCGTCGCCATCTTCCAGCTCTCTGCACTGTGACTGTTCAGGCAGAGGGCGCACAGACGTGACGTCATCGCGCTCTCTGAACTGAATGTCACTGTCTGGAAACGCGGAAGACGTCACAGCGGTGGAGCAGGGAGAGGTAAGTATTGCAAGTGCTGGGGCCCTGAGCAAGGGCCCCTCATAGTACGCCGGTGTCTCTGACGGCGAGTGGGCCCCCCCACCTGCTCAGGGCCCCGGCACTTGCCCGGGTGCGCCAGGTGCTGACACCGGCCCTGGGGGGGGTAAAGCCCATTTAAGGAGGTGGAAAAACTGGCATATGTTGAGGTGTAGGCTGGACGTTCAGCAGCTGCAAATGGAGGAATTGGAGAAGACGGAGGAAGAGGAGGACAAAGCAAGCCATTTTGCTGGCAACCTATGTGTCATCAGGGGAAGGTGGGACAAAATCCTTTGAAACCCAGGCATGGTTCATTTTAATGAAGGTGAGATCACCAACATTTTGGGTCGACAGCCGGGTCCTTCTTTCTGTCAGGATTGATCCAGCAGCACTGAAGTCTCTTTCTGATAGCACACTACCAGCAGGACAAGCGAGCTCCTGTAAGGCATATTATGCTAATTCAGGCCAGGTGTCCAGTTTACAGGCCCAGTAGTCAAAGGGGAATGACCTGTGAGGGAGAACATCGATAGGGAAGGAGAGGTAATTTTGAACCATAGTTGACAACTGCTGTCTCCTGTCTGTTGCAATCGATTCAGTATTAAGTCGTGTGAGCGGTACTCGAGAAATCAGTCCACAACATGGTCATGAAACCCTGTCTCCAACGCCACTTCGGCTGTGTGCACAACGAACACCTCTTTCATGTTGCCCATTACGGCTCGTGGTAGAACCTGTACCGCTGCTGTGTGCTGGGAATGCCTCTAACAAACGGTTTACCAGAGTTGCTTGTTTGTTCGCCAATATTAGCTCTAGGTTCTCCTGTGGCATGATGTTCTGTAATTTTCCTTTATAGCGTGGATCGAGGATGCTGGCCAACCAGTAGTCATCATTCTTCATCATTTTGGCAATGCGGGGGTCCCTTTTTTGGATCCTTAAGACATAATTACACATGTGGGCCAATGTTCCAGGTGTCAATGATACACTGCCAGTGGTGGGTGGAGGAGTACTTTCTGCCAAATCCACATCCCTCCAGTCACGCACAAACCCTGTACCTGACCTTGGCAAGCCAACATTTTCTCTTGCCCCCTGAGAAGCATCCTCCTCCCCAAAATAATCATCCCCCTCATCTTCCTCTTCTTTCTCCACCTCGTCCAGGACAGTTCCCTGAGCAGACAATGGCTGACTGTCATCAAGGCTTCACTCCTCCTCCTCTTCCTCCTCCGCTGCAGACTCCTGATCCTTAATGTGCGTCAAAGATTGCATGAGCAGATGCATAAGTGGGATGCTCATGCTTATGATGGTGTTGTCTGCACTTACCAGCCGTGTGCATTCCTCAAAACACTGAAGGACTTTACAGAGGTCTTTCAGCTTTGACCACTGCACACCCGACAACTCGATGTCTGCCCTCAAACTGCCTGCACGTGTATCCTCCCACAAATGCATTACAGACTGCCTCAATTCACACAGCCTCTCAACCATGTGCATGGTGGAGTTCCACCTTTTTGCAATGTCTATGATTAGGCGGTGCTTGGGGAGGTGGAGCGATTGCTGCAGCCTCTGCATACGACTGGAGTCTACGGGCGAGCGATGGATGTGCGAGCACAGTCTTTGCACCTTATGGAGCAGGGCTGGTAACTCCGGATAATTATTTCTGAAGCACTGCACCACCAGGTGTGAGCCAGGCAAGCTATGTGTCTAAGTTTTGCCAGGGCTCTGGCCGCTACAAAATTACGGCCTTTATCACTGACTACCTTGCCTGGCTCAAGATGTAGACTGCCCAGCCATGACTCAGTTTCTCGCTGCAAGTAGTCGGCCAGTACCTCTGCAGTGTGTCTGTTGTCGCCCAAAGACATCATCTTTAAAACAGCCTGCTGCCGCTTACCACTAGCTGTTCGATAGTGGGACACCTCGTGTGCAACACTGGCAGCTGCGGATGGAGTGCTCGTGCGACTACGCTCTATCGAGCTTTCGCTTCTGGAGGAGGAGGAGGGTCGAACGCCTACAGCCAACTGTTGCCTATACCGTGAGCTAGGCAGCACTGTCCCACCGCCGCTGTCCCCTGTGGACCCTGCATCCACCACATTAACCCAGTGCGCAGTGATGGACACGTAACGGCCCTGGCAATGCCTACTGGCCCATGCAACTGTTGTGAGGTGCACCTTTCCACTCACTGATTGTTTGAGTGCATGGACAATGCGGTCTTTCACATGCAGGTGGAGGGCAGGGATTGCTTTTCTAGCAAAGAAGTGCCGACTGGGTAGGTCATAGCGTGGGACAGGTCTCGGAACGCTGCGCTTTCTACCAAATGGAAAGGCATCATCTCTAATGAGATCTGTTTGGCAAAGTAGGCGTTCAAAGCCAGTGTACGTGGATGAGAGGATGAGTACTTTCTTGTCCTAATCAGAGTGTCTGCTAGTGTGAGCTGGACTTGAGAGCTGCATATGGGGTAACTAGCGGTGGACATGGCGGACTGAGAGGGGTTGGTGGTGGTGATGGCCTAGATTCAGTCTTTCGTTGGAAAAACATTGTGATTCCTGACTGCTTTGGCTTTGCGACGACACCTCAACATTTCTAGCTGGTGGTGTGCTAACCGGTGGGCTTACAGTGGGGGAAATGATGTAGCGTTGCTGGCTACCTTCAGTCGGAGCAGGTGCACATGTGCTACCTGAGGCTTTGTAGTCCATCCACGCTTGCAAGTGCATGGTGTTTAAATGTCTAAGTATGCAACTGGTATTCAAATTTCGGAGATTTTTTCCTTTGCTAGAGGTACTTCCGCACTTCTTACAGATAACCTTTGCCTCATCAATAGGATTTTTGTCAAAAAAGTGCCACACTGCACTCTTCCTACTATGGGATAAATTTTCAGGGCTTGCACGCTGTGCTAATTTGACCGTCTGGCCAAGCTGTCCTGCAACTCTTTTTGTTTTTTAACACGTTTTTGGACTGCTACGGGCCTGCCAGATAACCGCAGCTGTGATGTTGATGCCTGCTGCTGATCCTCCTCCTCTTCTGAGCTATTGCCAGCGGCACCCTCTTCCCCCAATGGATGCCAATCCGGGTCAACAACTGGGTCATCCATCACCTCCTCTTCAATTTCATCTCCACCTTCCTCTGTGTCACCGTGTAAGGTGGTATAGTATGCGGGAAGGGGCACCTGAGTTTCATCAGGGTCAGAATCTGGCTCAGTAGACTGCGATGGCAATGCAGTGCTCTGGGTGAATGTACCAGCAGAATCATATAGCAGTGGCTGTGCATCAGTGCACTCCATGTCATATTCATCTTGGACTGGGGAATTCAGGATTTCACTTGATAACCCAGGCATGGTATGTGAAAAGAGCTCCAGGGAGTAATCTGAAGTGTGGCCTGCCGCATCCTTCACTTTTGTTGGGGGTGAAGGACACAAGGAAAGGTGTCGTTCCTGACCAGGAGCCTGCACTGATGACTCAGAGCTTGCAGTTTTTGAAACTTTAGAAGAGGAGGCGATAGAGCTGGATGCTGTTTCAGCAATGTAAGCCAAAACCTGTTCCTGATGCTCTGGCTTTAAAAGCAGTTTACCTACTCCCAGAAAAGGGAACCTTCCAGGCTTTCTGGAGCCAGACGATGACGCAGGCTCAACACCTCCTGCCTTAGGTGCTATTGTGCTTTTGGCACTACCAGCAGATGCACCACCACCACCATCAGTACCAGCTGGCCCCCCCCCCGCCCACGTCCGCGGCCTCTTCCACCATACTTCCTCATGTTTGGGAAAATGTACCAAAAATACCAGTAGATATATGGTACTGTATCAGAAGCGTACAGCTGTATACAGTGTGGGGAAAATTTAAATCTCCGTATATATTTCTGGAGTCACACACAGACGTTCACTCAATATGGATTTGACCGTAATACAAAAGGCAGAAAAACGATATTGTATCAGAAGCATACAGCTTTATACAGTGTAGGGGAAAATTTAAATCTCCGTATATATTTCCGGAGTCACACACAGACGCTTACTCAGTATGGATTTGACCAGAATACAAAAAGCAGTAAAACGGTACTGTATCACAAGCGTACAGCTTTGTTCAGTGTAGGGGAAAATTTAAATCTCCGTATATATTTCCGGAGTCACACACAGATGCTCACTCAGTATGGATTAGACCAGAATACAAAAAGCAGAAAAACTGTACTGTTTCAGAAGCGTACAGCTGTATACAGTGTAGGGGAAAATTTAAATCTCTGTATATATTTCCGGAGTCACACACAGACGCTCAGTCAGTATGGATTTGACTGCAATATAAAAGGCAGAAAAGCGGTACTGTATCAGAAGCGTACAGCTGTATACGGTGAAGGGGAAAATTTTAATCTCCGTATATATTGCTCTGTCAGTATGGATTTGACCGTAATACAAAAGGCAAAAAACGGTACTTGTTGTGAGCATGTTGGAAATGACTTCTGAGTTGGGGCTCAGTCTGGTGGTTGCTGAGGGTATTGAACCAGTGTTGAATAGTAGAAGTCCATCACCTGCGAGTGATAACTATCAATCAGGAGAGACTGACTGGGCTGACATAAGTGAGCTTCCTTCCCATGATTCTTGCCGGTGATCAATTGATGTTTCCTGGTTCATTTGGAAGTCAGCTGGTGTCTTGCCTTCGTCTGCTACTTTCAGATAAGATATTTTCTGCTTGTTTCTATCGTGTTTGCAATTTCCATTTTTTGTCTGCACTTTTGTGGGAGGTTAGCCGGGTTCCCCTTCAGGGGCCTGGTCTACTCTCTGTTTTTCAGTAGCCACTGTTTATTTGTTCCATTGCTCTGTCCCTGCTATTTGAGTGGCTGCGGGTTAGCCGCTTGGTCACACCAGAGATCTGATTTAGCGGGTGGCGAGATCGTGTGGTCTCAGCATTTTTTGAAATAAGAAGTGTTGGAATTTTCTAGGGTTTTGCTGGGTTGCAGATAGTATTCTGTCCTGTACTATCTAGGCAGTATTTGGCCCCAGCGTTTGCTCACTCTATTTTCTGCCTGCGTTTGTGTTTCTTCTTGTCTAACCACCATTATATGTTTGGGGGCTACCTATTCCTTTGGGGCTCTTCTCCGGGGCAGTTAGCTTTCCTATTTCTTTCTTCAGGTGTAGCTAATCTCTCCGGCTGTGCCGAGGCGTCTCGGTCACCGTAGGTACGTCCCACGGCTGCTTCTAGTTGTGCGGTTAGCTTAGGGATCTGCAACCCATTCGTTCGCAACCTCTCTGGGTTTTTGGCTGCCTTTGCTGTTTTTTGCTCCTGTCCTCCTCGGCTACCAAATCAAAACGGTACTGTATCAGAAGCGTACAGCTATATACAGTGTAGGGGAAAATTTAAATCTCCGTATATATTTCCGGAGTCACACACAGACGCTCACTCAGTATGGATTTGACCGTAATACAAAAGGCAGAAAAACGGTACTGTATCAGAAGCGAACAGCTGTATACGGTGAAGGGGAAAATTTAAATCTCTGTATATATTTCCGGAGTCACACACAGACGCTCTCTCAGTATGGATTTGACCGTAATACAAAAAGCAGAAAAACGGTACTGTATCATAAGCGTACAGCTGTATACAGTGTAGGGGAAAATTTAAATTTCCATATATATTTCCGGAGTCACACACAGACGCTCACTCAGTATGGATTTGACCGTAATACAAAAAGCAGAAAAACGGTACTGTATCATAAGCGTACAGCTGTATACAGTGTAGGGGAAAATTTAAATTTCCATATATATTTCCGGAGTCACACACAGACGCTCACACAGTATGGATTTGACCGTAATACAAAAAGCAGAAAAACGGTACTGTATCACAAGTGTACAGTTGTTTACAGTGTAGGTGAAAATTTAAATCTCCGTGTATATTTCCGGAGTCACACACAGACACTCACTCAGTATGGATTTGACCGTAATACAAAAAGCTGAAAAATGGTACTGTATCACAAGCGTACAGCTATATACAGTGTAGGGGAAAATTTAAATCTCCGTATATATTTCCGGAGTCACACACAGATAGTCAGCATGTATTTGTCCGTGATACCAGCTGGTACACGGTAGTGTGTGAGGAGCGTACAGCTCTATACGGTGTGGGAAAAAATGAACACTCTGTAACTGTGCAGAAAAAAAGAATAAAAGTATTAGTGCTGTGTAAAAAGCAGTCTGCACAGCAGTGTACACACAGCAATACAGCTATCAGGCAGCCTAATAACCAGCGCTTCTGCACACAAGAAAATCCTTCCCTGTCACTGCACACTAACTGTACAGCACAATTGCTGTCAGCACAAGCACATAAGAACTTCTCTTTCCAGCCCTAACTCTCTCCCTACTGATAAACAGCGTCAACAACCTCTCCCTACTGTTAAGATCGGCAGAAGTAAAATGGAGGTCGGCGGTCAGGGCTTTTATAGACACTATGACGCCCCTCAAAGCAAGCCAATCACTGCAATGCCCTTCTCTAAGATGGTGGTGGACGCTGCCCATGTCATCTCGTTGCCCACAGTGTACGTCCTTGCTCATTGGCTGAAAAAAGGCGCCTGCAAGCATTATGGGAAAACCGACTGGCGCCTGGAAACTCAATGTGTACGTTGGATACCAGCTCCCTGCATCAGGGCGCTGGTATCCAATGTACACTGCGGGTAACTAAGCGATGTTACCCGCAGTGTCGCTGTCCTGATCGCTGCCTGAGCTGCCTGTTTGGCAGCTCACCAGCGATCATGTAGCTACACACCAGCGACCCTGACAAGTGCATATCATTGTCGGGATCGCTGGTGTGTCGCTATCTGTGACGGGTGCCCTAAAGGTACTGCCACACTAAACAATATCGCTAACGGGATCGCTAAAAAACGTCACTATTTAGCGATCCCGTTAGCGATATTGTTCAGTGCGGCAGCTTCCAGCGACGAGCTTCCTGCTGTGATCTCGCTCGTCGCTGGAATCGTTCCGGACCCTATTTCATCGCTGGCGCTCCCGCTGGGTAAGTATCTAATCGCTGTGTGGCACCTTTCTTAGCGATTTAGCGGTACTTTTGTACCGCTAAAGTCGTTAAGAAGATCGCTAACGGCGATAGCGTCGTTAACTATATCGCTAAATGTGGCCGCACTTAGCGATATAGAAACAATCCCGCTAGCGATCTCATTAGTATGCAACGCTAACGAGATCGCTAGCGGGATAGCTTAGTGTGGCAGTACCTTTAGTCAAAAAACATACAATTGACAATTAGTGACAGCTGTGAGTGGTGTTTGGAAGCATGACTCACCCCACGTGCATAACAGAATCAAGCTGCTATGCAGCATTCCTGGAGGTATACAAACCAGGAAGTAACTATATAATTAGAGACAATGCATCCACCCATGGGTAGATGGGAAATGTAGTTCTCGGCACATCGCCATCTTGGATAGCATTTAAGTATACAGCCTAAGAGGGCACAGAAAGCACAATCCGGAGAGCAGGAAAAGAATGAAAAATGCATGTGATATATAACGGCTGTTTACCCAGACAGGAGAAGAATAATAATAACAAAAGAACTATAATCCATATTGCAGACACCCAGGGAGAGAAAATACCTCAGTAAAGGTTATATACAGTAACAGAACACATCAAAAACTGGAAGAAATACAATTCTCTGGTTGAGAGGGACTGAGGGACTAACCCAATAGTGTCGGGAGCACCCCCCATTAGCTGGGATGGGTCACCTAAGACAAAATTGGAAGGTGGAAGATCCCCCCTTTTTTCAAGAGGGGTCTCGACCATCAACCAAAGGGTATGATCATCCCCAATGAGTCACTGAATAAATATAATGATGTATGAGCCGAGGGTGCTGTCAAATTCTTTATTATAGTTTCAAGCAACAAAATGAAAAAATAAAAAAAGGAAAAGTGGATGTAACAAAAAAATAGTATAAGATAGACATAAAATCAGCCGATCCAATGATGCAGAAGGGACAAGTCATGCAAACAAATGGTGGGAACAGTCATCCAATTATCTGGAATGAAAAAGATAATAAAAAATCAGATATAGAATCATAGAATCATAGAATGGTAGAGTTGGAAGGGACCTCCTGGGCCTTCTGGTCCAACCCCTGCTCAAAGCAGGATTCTCTAAATCATCCCAGACAGATGTCTATCCAGCCTCTGTTTGAAGACTTCCATTGAAGGAGAACTCACCACCTCTTGTGGCAGCCTGTTCCACTCATTGATCACCCTAACTGTCAAAAAGTTTTTTCTAATATCTAATCTGTGTCTCCTCCATTCAGTTTCATCCCATTGCTTCTAGTCTTTCCTTGTGCAAATGAGAATAAAGATGATCCTTCTACAATGTGACAGCCCTTGAGATATTTGTAGACAGCTATTAAGTCTCCTCTCAGTCTTCTTTTTTGCAAGCTAAACATTCCCAAATCCTGCAACCGTTCCTCATAGGACATGGTTTGCAGACCGGTCACCATTCTGGTGGCTCTTCTCTGAACTTGCTCCAGTTTGTTGATGTCTTTTTTAAAATGTGGTGCCCAAAACTGGACACAGTATTCCAGATGAGGTCCGACCAAAGAGGAGTAGAGGGCAATAATGACCTCACGTGATCTAGACTGTATGCTTCTGTTGATACATCCTAGAATTGCATTTGCCTTTTTTGCTGCTGCATCACACTGTTGACTCATGTTAAGTCTGTGATCAATTAGTATACCCAAGTCTTTTTCACATGTGCTGTTACTTAGCCCTATTCCTCCCATTTTGTGTATGCTTTTTTCATTTTTATTGCCCAGATGTAGTACTTTGCATTTTTCCCTGTTAAAATCCATTCTGTTAGTTGCTGCCCACTGCTCCAGTTTATGTATATCTTTTTGAATCCTCTCTCTCTCTTCTCTAGTATTAGCTACCCCTCCTAGCTTTGTGTCATCAGCAAATTTGATCAGTTTACCCTCAATTCCTTCATCTAAATCATTGATAAAGATGTTGAACAATACAGGGCCCAAAACAGAGCCTTGTGGTACCCCACTTGAGACATTCTTCCAACTGGATGTGCAGCCATTTACAACCACTCTTTGGGTCCGATCACTAAGCCAGTTATGAATCCACCTAACAGTTGCCTTGTCCATTCCATACTTAGTCATTTTTTCAATAAGGATTGTGTGAGATACTTTGTCAAATGCTTTGCTGAAGTCAAGATATACTATATCTACAGCATTTCCCTGATCCACCCAGTCAGTGATTCTGTCATAGAAGGAAATTAAGTTAGTCTGACATGACTTATTAGTTACAAACCCATGCTGACTCTGTTTAATCACTTCATTCTTATCCAGGTAATCTTATCCATTCTTATCCATGATAAAATATAATTAATATATAACCATTTATACCATGGAGAATTATCAAAAGGACATCGGCAACCAAAGAAGAGCAAACCATCTCATGTCATGATGCAACACCAAGTTTATAATGCAACACCAAGTTTATAGTCTGCATTGAGGCCATTAGTATTAAGTCTTTTGATCCACTTGAGTTCTTTTACTTTAAGTAGCTTTACTTTAAGTAGCTTTTCCCTGTCACCACCCCTCCTAAGAGGGGGAACCTGATCAATGATATAACGTTTTATGTCCTTCTTACCATGCTTGTTTTCAATAAAATATTTGGGCACCGGTAAATCCAACCTGCCCTTTCTAATGGTATGTCTATGTATGTATATATATATTGTGACAGTGTCACTGGTTTTATATGTGAGGGGAGGTATGTGTCACACAGGATGCTCTCCTGTGTGAACTAAGACCTACTTTATTTATCTGCCAGCATGTTATATGTTAAAAGGGTGTGGCTGAGCAATGTATAAAAGCTCAGTCCTGTTTTTTTTTCTCTGGTGTGGTCTGGAGAGGAAAGTCTCCAGACAGTATAGTGGAAGCTGCAGAGCTTTCCACAAGGACTTTAGTAGTGCAGTTTATGCTACCGAGAGCGGGCAGAACCCACTCATCTATGGACTGAGTTATTGTTTGTTTGTTTTTTTATGTTTTTTTCCGTTTAACCCAGAGGGTCATGTTTACTTTTTCCTGCGAAACCTGCATGAGTTTATGGCTGATAATAAACCAGCAGAAAGAAAACCCAGAGAACGTGTGTCCTGAGTCTGCCTTCAGAAGAGCCGAGCGAGTCGTCTTGCCACAGTTGGTGTGAGAGTGCGTGCAGGATTCCAGGAACACGTGTACCTGCCACAAAGACCGGTGGATGTCCTGGGTGAAGGCTGCCAGCCAGTTAGAGAAGTCCGGCAGCATGGAGGAGCTCGTTAAGCACCTGGTCCAGGCCCAGCAGAGCATACAGCAGCAACACCTACAGAGCCAGCAGAGCATACAGCAGGCCCAGCAGAGCATGCAGCAACAGCACCAGGAGACGACCAAACTGTTGCTTCAACAGATCCAGTTGCAGCAAAAGTCGCAGCAGCAGCACCAGCAGGAGGCGCAACGGCAGATACAGCTTTTGGCAGACGCCATCCAGAGCAGGGTGCCACCCCAACCCCAGGGTCGACTGATGATTCTCACGTCAGGAAGGCGGTAAGGCGGGCCATGCAGAAGATGACCCCTGGGGATGATGTGGAAGCATTTCTGACTGTTTTTGAGAGGGTGGCTGATCGGGAGAGACTTCCACCAGCACAGTGGGCAGAGGTTCTGGCGCCATATTTATCGGGTGAACCCCAAAAAGCGTATTTTGACTTGGCGCTGCAAGATGCTAAGGAGTATCCCAAACTAAAGACAGAGATCTTAGCACGTCTGGGAGTAAATATGGCACTAAGAGCCCAGCGAGTTCATCACTGGGTGTATGCTAGCAACAAACCCCCTCGTTCGCAGATGTTTGACTTATTGCATCTTGTTCAGAAGTGGCTACAACCGGAGTCCTCCACTCCGGCCCAGATGGTTGAGCGGGTGGTGATTGATAGATTCATGCATTCCCTTCCCAAGTCAGTACAGACCTGGGTTGCCCAGGGTGATCCCCAGAACGCAGATGACTTTATCGGCCTGGTAGAGAGGTACCAGGTAGTTGAGAGATCTCTTGGGAAACCGGATGCAGTCATTTCTCCCTACTGTGATACCCAAAAGGGGGTGGGTTCACCACGGAAGGGGTCTAGAGCTACCACTGGGGGGCGTCCCACTCCTATTGAAGGGGCCTTTAGAACAGTTGGGAAAGATATAGTTTGCTGGCGATGTCACAACCCTGGACATGTAGCCGCCAAGTGTCAAATATCCCTGAGCCCATGGACTGCAGCCTAGGCAGACGGGTCTCCTATTATGCCTATCCAGCCTGTAGCGTGGACTGTCGACCCGGCAAGGGACCGCAGGCATGTGCAGTATCCATTAATGGAATAAAAGTGCTTGGGCTGTTGGACTCCAGGAGTCTGGTGACCTTGATCAGAGCATCCCTTCCCCACCAGTTGATCCCTTCCAAAACCCTGGGTGTTCGGTGCATCCATGGTGACGCCAAGGACTATCCCGTGGCCACAGTAACAGTGGGGACAGACTGTGGTGCCCAGTCCCATGAAGTCGGGGTGGTAAAGGACCTGATACATCCCATCATATTGGGCCATGATTTTTCCTTATTCTGGGACTTGTGGGGGAAGGGAACTGGACTATGTAGCATGGGGAAAAGCGAGATCCTTGGAGAAGAACCCCGACAGAGTCTCAGAGTGAGGAGTTCCCACTGTGCGTCCTTGTCGGTGATGAGGGTGAGACGGTGACCGAGGAGGCCGACCTACCTGCGTTAGATATGTCCAGAGAGAACTTTGGGACTGCTCAAATTCGAGACCTGACCTTAAAAGGGGCGTTCGACCAGTGTAAGGTTCTTTGTCTCTTTTGACATGTTCCTTGAAACTCAGTTTTCCGTCGGCCATTTTGCTTTCTGTCTTTCTGCAGCTCTTGCCCTCAGTTAATATGGAGTTTCCAGTTTTCATGTTCCCGCCTGATTCTCTCCCTCTTGCTTCTTAAGCAGCCTCAGCTGAACAATCAGTGCTCCTGAATCAAGCCTCAGTCAGCCTGTGACCTGACTCCTGGAAACCTAGGATTTTGGACTCCAGCTATTTCCTACTGAGGAACTTTGGAACACTTTTAGACTTTGGAAACCTGCTGTCTGGTGAATCCATGTTTGCAGAGGAATTACGGTACAGAGAAGAGATCCTGAACCTGCTTGGAGAGTTATTGTAGAGCTTGAAGTTACTCTGGCCTGCTGTGTTCTCCTGCCTCTGTTCCTGCAAACTGTGTGACCTTTTCTGCATGCTTGTATGAAGTAATACAAGTCATTTCATATCAACCTATGTCTCATGTGTTTTCCTCGCACCCAAGCACAAGACGCTATAGGAACTGTACACTATACATGACAAGATTCAGGAGCCAATGTTTAGTGTCTGCTGGGTCTGGGAAAGCCGTGTCTGCTGTGACTGTGGATATCAGATGTCCGTTTAATACCTTCTGTGATGACAGTGGTTGTGACTTCTCACAACCATTCCAGGTGAGCGCATTCCTTTAAATGTTACTCTGGAGTGTTACCACAGGTAAACACTATTGTTTTTTTTTTTTACTTTCCTCTTCTCCTTCCAGCACTTCTGCCTTAAAAGATCTGGAAGATGGAGGCCCGCATAAAGGAGCTTTGCGGAGTGACTGATACAATCCTTGCAGATATACAGACTATAAAGACCCGTTTTGCAAGCCTACTGGACCTCACTAATCATAATTTGCAAGTGTTTGGACAAACTACTCAGGAATTACGAGCCAGGATTGAGGCTCTAGAGGAACGAGTCCAGGCTCCTGCCATAACCCCGAGTTACGGGATCCCCAAGTTACCTCCTTTTCGTTTTGGCGGTGAACGTGAGAAATTCAGGGGATTTATTAACCAATGCAATCTATTTTTCTCTGCACATGCTTCACAATTTCCCACTGAACGATCCAAAGTGCTTACTATAATCATGTTGCTTACCAATAAGGCTTTGATGTGGGCAAACCCTCTGATTGAGACTGAGGATGATTGTTTGAATCACCTTGATGCTTTTATTTCAGCCATGGGGCAGGTGTTTGATGACCCCAATCGAGGTGCAACAGCTGAAGCAGCCATGTTAACTTTGCGCCAAGGTAAGCGTTCAGTAGCCGAATATGCCTTGGATTTCAGGAGATGGGCTCTTGATACCACTTGGGACACTTCCGCTAAAAAATCTATTTTTCGGAAAGGGTTGTCTCCACTGATTAAGGATGAACTTGCTCGTGCCGACCCTCCCACTGCGTTAGGTGACTTTATTAACTATTGTATCCGTATTGATTCTCGTCTGACTGAACGCAGACAAGAGAAATGGTTCGAAAATAATCGCACTAACCTTTTCCTACCTCCCTCCTCAGCTAAGGAACCCTTGAGTAGGATCACAAGGGAACCAGAACCTGAACCCATGCAGGTGGACTCTTTACAAAAACGGGTTAGTGATGCATGCAAAGAACATCGTATAAAGGAAAATCTATGTTTTTACTGTGGTAAGTCAGGGCACTTCATTATAAACTGCCCCAGCCGTTCTCGTAAGACTACTGCAGCAGTCATTCACTGTGAGTGTTGCGAGAGGAGCTCTGTCATGTCCGAGCCTCAGACTCCAGAGAGATCTGCTGCAAGAGATCTTGATTTTTCGGACTTAAACTCTGTTAGTTCTGGGGACAATGACGGTATAAACGCTGCAATTTTTCAAGTTTCCTCAGCGGTGTCCCAGCTGAGTTGTAAAAGAAATAATTCTCATTGCTTCCTTTCCATCAAACTCTGGGTGGACTCAGTCTGGGTGTCTAGCTCTGCTATGATCGACTCAGGAGCAAGTGGAAATTTTATGGATATCTCCTTTGCTCTGAAACAGGGATACGTTCAGTGAAGAAGGCTACTCCAGTACAGATGGAGACTGTGGATGGCTCCCTGCTGACCTCTGGACCAGTGGATCAGGAAACAGCCTTTGAGGGTCCTTATGGGTAAAGATCATCAGGAGAAAATGTCTTTTATGCTTATCTCTTCTCCCCACTTTCCCATTATTCTAGGGCTACCATGGCTGCAGGCGCAGAATCCTACGATTAACTGGGAAACCAAGGAATTACACTTTCCGGAGAAACAGATGAGTCAAGGAGTTTCAGCTTGCTCTGTTCCTAAAGGAACCATGTCAGTCCCTGAACTACCAGCTGTATACCAGGACTATGTGGATTTATGTGACAAGAAGAACGCTGATCAGCTTCCTCCTCACCGTCCATATGATTGTCCAATCAAATTATTGCCTGGAGCCGAGATACCTTTTGGTAAGATCTACCCCCTAGCGGGCCCGAGCTAAAAGCTTTGAAGGACTACATAGATGAAAATCTAGCCAAAGGCTTCATACGCCCCTCTTCATCTCCCGCAGGTGCACCCATCTTCTTTGTGAAGAAGAAAGATGGATCTCTGAGACCCTGCATAGACTATAGGGAACTCAATAAGGTTACTATTAGAAACCGTTATCCATTGCCTTTAATCCCTGAGTTGTCGGAGAGAGTGCGGCACGCCAAAATTTTCTCTAAACTGGATCTCCGTGGGGCCTATAACTTGGTCCGTATTAGACCTGGGGATGAATGGAAGACTGCATTCAGGTCACGCTATGGACACTTCGAATATCTAGTTATGCCTTTTGGTCTGAGTACCGCCCCAGCCACTTTCCAACACTTGGTGAATGACATCTTCAGGGATCTCCTAGATACATTTGTGGTGATTTATCTGGATGATATTCTAATTTTTTCTAACTCCACAGAGGAACATCATGGACATGTGAGAATGGTCTTAGAACGCCTAAGACAAAACCATCTCTACATCAAACTTGAAAAGTGTGAATTCCATAGGACCGAAATTCAATTTCTGGGGTATGAACTATCTACGCAAGGGATTAGTATGGATGGAAGCAAGACCCAAGCCATCAAGGATTGGCCAATTCCTAGAAATGTGAAGGAGGTGCAGCGCTTCATCGGGTTTGCCAACTTCTATAGACGTTTCATTAGGAATTTCTCTGAGGTAGTGTCACCTATCACCCAACTTACCCGGAAACAGTCTAGGTTCTCCTGGACCCCGCAAGCTCAGGAAGCATTTTCCTGTTTAAAGGATAAATTTACCACCGCACCTATATTAGTACATCCCAACCCCGAGCTTGCCTTCATAATAGAGGTGGATGCTTCAGACTGTGCCGTTGGAGCTATACTCTCTCAGAGAACAGTTGAGAAGAATGTCTTGCATCCCTGTGCCTTCTTTTCCCAGCAGTTGTCTTCGGCTGAGAGGAACTACGATGTGGGCAATAGAGAATTGTTGGCCATTATTGCCGCCTTCAAGGAATGGAGACACCTTCTTCAGGGAGCTGCACAGCAAATAGTCGTCCTGACAGACCATCGTAACCTTGAATTTATCAGGTCGGCTAAGTGCCTGACTCCTCGCCAGGCTCGCTGGAATCTTTTCCTAAACCAATTTAATTTTGTAATTTCTTATAGACCAGGATCGCGCAATGGAAAGGCTGATGCACTCTCTAGGATTCATTCAGCAGAGACACGTCCACTTACTCCTCCTAAGACTATTCTTCCTGACTCTAGATTCCTGGGAGTGATTCATAATCAAGACCTACTTAAGGACATCAAGGAAGCATACCATGCGGATTCTTTGTTGGCTCAACCCCCAAGGGACGTAAGTCTTGACTTTAAGAATGGTGTGTGGATTCAGGGACAACGTCTGTATATACCTGAAACAGTCAGATTGAGAGTATTGCAACTCATCCACGATTCCAAGATAGCCGGGCATAGGGGAATTCTAAAGACACAAGAATTTCTTTCTCGTTTCTTTTGGTGGCCCACTTACAGGAAAGATGTTTTAAACTATGTCACTTCATGTGAAGTCTGTGCAAGATGCAAAACACCTCGCTCCTCACCAACTGGTCTGTTACAACCTCTTCCCACCCCGTCCCGCCCGTGGGGATCCATTTCTATGGACTTCATTGTGGAGTTACCAACCTCTCAAGGGAAGAACACCATTCTAGTGGTGGTTGATCGTCTAACAAAGGCAGCTCATTTTATCCCTTGTGTCGGCTTACCCACTGCAAAACAGACATCAGACTTGATGATTAAGAATGTGTTTCGCTTACATGGAGTACCGGATGAGGTCATTTCGGATCGAGGGGTGCAATTCACTTCAAGGTTTTGGCAAAATTTCTGTGCCGCATTGGACATTAAAGTAAACCTTTCTTCTGCTTTTCATCCCCAGACTAATGGACAGACAGAACGAACCAATCAGACCCTGGAGCAGTATCTCCGCTGCTTTATCTGCCACCTACAAGATGATTGGGTGGATCTACTTCCACTGGCTGAGTTCTCTTATAATAACTCTCAGAGCGCCTCCACTAAGCAGTCTCCTTTTTACTCCAATCTAGGTTATCATCCTAACATTCTTCCTCGATTTCCCATAGATACGCCCTTGCCGGCAGTGGCTGAAAGAATCACTTCTTTACAAAAGAATATGGATCTTCTAAAGGAAAATCTAGAATTGGCTCAGGAAAGGTACAAGAAAGCAGCAGATAAATTTCGTAAACCTGCACCAGCTTTCAAGGTAGGAGATTTGGTCTGGCTGTCAACCAGAAATCTTAAATTAAAGATTCCATCGTCTAAATTGGGACATAAGTACATTGGACCTTATAAGATCAGTAAGATTATAAGTGCTGTTGCTTGTCGTCTTCAACTGCCCAGAACTATGAGAATCCACCCTGTCTTTCATGTATCCCTACTAAAGGCTGCAACACCCAATACGTTTCCTGGACGCTCTTCTCCTTGCCCTGACCCAGTGCTGGTCGATGGTCAGGAAGAATTTATGGTGGAAAGGATTCTAGATTCCAGGTTGTACAGAAATCAGTTGCAATATTTGATTAAATGGCAGGGCTACCCAGTGGAGGACAACTCATGGGAACCAGTCAATAATGTAAATGCTCCTCGCCTGCTCCGCCAGTTTCATCAGAGGTACCCTGACAAGCCTGGTCTGAGGATCATCCGGAGGTTGTCCTTAAGGGGGGAGTAATGTAAGGTTCTTTGTCTCTTTTGACATGTTCCTTGAAACTCAGTTTTCCGTCGGCCATTTTGCTTTCTGTCTTTCTGCAGCTCTTGCCCTCAGTTAATATGGAGTTTCCAGTTTTCATGTTCCCGCCCTGATTCTCTCCCTCTTGCTTCTTAAGCAGCCTCAGCTGAACAATCAGTGCTCCTGAATCAAGCCTCAGTCAGCCTGTGACCTGACTCCTGGAAACCTAGGATTTTGGACTCCAGCTATTTCCTACTGAGGAACTTTGGAACACTTTTGGACTTTGGAAACCTGCTGTCTGGTGAATCCATGTTTGCAGAGGAATTACGGTACAGAGAAGAGATCCTGAACCTGCTTGGAGAGTTATTGTAGAGCTTGAAGTTACTCTGGCCTGCTGTGTTCTCCTGCCTCTGTTCCTGCAAACTGTGTGACCTTTTCTGCATGCTTGTATGAAGTAATACAAGTCATTTCATATCAACCTATGTCTCATGTGTTTTCCTCGCACCCAAGCACAAGAGCTATAGGAACTGTACACTATACATGACAACCAGGTTACTGTATGTAATGGGGTTGCCCAAGAGCCGGGGGCCGACACCAGATTCCCCCACTTTGCAGTACAGGGGGAGTTGCTATATCGGGTGGCCAAACTGAGGGGCGGTGAGATAGTGGAACAGCTGTTAGTGCCGGGGCCATACAGACGGCGGGTGCTAGACATGGCCCATTCACATGTTCTGGGGGACACCTAGGGGTCGAGAAAACTCAGTAGAGGATACTGAGGAGGTTTTATTGGCCAGGGTGTTATCGAGAAATTCAAAACTTTTGTAGGTCCTGCCCCACCTGCCAAATAACCGCTCCCTCCTCCCACTTCCGTAGCCCCTTAGTTCCACTACCTGTGATAGAGGTTCCCTTTGAGAGGATTGCCATGGACCTCGTGGGCCCCATAGTCAAATCAGCTCGGGCCACCAATATATCCTGGTCGTCATGGACTATGCGACTCGGTATCCAGAAGCAGTTCCCCTAAGGAACATGTCCAGTAAAAGTATAGCCCGAGAGTTGGTCCATATTTTTGCTCGAACAGGTCTACCAAAAGAAATTCTAACAGACCAAGGAACCCCCTTCATGAGCAAGGTGATGAAGGAGCTTTGCAGAGTCCTTCAGATAACTCAGCTGCGGACCTCGGTTTATCATCCACAAACGGACGGCCTAGTGGAACGCTTCAACAAGACCTTAAAGGCGATGCTCAAGAAGGTTGTTGAAAAGGATGGGAGAGACTGGGACTACCTGCTCCCATTTCTGCTTTTCTCGGTCAGAGAAGTTCCTCAAGCCTCCACGGGCTTCTCTCCATTTGAGCTCCTATATGGGCGGCATCCAAGAGGTCTCCTAGACATCGCCAAGGAAACTTGGGAGGCTGAAGTCACGCCACACTGGAGTATCATCGAACATGTCGCCCAGTTACAGGAGAGAATGTCAAAGGTGATGCCCATCGTAAAGGAACATCTCCTCCAGGCGCAGGAAGCCCAGGCGAGAGTCTATAACCGGTCGGCGAGACTAAGACAGTTCCAGCCCGGAGACCGTGTTTTGGTGCTGATCCCTACCGTCGAGAGCAAGTTCCTCGCCAAATGGCAAGGTCCATACGAGGTGGTGGAGAAAGTCAGCGAGGTTAATTATAAAGTCCACCAGCCTGGCCGAAGGAAGGCACATCAAATATATGATATAAACTTGCTCAAGCCGTGGCGGGACCGTGAACCTGTGGAAACTCCTTGCCTGGGAGCCGCACCGGAAGGCAAGGTGGAGGAGGTCACTATAGCAGAGACTCTATCACCGGCCCAGAAGCAACAGTGTCGAGAATTGCTACAGCGGAATCGGGACCTGTTCTCAGAGTTGCCGGGGCATACACAAGTGATAGAGCATGACGTGCTGACAGAACCGCATGTACGAGTGAATTTGAAGCCGTATCGGATTCCGGAAGCACCCAGGAGGTGATCTCGGCTGAGGTGAAGAGGATGTTAGACCTCGGGGTAATAGAGAAGTCGAAGAGTGGGTGGTCGAGCCCAATCGTCCTCGTGCCGAAACCCAATGGAGAGTGGAGGTTTTGTAATGACTACCGTCGGCTAAATGAGGTATCCAAGTGTGACGCGTACCCGATGCCCCGCGTCGACGAACTCATCGAGAGGCTTGGACCGGCGAGGTACATCACCACTCTTGACCTGACGAAGGGCTACTGGCAGATCCCCATGTCCCAGATGGCTAAAGAGAAGACGGCTTTCTCAACACCGGATGGCTGTTTTCAATACACGCGGATGCCGTTCGGACTACAGGGGGCCCCAGCCACTTTCCAGAGGGCTATGGATCGGATCCTAGCCCCACATAAGAAGTATGCCGCAGCCTACCTCGACGACATTGTGGTCTTTATCTCAGACTGGGCTAGTCACCTACCTAAACTACAGGCCGTTTTCGACGCGCTAAGGAAAGCAGGATTTACCATAAATCCGAAAAAGTGTGCCATCGGAAAAGAGGAGGCCAAGTATCTCGGCTATGTTGTTGGGAGAGGCGAAATAAAGCCGCAGATCAAGAAAGTGGAGGCAATTCAAACCTGGCCGCAACCGCTCTCAAAGAAGCAGGTGAAAGCATTCCTGGGAATGGTGGGATACTACCGGCGGTTTATCCCGAATTTCGCCACGATTGCCGCCCCACTAACAGGTCTTCTAAAAGGCACCAAATCAACCATGGTAAAATGGACGGAAGAAACGGAGACCGCGTTTCAAAAGCTGAAGCTAACACTGTGCAAGCAGCCTGTCCTGGTCGCGCCAGACTTTAAGAAAGAATTTGTGGTCCAGACTGACGCATCAGAGGTTGGTCTAGGGGCCGTACTCTCCCAAGAAATAAATGGGGAAGAACATCCCATTCTCTATCTAAGCTGAAAGCTGTCCTCCTGCGAGAAGAACTACGCCATAGTAGAGAAAGAGTGTTTAGCCATAAAATGGGCCGTGGATACACTGAAATATTACCTACTAGGCCGGAAGTTTAAATTAGTATCAGACCATGCCCCATTGAGATGGTTGAGGGAAAAGAGGGGAAAAAATGCTAGGGTAACTAGATGGTTCCTAGAGCTTCAAGAGTTTAACTTTCACGTGGAGCATAGGCCAGGGAAGTTACATGGGAATGCAGATGCCCTCTCTAGGATTCCCTGTCTGGTGTCAGAAGGTGCCCAAACCCCCGGCTTTGGGCAGAGGGGGGAATATATGACAGTGTCACTGGTTTTATATGTGAGGGGAGGTATGTGTCACACAGGATGCTCTCCTGTGTGAACTAAGACCTACTTTATTTATCTGCCAGCATGTTATATGTTAAAAGGGTGTGGCTGAGCAATGTATAAAAGCTCAGTCCTGATTTTTTTTCTCTGGTGTGGTCTGGAGAGGAAAGTCTCCAGACAGTATAGTGGAAGCTGCAGAGCTTTCCACAAGGACTTTAGCAGTGCAGTTTATGCTACCGAGAGCGGGCAGAACCCACTCATCTATGGACTGAGTTATTGTTTGTTTTTTTTTTATGTTTTTTCCGTTTAACCCAGAGGGGTCATGTTTACTTTTTCCTGCGAAACCTGCATGAGTTTATGGCTGATAATAAACCAGCAGAAAGAAAACCCAGAGAACGTGTGTCCTGAGTCTGCCTTCAGGAGAGCCGAGCGAGTCGTCTTGCCACAAATATATATATATATATATATATATATATATATATACAGTGCAGACCAAAAGTTTGGAAACACCTTCTCATTCAAAGATTTTCCTGTATTTTCATGACTATGAAAATTGTACATTCACACTGAAGGCATCAAAACTATGAATTAACAAATGTGGAATTATATACTTAACAAAAAAGTGTGAAACAACTGAAAATATGTCTTATATTCTAGGTTCTTCAAAGTAGCCACCTTTTGCTTTGATTACTGCTTTGCACACTCTTGCCATTCTCTTGATGAGCTTCAAGAGGTAGTCACCGGAAATGGTTTTCACTTCACTTCAGGTGTACCCTGTCAGGTTTAATAAGTGTGATTTATTGCCTTATAAATGGGGTTGGGACCATCAGTTGTGTTGTGCAGAAGTCTGGTGGATACACAGCTGATAGTCCTACTGAATAGACTGTTAGAATGTGTATTATGGGAAGAAAAAAGCAGCTAAGTAAAGATAAACGAGTGGCCATCATTACTTTAAGAAATGAAGGTCAGTCAGTCTGAAAAATTGGGAAAACTTTGAAAGTGTCCCCAAGTGCAGTTGCAAAAACCATCAAGCGCTACAAAGAAACTGGCTCACATGAGGACTGCCCCAGGAAAGGAAGACCAAGTGTCACCTCTGTTTCTGAGGATAAGTTTATCCGAGTCACCAGCCTCAGAAATCGCAGGTCTACAGCTGCTCAGATTAGAGACCAGGTCAATGCCACACAAAGTTCTAGCAGCATACACATCTCTACAACAACTGTTAAGAGGAGACTTTGTGCAGCAGGCCTTCATGGTAAAATAGCTGCTAGGAAACCACTGCTAAGGACAGGCAACAAGCAGAAGAGACTTGTTTGGGCTAAAGAACACAAGGAATGGACATTAGACCAGTGGAAATCTGTGCTTTGGTCTGATGAGTCCAAATTTGAGATCTTTGGTTCCAACCACCGTGTCTCTGTGCGACGCAGAAAAGGTGAACGGATGGACTCTACATGCCTGGTTCCCACCGTGAAGCATGGAGGAGGAGATGTGATGGTGTGGGGGTGCTTTGCTTGTGAGACTGTTGGGGATTTATTCAAAATTGAAGGTGTACTGAACCAGCATGGCTACCACAGCATCTTGCAGCGGCATGCTATTCCATCCGGTTTGCGTTTAGTTGGACCATCATTTATTTTTCAACAGGACAATGACCCCAAACACACCTCCAGGCTGTGTAAGGGCTATTTGACCAAGAAGGAGAGTGATGGGGTGCTACTCCAGATGACCTGGCCTCCACAGTCACCAGACCTGAACCCATTCGAGATGGTTTGGGGTGAGCTGGACGCAGAGTGAAGGCAAAAGGGCCAACAAGTGCTAAGCATCTCTGGGAACTCCTTCAAGATTGTTGGAAGACCATTTCTGTTGACTACCTCTTGAAGCTCATCAAGAGAATGCCAAAAGTGTGCAAAACAGTCATCAAAGCAAAAGGTGGCTACTTTGAAGAACCTAGAATATAAGACATATTTTCAGTTGTTTCACACTTTTTTGTTAAGTAGATAATTCCACATGTATTAATTCATAGTTTTGATGCCTTCAGTGTGAATGTACATGAAAATATAGAAAAATCTTTCAATGAGGTGTGTCCAAACTTTAGGTCTGTACTGTGTATATATATATATATATATATATATATATACAGTATATGTTTCAAAAATTGTGATGATGTAAAGGAGACATGTGAGAAATGTTATTTATTAACTATTTTGTGTGACATAACCTTCTGGCTTAAGGGCATAAAAATTAAAAGTGTGAAAATTGCTAAATTATCGCCAAACTTCCACTTTGTTTACAGATAAACATTAGTCATATTGAACAAATTTTACCAATGTACCACTATCATGAATTACAATGTGTCACGAAAAAAAATCAGAATCAGTGGGATCTGTTGAAGCGTTCCAAAGTTATTACCGCATAAAATGACAATAGTCGGCATTGTAAAATTTGGCCTGGTCATGAAGGTGAAAACAGGCTTGGGAGGGCAAAGGGGTTAAAGACTACTTATTCAGCCAATTAGATCTACTGATTTGCACTGATGAAGGGAAAAATCCTCAAAATATTTGCAAATAAATCTCTTAATCAAGGAAAAGAGAAGGAAATAGCCTTGCCATATGACTTTGGATAAATAGCGAAACCAGAACCTCAATTTGCAGACATGTCTTTCGATATTTTGCTTGGGATGAGTGAACGAGCAAGATAATTGGTTGGCTGAGAGATAGGCTTTTGACAAGGTGTTTAATGGGCAAAGTTTTTTCTTGTGGAGAGCGCCAAGTTAGCAGGCTTATAATGCATACAATACTCCACCTTACAGCCTCTTTCAAAGGTCTAAACCTAGCAAACCAGTTCTCCTGCTTTGCACCGATGAGGGACATAAAGTCCAAAATACAACTTTGTAAATGTTCATTTGCATACAAATTTCTACAGAACTAATACGTTAAAGGTTGATCAGTATTGCCGTAATGTATTACTTTCATACTGCATCCTTTAAAATATTGACTGTCATACATTCAACCACTGAATGTATAACAAACACATGCCATATATAGTGACATCACTGTTTAAGCATTAACGTCATTGCTTAAAGACCAGTGAAGGGCTATCCCACTGTCAATTCTGGAACAGTGGGGAATGTAAGAGGTTAATATAATTTGTTCTTTTAGGCCATGCACGGTTGTCACATGATTGTTTTTTTAAATCTAGTAAAGCCCTCTACTGCAGGAAAAAGAGGAAATGTTCCATCTTCTGGTAAAATTTTCAGGGTAATCTTTATTCCATCAAAAAATAATTAAAAATATAATGGACAGGAACAGGAGCAAGTGACGTGTTTCGAACACAGTTGTTCTTTATCTAGGTGATAAAGAACAACCGTGTTCAAAACGCGTGGCTTGCTTTTTTGTTTTTGTTTAGAATAAAGATTACCCTGAAAATTTTACCGGAAGGTGGAACATTTCCTCTTTTTCCTGTAATTGCTACACATGAGTGGTCGGCTCGTGGTTCGTTCATGCTGGACTCCTGTAGGCTTCAACGGTGAACTGGCTTTATCCTTTCTGTTTTCTCATCAAAGCCTTCTACTGTCTGCAAAGGTGAGCAACATGATCAAGGCACCACTTTGATTATCAAACATGTTTTGTATGATGCAACGCTAGGATCAACATTAGCCAACTAGGATCCATTTTTAGAGGATGAAGTGGAATGGATGCCATTTGATTTCCCGTCCGTCCAGCATGTGCAATGCAATAAAAGAAAGTTATGGATGTCTTCCCTAATCTTGTCAGTTATATATACTGGATTCATGCTGATGTATCTTGTTAAACATTTGAATTCTAAGTTAGTCTGGAGCCATAGAAAATCCTTTTAGGTTCACATATGGTCACCAGGCCACACATTGCCTCCTTTAAGTTGCAAACTCCTCAGTAAAGTACTTATGTAACGCCAAATCCATTATTAGTCATAAAAAATTTTTTGAAAAAATGTTAATAGCTTTTTTGCGCTAGTGCACAAATCATTATATTTTACAAATAAAACATTTATTTATTGTTTGAAGAAACCAAAGGAGACTGATAGCTGGCGGGACACCACGGTGCCTTCGTCAAGAAAGTGCTATAAACGATTCCCCTGACTTAGAGATAAATTTGTTCTTTACATTACTGTAATGCAGATTGAACCCTAATGCTATAGTTCATCATATACATATTCAGATTTTTAAAGGTTTATCATCTCCAAGGATTTTATACTCTCTATTAATAAGAGGCCGGTGGGAGAAATAAGTAAAACCATGACAGGAATGGTCTCAACATTTTATCGTTCCTATTTTTCTTTTTTTCCTCTAGCACATGTTTGGAAAGAAAGTTTCTTATAAAATAAATTTGAGGAAAGGCACAGTTATGAAGTTGTCGATTTGCAGAGCTCAGTTGAATATTGAATTAGTTCAAGTTTATTGTTTAAAATCACAACACTAAGCAGGAGTAATTCATATTAGTCCAAGATACACCCAGCCAAAAAATCCTGTGGAAGCAAACGTGCGTTCCCGGATAATCGTAGCTCAGTTGGCTGCTGCAAGGTATATTGAATTTCCCGCCTCTGACCCATATTAATTAAGCATTCTGTATAGTTCCAGTGCAGAAATTCTATTTATTAAACACTGGTTTAAAATGTTGTTCTTTGTATTGTACAATTACTACAGATAGAACTTACCTGACGTATTTAAACATGGGCACAGATAACTGTGTTCCCTTCAAGCTTTCATATGGGTTGTTCATTGCAAAGCTTTTTTTCCTCCTAAAATGCTGGAAATGAGTTAATAACAAAAACAAAAAAGATTTACTCACCTCTATAATGCCCGACCCTTCATAATCTGAGGTAGTCCAGTACACCTACTAGTCTCTTCAATAAGCAGGTCACCCTCCTTTTCTCCTGGCCCAGCAAGTAAATTGCTGTAGCCTAGATGGGCGAATTACTCTCTGAATATGAACATTAACACTTGTACTGCCTTCCACCAAGACATTATTATTTATATGCCACAGACCAGGGGTCTTGAACTCAGCTGGATATATGGCCCGCACATAGAAAAAAAATTAATTTGACAGGCCGCAATCTTTGCAGGACTAGATGACATTGTCAGTTAAACCAATTTTTTCTATATGACTTTTTGATAATTTTTAAAATATTTTTGGCTTTTATTTTTTTTTAATGGCATTCATCATATGGTTCATGGAAAAGTTTTATAGCTTGAGTCTTTACAGATGCAGCAATAGCAAAAGTGTACTTTTTTGCCTACTTTAGTTTGTTCATAAAACTTCACTTTTAGTGGAAAACATTTTGCAATTATTTTTTCATACTTTATTTTATTTTTTTTCCAATTTTCCTTTTTTTTTTGTCCCCAGTTGGCCCCATACAGTAATATTCTCTTACCATTATCACCGTATCCTGGTCCCCTTCTTTTAGTAATGTCCCACATCCTGGTCCCTGACTCCCTACCTTGTCGTAATATCTTCATCACTGTCCTGGTCCCCATCTTGTAGTAATGTCCCCATCCCCATCCTGGTTCCCAACTTGTAGTAATGTTTCCATACTGGTCTTCATCTTGTAGTAATGTCCCGATCCTGGTTCTCATTTTGTAATAATATTCCCATCCAGTACCCATTTTCTAGTAATGTCCCCATCCTGGAGTAATGTTTCCTTCCTGGTCCCCATCTTGTATTAATGTTTCCATTCTTGTCCTCATGTTGTAATGTCCCCATCCTGGTTCCATCTTGTAGTAATGTTGCCATCCTGGTTCCCATGTTATAGTAATGTCCAGTTCCTGGTTCCCATCTTGTAGTAATGTCTCCATCCTGGCTCCATCTTGTAGTAATGTACCTATCTTGGACTTTAGCGTGTAGCAATGTCCCCATCCTAGTCCTCATTTTGCAGCTATGTCCCCATTCTGGTCTCCATCTTGTAGCAATGTCCCCATTCTGGTCCCCATCTTGTAGTAATGTCCCAATTTTGGTCCACATCTTATAGTAATGTGGACCAACCAAGAAGCGCTACTTTATGCTTGTACTGGGCAGGGGTGGGGAATCTTTTTTCTGCCAAGGGCCATTTGGATATTTATACCATCCTTCGGGGCCGTACAAACTCCGCCCACAAAGTACATCCTGACTCTGGCACTGGTGTCAGGACATAATCTTTCATTGCTTGACTCATGTCATTGTGACATTGAGTAATGTGTGCTCCAGAAAGAAATAATGAGTGTGGTAATCAAAATACGTTCCTGCAAAGCACAGCGTGCCTGGAACGTCCTGGCCGATAAAGGTCATCAGGCCTAAATGCCCTGCTGAGGTTCCCACCCCTGGTCTAGGGGGTAGGAAGTCAGAGTGCACAGCTCATTCTTCATATTGATAGAAAAAAGACCTAATTTGATTGTGGTGTACAACTTTCAGTACTGAAGCATATTGAGTTGGACTGTCCCAATTTGAGGGAGCTGTCCCGGAGGTTAGGGCTGTGTCCCAGCTTTGAACTCACTCTGTGCGATGTCTTCTCGCTGATGCTCTTCACAGACTTACATTCAATTAAATAAACAATAACATTATTTTCACAGAAAACAAGTGTGTGAAGAAGAATTTAAAAAAATCTCCATCTTTCTCTTTTTTTCTCTCTCTTTTTCTTTTCTTTTTTTATTCTGGGCAATTAGTAGCTAAATATATTCTTCAGCAGTAAATGACTGCTGTCTCATCATTAAATAGGGCAGAATTGTGATCAGTCGCTATAACTCAAATACATTGTGTCTGAGTTACAGAAAGGGAATGTCCATTATCAGTTCAGCCACAACTAGAGGGATTTCATTAGTTTACTGTATGTTGTATTATTTATCTCTATGGATAAATTTATGTAGCGAGCTCCTAATTTAGACAGCAATAATGTAGTACTACTGGCAGCAGCAACCTGCTAAAAGTGAACCTGTCATTAGATTTATAATACCTGAACCACAGGCAGCATAAATCAGAGCCTGTCTGTGTGATTGCAGTCAGTTATGTTTTACCCTGACAGGTCTGTCCCATGTGTGTACATAAGGAGATCTGTCAATCAGCTAGAGCAGGGTGGGAAGAAGCCAGGCGGGGCTTCACTATTCAGGTCTTTGCCTATAGTCCCTGCTATGTTTTCTGAATTGTTGCAGCATTTCAGAGTAAAACATAGCTGCAATCGCACAGCCATATTCTGATCCATGCTGACTGTGGATCGGGAGCATAAATCTAGCGAGAGATTCCTTTTACAACATATCTGTCATCCTTGCTCCAAATTGCCCTTCCAAGTTTGTTAGTCTACAGCTTATTAACTGTGTCCTTATTTCACCCCCCGGAGCTTAGCACACGCTAACTTGTGATCAACACTGATCAGAACAATAGGTGGGACTAGCCCATCCACAGTGCCTTGTGTATCTGACTCAGCTCCGCAGCAATAGTGCCAGACAGCTCGTTGTGAATGACAAAGGAAAGTCATCATCATTGGTCAGTGTCAATATGACAGGCATGAAAGATGGTCCGGCCTGCCCATTTCTCCATCCAGCGCTGATTTGCATATGGTCTTTGAGAGCTATTAGTTCTGGGCTATGCGGATGAAATGAGGACACAATTAGAAAGTGAATACAGCAGTGGCAGCAGTTTAGAACAGTGAAACAATATCTGCAAGCTTATTAATAGGTATAATTAATATTGCTACCACGATAGAAGGGTTTCACATTAAAATGTATTGAGGATATAAATTGGTAACTGGCATAATATCTCAGCACTTTACACTTTATTATACAGGGTTATCTGTTTGTGATGGGTAAAATTAAAGAAACCATCCTTGACTAATATTTTGGGCCTATAAGGGTCATTCTCTGCATAACTAAATGTACTCCCAATGTGTGTAAATACAATGTACCATTGGTTTCCTGTGCTGCCTCGCTATTTAGCTGTATCTGTTTTGTATATTCAGGCAACCCATTGAAGTGATAGTCTTTATGGATGAGTAATGCATATGAGATTCATCAGGATACTGACAAGTTTATTCCAGGGAGAAGTGAGCACACAGGTCAAGTGGATTATCGTTCCCTTTGTGTATAGAGCATTTTCTAAGAACCACATGTTATTCCTCTTCTGTATACGCAAATATTTTCTTAGCAGGGATTGTGAATTAATACTAGGCTATATTAACTCTTTCTTTATAGTCATCCTTCTTAAAAACTGTGTTTCATATCAATGGAAAGTAATATGAAAAATGCATACCTGGAAATGTCTCACCTGGTATCAAAGATATAGCTCTACAAGGAAACCTACTGTATATATTATTATTTTGGTAGTGCATTTTATAATGAAATATATAACCAGGAAAAAATGTTTGTATGATCCCAATATATTTGCTCTGCTTCCATCAGCGAGAAAGCGTGTTCCTTATTAATTAACTCAAATCCTGTGAAAAAGCTTCTATCACTCATGTGACTTGCTTTGGAGTTGTTGCCCTACTATGTGTCACTTTAAGTGTTCGCTCACATGAACACAACACAATGCCGAGTGCTATCCGATAGCACTCTGCCCAATGTTATACTATGGCGCAGTGCAGAGCTGCGATTTTTTTTTCTCATGCCGATGGGTGTGTGTGAAACATTGGGCTGCATTCAGATGTCATCTGAGCACAGTCCGATTACTACAGACATAGGGAATGTAGAAGATGAAGAAATGAAGTTCTGTCTGTGAGAGAATCGGATCACACTAAGGGGAAACTCGGATTAAACGCTGACAGAGTTTGATCCGAGTGACATCAGCATAATCGGCCCGATTCTCTCACATGAAAGAATCGGCGTCCGTGTGACCCTAACCTAAAAGTGAAATGCCAATTGCTTGCTCTGTATCAGGCATTGCTAGCGTTGACCTTTGATTTAGTCCTTTTAGAAGTGATTTGTTGATTTTCTTTCCATATTGTAGAGTCTCTCGTTAAGTGTCCCTGTTATTGGTATCTGAAACATGCCAAGTTTCCTTCTTATGTGATCTTCTATCTGCCACTTTAAGAATTATTTCACGGTCACCTTCTTAGGAGTCCTGCACATGAATGTTTCTTCTTTAATATTTTTCTACTAGCCTAGTAATTACAACTTCTAGTTAGGTCCTTATCACTAGTGCATTAATCAGAGTACTGTATGTGTCGAGTAAGGTGCATAGCAGTGTGGCTGCAACATGGCTGTCTTTTCTATCTCACCCACTGACGTCATTTCTTCTCTATTCTTTCTTTGCTGAGTTTAGTTTTTCTTAACAGATATAACTTGCTTTTTAGACTGGAATCTTATGCCGATTCTGAGGTGCATTCCACATGCCTTTACCACTTTTCTCATTTCTGATGTGGATCACTTTCTCATTCTTTACTAATAAGCTTATAATTTCTCTTGCCTGTCTGTTTTCTTGTCCCATTCATGAAAAGCACTAATCTGGGGTCTCTTATTCAATTACCTCCCACAAATCATCTTTAGAAAGTAACATTTCTGCTTCAAACTTGCATAGCTGACATATTATTATTATTATTTATTATTATTATAGCGCCATTTATTCCATGGCACTTTACATGTGAGGAGGGGTGTACATAATAAAAACAAGTACAATAATCTTAAATAATACAAACCACGACTGGTACAGGAGGAGAGAGGACCCTGCCCGCAAGGGCTCAGAATCTACATATGTCATTTTTCAATTTGGCCACAGTAAATTTAAAGGGGTTGGTTGAAATTAACTATTTTACTTAATAAGCCACCCACTTTTCTAATGTATTTCAATCTAAAATCCCTTACCATTCCCTCTCTACTAACTTTCAATCTGTGTTTTTACCTTCCGGTGACAATTCCTTTGAGCCTCACAGCTTGCACTGGGGATTCTCAAAAGGATCATCATCTAGGGGCTGAGGTTGCAATTACTGCTACTGCTTTTTTTTCCATCCTGAAATGAAGTGCTATCAGGGGGTGCTGCTGATGTCATTTACCACATTATTTGTCACTGCCGTTCCGTGATGTTGACTTGTTTCAGTAGCGGTGAAGAAATGACTACAGTTTCTCACACGCCACCATACTTCTGCCCCACATAGTTGCAATAGATGAGTCCCATGCACCACTCTCTTGTCTGTGCACACTTGGTGCAGCCCTGCACAAGGCTGTAGCAGTACAGAGAAATCCAGGAACCAAGGCAACAGACGTTCTTCTTTTGGTAACTTTATTAGAACAGTAAAATCACAAAGTTTCGGCCACGCAGGTCTTTATCCAGCCATAATGCATTTCTCTTTTTTTTTACGGCTTGATAAAAGCCCTGCGTGGCCAAAATTTTGTGATTTTTCTGTACTAATAAAGTTACCAGTAGGAGGATGTCTGGGGCCCTGGTTCCTGGATTTCACCTCTGACCCATGTAGAGGAGAATACCAGGCTGTGGGTGATGACAGGGCACCAGGTCTGGAACTGCTGGGACTGAACCTACTGTTGCAGGGGGAAGGAGATTGGAGACGCAGCAAACCCTTAACCTGGGTAGAAGGGGCGTGGCGAGCCATGGAGGTATAAAAGGATTTGCACGGGAAATGAAGGGGGCTTCCCATCAGAGAGGACCGGCGCCGGGCTGCGGGGAAAGATAGGCTGCATAGTAGCGATCACGGCCAGGTGCAGCAAGGACGCCCAGATTTCGGCGGTCGTGCGGAGGAACACATGCCGAGTGGAGGATTGCGGTGAACACCACTTTGCTGCTCTGCAGCATAATGAACAAGGAGCTCAGCGCGTAAGACCAGTGACCGCCCACTGCCGCCAGAAGTGAGGCTTACTTGTTAGGCTGGGAAGCTGGAAGAACTCTGCACCGGCCTCAGCCGGCAGCCGACCAAACATCTGACTCAGGAAAAGAAACGGACAACCGAGTCACACTAAGTAGAATTAATATATAAACTTCCATTCTGAATAACTCTTTCCCTGTTTACCCCTCAGCCTTTACCTATTTATTTCCTGTTGCTCCCTGCGAGGAGGTTACCCCTGTATTGATAAAACAAGTAATTGTTGCTTTGTGCTTCTGTGTTGTAAGGAGGAAGACTGGGCCGCGGGCACCTGTACTGCGCCGCGGGCACCTGTACTGCGCCCAGAACTGTCGAGGTTGTGTCCCAGGTTGTCTGGGGAAAGAATAGGGAACCGGACAGACCTTGTCACTCGGAAGCAGGGGCGTGGCAAAGCGTAAAGCGCATGTAGCGACGGGCATTTTCCCGCCGACGGGAACAGAGCAGGTGTGTGCGCAGCGTGCTCTGCTTAGCGTGCAGCAGCACCGCAATGTACCGCGGGCGGCTTCACGCGAGCACGCCACTGAGACCAGCAGCATAGGAAAGGCCGTGAGCTCCGTTAAGCTGAGTGCCACGCACGGGCATGAGAACAGGGGTCGTGTTCAGGACTGTTCGTTGTGGCCCTCTTTGCTGGACCGCACACCGCAGATCTCCCTTGATAATAGACTGTATGCCGCTCCCTTGACTTTGGCTGCACAAGTTTGTGGACTATTGGCTCAGCGGGTAAAACCGGAGACCGCCCGTTGCCGCCAGAAGATGTACCGTGAGCTGTGGAATCTCCCCTGAGGACTTTTCATCGGCCGTTGCTAGGACTACAACCCTCATCGGATCATCCATGGCCGAGGAAGCCACTAACATGATACGTTTATTGAGTGGACTGTATTCACATTGTTGTTTATTTCCTTATCATTTACCATTTAACTGTTCATCTCCCTGCGAGGAGCATCTGTACTGTTCAATTAAATTGTTAACCCTTGCTCTGCCTTTCTTGCGTCACTGCATCCCGCAACCTGCTTACAGTGTCACTGCATACGAATACATGTGTTACACCCACATATTCAGTCCACGCTACTTCTGTCTTCATTGCCTCGTTCACTGAAACGAGAATTCATGATGTAATTAAGGTGATAGAAACAGTGTGAGTAACAGCAGCGCTGCCCCTTAGATTCTGTCAGCACCCTGAAATCGTCATCAGTGGGCAGCACTGCTGTCATTTACCCTGCTTCTATCATCGCCTCCGGATGACATTTTGTTTCAGTGAATGAGGCAGGCACATAGGCAGTGTGGACTGAAGATGCAATGTGGTGTCAGAGAAGCTGCAGTTACTTCTCCTTAGCTGCTACTGAAATAGAATGTCAGACGGCGGTGACAGAAGCTGTGGTAAGTGATTGACTGCAGCACCCCCCTCTAATGATCACAATCGGATGTGAAAACAAAAAGAAACACAGACAGAAAGCTAGAATAGAGAGGCAATGATCATAGAATCATAGAATCATAGAATAGTAGAGTTGGAAGGGACCTCCTGGGCCATCTGGTCCAACCCCCTGCTCAAAGCAGGATTCTCTAAATCATCCCAGACAGATGTCTGTCCAGCCTCTGTTTGAAGACTTCCATTGAAGGAGAATTTACCACCTCTCGTGGCAGCCTGTTCCACTCATTGATCATCCTAACTGTCAAAAAGTTTTTTCTAATATCTAATCTGTGTCTCCTCCCATTCAGTTTCATCCCATTGCTTCTAGTCTTTCCTTGTGCAAATGTGAATAAAGATGATCCTTCTACAATGTGACAGCCCTTGAGATATTTGTAGACAGCTATTAAGTCTCCTCTCAGTCTTCTTTTTTGCAAGCTAAACATTCCCAAATCCTGCAACCGTTCCTCATAGGACATGGTTTGCAGACCGGTCACCATTCTGGTGGCTCTTCTCTGAACTTTCTCCAGTTTGTTGATGTCTTTTTTAAAATGTGGTGCCCAAAACTGGACACAGTATTCCAGATGAGGTCTGACCAAAGAGGAGTAGAGGGCAATAATGACCTCACGTGATCTAGACTGTATGCTTCTGTTGATACATCCTAGAATTGTATTTGCCTTTTTTGCTGCTACATCACACTGTTGACTCATGTTCAGTCTGTGATCAATTAGTATACCCAAGTCTTTTTCACATGTGCTGTTACTTAGCCCTATTCCTCCCATTTTGTATATGCTTTTTTCATTTGTATTGCCCAGATGTAGTACTTTGCATTTTTCCCTGTTAAAAACCATTCTGTTAGTTGCTGCCCACTGCTCCAGTTTATTTATATCTTTTTGAATCCTCTCTCTCTCTTCTCTAGTATTAGCTACCCCTCCTAGCTTTGTGTCATCAGCAAATTTGATCAGTTTACCCTCAATTCCTTCATCTAAATCATTGATAAAGATGTTGAACAATACAGGGCCCAAAACAGAGCCTTGTGGTACCCCACTTGAGACCTTCTTCCAACTGGATGTGCAGCCATTTACGACCACTCTTTGAGTCTGATCACTAAGCCAGTTATGAATCCACCTAACAGTTGCCTTGTCCATTCCATACTTAGTCATTTTTTCAATAAGGATTGTGTGAGATACTTTGTCAAATGCTTTGCTGAAGTCAAGATATACTATATCTACAGCATTTCCCTGATCCACCCAGTCAGTGATTCTGTCATAGAAGGAAATTAAGTTAGTCTGACATGACTTATTAGTTACAAACCCATGCTGACTCTGTTTAATCACTTCATTCTTATGCAGGCACTTACATACATGTTCTTTAATAATTTGTTCAAAGATCTTTCCTGGTATAGAAGTCAGACTCACCGGCCTCTAGTTCCCTGGGTCCACCTTCTTCCCCTTTTTGAAGATAGGAACAACATTTGCTCTTCTCCAGTCTTCTGGGACTTCACCTGTTCTCCAAGAATTTTCAAAGATTATGGACAGTGGTTCAAGAATTTCTTCTGCTATCTCCTTCAGTATTCTGGGGTGTAATTCATCTGGGCCTGGAGACTTGAATTCATTTAGGTTAGCTAATAGAGTTGAGCGATACTTTCCGATATCCCTAAGTATCGGAATCGGAATGGTATCGCCGATACCATTAAAATATCGGCGATACCCGATACCGATACCGGAAGTCCCATGTAAGTCTATGGGAACAAAATATCGGAACTAAAAAAACCCCATTCTTTCCTTGTAAACACTAAATATACACACATAGAATACACATATATATATATATATACATGTCATTGTGACATGTATATATACATATATGTATAGTTTATACACTTCTACATAGTAAAATATCCTCTGATTCAATTGCCGGGTAAAGCCGGCTTCAGTGAAAAGACAGTGTAATGTATGTAGTACAGTTCATATAGCGTCTTGTGCTTGGGTGCGATGAAAACACAGGAGTCACAGGTTTGATATAGAAAAGTCCTGTATTACTTCATACAAGTTGGCAGAAATAGTCACACAGTTTGCAGACACAGAAACAGGAGACACAGCAGGCCAGAGTAATCCAAGCTCAGCAATCACTCTCCAATACAGATTCAGGATCATCTTCTCTGTTACCGTAAGTCCATGCAAACGTGGTTCTTTCAAAGAGCAGGGTTCAGAGTCCACAAGTGCTTCAGAGTTCCTCAGTAGGAATAGCTGGAGTACAAGGTCCAAGGCTTACAGGAGTCAAGTCACAGGTTCACTGCAGGCTAGATTCTGAAGCACTGATTGCTCAGCTGTGGCTGCTTAAGAAGCAAAGGAGAGAATCAGGGCGGGAACATGCAAGCTGGAAACTCCATTTTGACTGAGGGCAAGATAGCTGCAGCAAGACAGAAAGTAAAATGGCTGACGAACAAACTGAGTTTCAGGAATATATACATAGAACCTTACATTACTCCCCCCTTAAGGACAACCTCCGGATGACCTCAGACCAGGCTTGTGTCGGTACCTCTGATGAAACTGACGGAGCAAGCGAGGAGCATTAACGTTATTGACCGGTTCCCATGAGTTGTCCTCCACTGGGTAGCCCTGCCATTTAATCAGATATTGTAACTGATTTCTATACAACCTGGAATCTAAAATCCTTTCCACCACAAATTCTTCCTGACCATCGACTAGCACTGGGTCAGGGCAAGGAGAGGAACGTCCAGGAAACGTATTGGGTGTCGCAGCCTTTAGTAGGGATACATGAAAGACAGGGTGGATTCTCATAGTTCTGGGCAGTTGAAGACGACAAGCAACGGCACTTATAATTTTACTGATTTTATAGGGTCCAATGTACTTATGTCCCAACTTAGACGATGGAATCCTTAACTTAAGATTTCTGGTTGACAGCCAGACCAAGTCTCCTACCTTGAAAGCTGGTGCAGGTTTACGAAATTTATCTGCTGCTTTCTTGTACCTTTCTTGAGCCGATTCCAGATTTTCCTTTAGAAGATCCATATTCTTCTGTAAAGACGTGATTCTTTCAGCCACTGCTGGTAAAGGCGTTTCTATGGAAATCGTGGTAGAATGTTAGGATGATAACCTAGATTAGAGTAAAAAGGAGACTGTTTAGTGGAGGCACTCTGAGAGTTGTTATACGAGAACTCAGCTAATGGAAGTAGATCCACCCAATCATCCTGTAGGTGGCAGATAAAGCAGCGGAGATACTGCTCCAGGGTTTGATTGGTTCGTTCGGTCTGTCCATTAGTCTGGGGATGAAAAGCAGAAGAAAGGTTTACTTTAATGTCCAATGCTGCACAGAAATTTTGCCAAAACCTAGAAGTGAATTGCACCCCTCGATCCGAAATAACCTCATCCGGTACTCCATGTAAGCGAAACACATCTTTAATCATCAAATCTGATGTCTGTTTTGCAGTGGGTAAGCCGACATAAGGGATAAAATGAGCTGCCTTTGTTAGACGGTCAACCACCACTAGAATGGTGTTCTTCCCCTGAGAGGTTGGTAACTCCACAATGAAGTCCATAGAAATGGATCCCCACGGACGGGACGGGGTGGGAAGAGGCTGTAACAGACCAGTTGGTGAGGAGCGAGGTGTTTTGCATCTTGCACAGACCTCACATGAAGTGACATAATTCAAAACATCCTTCCTGCAAGTGGGCCACCAAAAGAAACGAGAAAGAAATTCCTGTGTCTTTAGAATTCCTCTATGCCCAGCTATCTTGGAATCGTGAATGAGTTGCAATACTCTTAATCTGACTGTTTCAGGAATATACAGACGTTGTCCCTGAATCCACACACCATTCTTAAAGACAAGACTTACGTCCCTTGGGGGTTGTGCCAAAAAGGAATCCGCATGGTATGCTTCCTTGATGTCCTTAAGTAGGTCTTGATTATGAATTACTCCTAGGAATCTAGAGTCAGGAAGAATAGTCTTAGGAGGAGTAATTGGACGTGTCTCTGCTGAGTAAATCCTAGAGAGTGCATCAGCCTTTCCATTGCGCGATCCTGGTCTATAAGAGATGATAAAATTAAATTGGTTTAAGAAAAGATTCCAGCGAGCCTGGCGAGGAGTCAGGCACTTAGCCGACCTGATAAACTCAAGGTTACGATGGTCTGTCAGGACGACTATTTGCTGTGCAGCTCCCTGAAGAAGGTGTCTCCATTCTTTGAAGGCGGCAATAATGGCCAACAACTCTCTATTGCCCACATCGTAGTTCCTCTCAGCCGAAGACAACTGCTGGGAAAAGAAGGCACAGGGATGCAAGACATTCTTCTCACCTGTTCTCTGAGAGAGTATAGCTCCAACGGCACAGTCTGAAGCATCCACCTCTATTATGAAGGCAAGCTCGGGGTTGGGATGTACTAGGATAGGTGCAGTGGTAAATTTATCTTTTAGACGGGAAAATGCTTCCTGGGCTTGGGGAGTCCAGGAAAACCTAGACTCTTTCCGGGTAAGTTGAGTGATAGGTGACACTACCTCAGAGAAATTTCTAATGAAACGTCTATAGAAGTTGGCAAACCCGATGAAGCGCTGTACCTCCTTCACATTTCTAGGACTTGGCCAATCCTTGATGGCTTGGGTTTTGCTTCCATCCATACTAATTCCTTGTGTAGACAGTACATACCCCAGAAATTGAATTTCGGTCCTATGGAATTCACACTTTTCAAGTTTGATGTAAAGATGATTTTGTCTTAGACGTTCCAAGACCATTCTCACATGTCCATGATGTTCCTCTGTGGAGTTAGAAAAAATTAGAATATCATCCAAATAAATTACCACGAATGTATCTAGGAGATCCCTGAAGATGTCATTCACCAAGTGTTGGAAAGTGGCTGGGGCGGTACTCAGACCAAAAGGCATAACTAGATATTCAAAGTGTCCATAGCGTGACCTGAATGCAGTCTTCCATTCATCCCCAGGTCTAATACGGACTAAGTTATAGGCCCCACGAAGATCTAGTTTAGAAAAAATTTTGGCATGTCGCACTCTCTCCAATAACTCAGGGATTAAAGGCAATGGATAACGGTTTCTAATAGTAACCTTATTGAGTTCCCTATAGTCTACGCATGGTCCTCAGAGATCCATCTTTCTTCTTTACAAAGAAGATGGGTGCACCTGCAGGAGATGAAGAGGGGCGTATGAAGCCCTTGGCTAGATTTTCATCTATGTAATCCTTTAAAGCCTTTAGCTCGGGCCCCGCCAGGGGGTAGATCTTACCAAAAGGTATCTCTGCTCCAGGAAATAATTCAATTGGACAACATATGGACGGTGAGGAGGAAGCTGGTCAGCGTTCTTCTTGTCACATAAATCCACATAGTCCTGGTATACAGCTGGTAGTTCAGGGACTGACATGATTCCTTTAGGAACAGAGCAAGCTGAAACTTTTGGACTCATCTGTTTCTCTGGAAAGTGTAATTCCTTGGTCTCCCAGTTAATGGTAGGATTCTGAGCCTGCAGCCATGGTAGCCCTAGAATAATGGGAAAGTGGGGAGAAGAGATAAGCATAAAGGACAGTTTCTCTTGATGATCTTTACCCATAAGAACCCTCAAAGGCTCTGTTTCCTGATCCACTGGTCCAGAGGTCAGCAGGGAGCCATCCACAGTTTCCATCTGTACTGGAGTAGCCTTCTTCACTGAACGTATTCCCTGTTTCAGAGCAAAGGAGACATCCATAAAATTTCCACTTGCCCCTGAGTCGATCATAGCAGAGCTAGACACCCAAGCTGAGTCAACCCAGAGTTTGATGGAAAGAAAGCAATGAGAATTGTTTTTCTTACAACTCAGCTGGGACACCGCTGAGGAAACTTGAAAAATGGCAGCGTTTATACAGTCAACGTCCTCAGAGGTAACGGAGTTTAAGTCCGAGAAATCAAGATCTGTTGCTGCAGATCTCTCTGGAGCCTGAGGCTCGGACCTGACAGATCCCCTCTCGCAACATCACAATGAATGAGTGCTGCATTACGAGAACGGCTGGGGCAGTTTATAATGAAGTGCCCTGACTTACCACAATAGAAACATAGATTCTCCTTAAAACGATGTTCCTTGCGTGCATCACTAACCCGTCGTTGTAAAGAGTCTACCTGCATGGGTTCAGGTTCAGGTTCCCATGTAATCCTACTCAAAGGTTCCTTAGCTGGAGAGGAAGGTAGGAAAAGGTTAGTACGATTGCTTTCGAACCATCTCTCTTGCCTGCGTTCAGTCAGACGAGTATCAATACGGATGCAGTAGTTAATAAAGTCACCTAACGCAGTGGGAGGGTCGGCACGAGCAAGTTCATCCTAATCAGTGGAGATAACCCCTTTCGAAAAATAGATTTTTTGGCGGAACTGTCCCAGGTGGTATCAAGGGCCCATCTCCTGAAATCCAAGGCATATTCAGCTACCGAGTGCTTACCTTGGCGCAAAGCTAACATGGCTGCTTCAGCTGTTGCACCTCGATTGGGGTCATCAAACACCTGCCCCCTGGCTGAAATAAAATCATCAAGGTGATTCAAACAATCATCCTCAGTCTCAATCAGAGGGTTTGCCCACATTAAAGCCTTGTTGGTAAGCAACATAATTATAGTAAGCACCTTAGATCGTTCAGTGGGAAATTGTGAAGCATGTGCAGAAAAAAAAAGATTGCATTGATTAATAAATCCCCTGAATTTCTCACGTTCACCGCCAAAACGAAAAGGGGCAACTTGGGAATCCCAGCACTCGGGGCTACGGCAGGAGCCTGGACTCGCCCCTCTAGAACCTCAATCCTGGCTCGCAAATCCTGGGTAGTCTGTCCAACCACTTGCAAATTGTGATTATTGAGGTCCTGTAGATTTGTAAAACGGGTCTTTATATTCTGCAAATCTGCAAGGATATTATCAGTCACTCCGCAAAGTTCCTTTATGCGGGCCTCCATTTTCCAGATCTTTTAAGACAGGATTACTGGAAGAAGAGGAGAGAAAAAAAACAATAGTGTTCACCTGTGGCAACACTGCAGAGAGAAAAAAAAATTAAGGCTAGATTCTGAAGCACTGATTGCTCAGCTGTGGCTGCTTAAGAAGCAAAGGAGAGAATCAGGGCGGGAACATGCAAGCTGGAAACTCCATTTTGACTGAGGGCAAGATAGCTGCAGCAAGACAGAAAGTAAAATGGCTGACGAACAAACTGAGTTTCAGGAATATATACATAGAACCTTACAGACAGAAGCACCCGACATGAAATGACACTTGGTGTACATAGGGTTAACCATGTCTTTTCATGTCGTTTGCTATCTGATTTGCACAAAACAATTAAATCAGTCTATGTTTGCAAAATTTCACACCTGTAGGGGTTAATTAAAGGTGTAAATTCGTTGTAAAAAAAAACGGACTTTTTTGCTACGAATTTACACCTTTAATTAACCCCTACAGGTGTGAAATTTTGTACACATAGACTGACTTAATTGTTTGTGCAAATCAGATAGCAAAGGACATGGTTAACCCTATGTACACCAAGTGTCATTTCATGTCGGGTTCTGCATTTTCACAAAAGCCGGCAATTGAATTAGCGGCTATTATACTATGTAGAAGTGTATGAACTATAAATATATATATATATATATGTGTGTCACAAACTCAATGACATGTATATATATATATATATATGAGGTGTAAAATTGCTGAAAAAAAATGCGTGGGCTCCCGCCCTATTTTCGCAACCAGACAGACAAAGCCAGTGAGTGGGGGCAGATAATAATAGCCCAGAGAGGGACCATTATTTTTGGCCCCCCCCCGGCTACTAACATCTGCCCCCAGACACCCCAGAAAGGGCAAATCTCTAATTAGATTTGCCCTTTCTGGCACTTTGCCCGTCTATTCCCATTGCCCTGTAGCGGTGGCGAATGGGTTAATAAGGGGTTAAAATGACCTTGCAATTGAAAGGTCACTTTAAGCCAGGTTAATAATTGAGAGCTGTCAATTAGACAACTATCAATTATTAATCCTATTGTATGAAAGAAAAATCAAACACACACACTTTAATAAAAAAGAAGTTTAATGAAATAATCACACAGTTTTTGACCATATTTTATTTACCTGCTAAAACCATTTCCTGTAATAAAAATAAAATAATAAAGCAAAATTATTCTTACCAATCCGATGCACAGTCAGGTCCCACGGTGTAATCCTTCAGAAAGGGTTAATATTTACTGCAGGGACCGCAGCTAATGCTGCAGCCTCACAGTAAACCCCCAAATGAATGAGTTCCTCTCCTGGCTGACAGGAGAGGAAGTGGAAAGCTTAATTGATTGCTTTCCACTTTCACTTCAGGTCAGCCAGGGACACCATCAGTGACGTCAGAGGGAACTGATTAACAAAAATAGGGGTTCCCTTCGAAAAAAAAATGGCGTGGGGTCCCCCCTATTTTTGTTAACCAGCCAGATGAAGCAGACCGCTGAGGCCTGGATTTTCAGGCTGTTAAGGAGCCAAGATCCATGGACCTTGCCAGCCTGATAATACCAGGCCACAGCAGTCTGCATATCTTGGCTGATTAACAAAAATAGGGGATCCCCTCGAAAAAAATTAGCGTGGGCCCCCCCTATTTTTGTTAACCAGCCAGATGAAGCAGACCGCTGAGGCCTGGTTTTTCAGGCTGGTAAGGATCCAATATCCATGGACCTTGCAAGCCTGATAATACCAGGCCACAGCAGTCTGCTTAGCTTGGCTGGTTAACAAAAATAGGGAATCCCCTCGAAAAAAAAACGGCGTAGGGGTCCCCCTATTTTTGTTAACCAGCCAAGTAAAATGCAGACTGCTGCGGCCTGGTATTAAAAGACTGTCAAGACCCATGGATTTTGGCCCTCAACAGCCTGATAATACCAGGCTACAGCAGCCCCACATTTGGCGCATCAAAAGATGTGCCAATTGTGGCACTTTACCCGGCTCTTCCCACTGCCCTGTAGCGGTGGCAAGTGGGGTAATAAGGGGTTAATGTCACCGTTGATTGCACGGTGACAATAATCCCGGTTAATAATGGAGAGGCGTCAATAAGACACCGATCCATTATTAATCCCAAAGTTATTAAATGTTTAAAAAAAAGACACAGCAAGAAAAAAGTCTTTTAATGAAATAAAAGAGACAACACAGTTTTCATTTTTTTTATTATACTCTCATTCCTGCGACGCCATCGATCTCCTGTAAAAAAATAAAAAAAACAAACCAACAGTATACCACCTGTCCGACGCAGTCCATAGTAACGATTGTCCCACGACGATCCAGCTCTGCTACATCGGAATGACAGGCAGAGCCTGACATCCCGGCGCAGCACAGCTGCTTACCAGCTTCCCCGGCGGTGACGTCATCGGACTGCTTTACGGCCGCGATTACCCAGCAGTCACTGCAGTTATCGCGAGATACTGCATGTGACCGCCGGGGAGAAGAGGATGGCGGCCATTAAGCAGCCCGGGATGTGACCGCCGGAGATCTTCTGCCGGGTAAGTGCCGCTGACTCCTGACAGACCCGACCGACGGACACTGACAGTGACAGTGACATTCCGATTCCGGTATCCGATATGATGAAAATATCGGAACTCGGAATCGGAATTCCGATACAGCCAATATCGGCCGATACCCGATATTTGCAGTATCGTATCGCTCAACACTATTAGCTAAGTGTTTCCTCACTGTCTTTCTGTTTATAGATATCCTGGATTCTTCTATTCCTTTAATAGGACAGTGAAGATCAGTTGATGTTACATTTCCTTTCTGAGAGAAAACAGATGCAAAATAGGAATTTAAAAGTTCAGCCTTCTCAACATCCTTTCTTACCATTTCATCATTTTCATCCTGTAAAAATCCTATAGCATCTTTGACTTTTCTTTTACTTTTGATGTATCCCCAAAATCCTTTTTTGTTGCTTTTGACATCTCTTGCAAGCCTTAATTCATTGTCAGCTTTAGATAATCTGATTTGTGCCCTGCAGGTTCTGCAGATGGCATTATATTCTTCTTTAGATATGCCTCCCTCTTTCCATTTGATAAACATTTCTTTCTTCCTTTTTAGCATGTGTTTAAGTTCTGTGTTCATCCATCCTGGTTTCCTTAAATGCTTCCCATTCTTCCCTCTTTTTGGAATTGTTGACGATTGTGCTTTGAGAATCTCATTTTTCAAGATGTCCCATCCTTCCTGGACATTTTTGTCCTTAAGGATATCCTGCCATTGGATCCCTCCAATTCTCTTTCTGAGTCCCTTAAAATCTGCCTTTCTGAAATCTAACCTTGACGTCTGAGTCTTCACAGGTCTTCCTCCTCTTGTTATCCAAAATTCTAAAATAGCATGGTCACTACCTCCTAGGGTCCCAGCCACTCTTACCTCCTCAACCATTTCCTCCCTATTTATAAGGATTAGATCCAAGGTAGCAGTTCCTCTTGTTTTCTCCCCTACCTTTTGAAAGATAAAGTTGTCAGCAAGAGAGGATAAGAATTTCCTTGACCTGTTAGTTTTGCCTGAGAGCGATTCCCAACAAATGTCTGGATAGTTGAAATCTCCCATGACCACTATGTCATATTTTTTGGACATTTCGATATGAAGTATATTATAAGCGTAGTTAGATTCTCAGATTAAATAGACATGTGGTTTGAAATTCACTTCTCTCTTTAAATGTACAGTATGCACTGAGTTATTTACTTTCATACAGGAGATGTGATCCTATTTCACCAGCTGGCTCCCAATTTATTGCAGATTTCAGCTTTCAGCAGAATAATGGACCACTCAAACATTGTAGGAAAATGAACTTTCCTACTTGGAACATACTGGAACATGCCTCAACCATTATATACATAATCACAAGATGGCGGAGTACAGGAGAAGAACTGGCACGAATAAACCAAAGAGGTCATATATGACAGTGTTCAGGAATTACAGTGCCATCTGCTACCCATTCAACATAGTCCCTTTAGCATAAGCCCACAGCTGTTGTACAGTCAAGCAGGAAGCCCTCCATGTTAGACAAGTGTACTGGCTAATTCTGAATAACTGCCTTTCTACTGAGACACAACCAAATGACTTACTTTTCTTAACAGTTTATGCACTCTGCTGCTGATCTTTGACTGTAAAGATTGGTACTGTGTATCTTTTATGTGTAGCTGTAACCATACTTGTGAGCATCACTGAAATCGTTGCTGTAGGCTGGAGCTATACTTTGGGCATTCGTCTAGATGTCAACAATTCTTTATGTGATGAGTCATAGAATGACCTAAAGGGTATGCCACACTAAACAGCGTCGCTAACGAGATCGCTAAAAAACGTCACTATTTAGCGATCTCGTTAGTGACGTTGTTCTGTGTGGCATGTAGCAACGACGTGGCCCCTGCTGAGATCCTGCTGTGATCTCGTTCGTCGTTCTCATCGTTCCGGACCCTATTTTTATCGTTGGCGTCCCACTGGTAAGTATATATCGCTGAATGTGGCACCTTTTTGTTAGCGATTTAGCGGTATTTTGTACCGCTAAAGTCGTTAAGGAGATCGCTAACCGCGATAGCGTCCTTAACGACATCGCTAAGTTAAGCCGCTACTAGCGATATTGAAACTATCCCGCTAGCGATCGCATTAGTATGCGTCATTATCGTGATCGCTAGCGGATAGTTTAGTGTGGCAGTACCTTTACAGTACCCTTATCCTACTGTTTAGACATATCAAGGTAATTACACACTAGGTCATTTTCTAATCACAAAGACAAACTGACCTGGTTTTTGTGATCAGCAGCTGGTGAACGGAAATATTTCCTTTACACAATGGACGTTTGACATTATGCAATCAGCCTGTTAAATGTTCTGTAATTACCATGCTTTGTCTAGGCAATGCTCTCATAGAGTCAGTTCTGAGGGTCTGTTTTACTGAAGTCTGATGTAACCATGCATCCTCATAAATAAGATTTCGTATGATCTGTAATACTTCATTGCGCTAATGGCAAGTTTCAGTTTCTTCTCAATTTCAACAAATCCCAAAAACCTATATGTAAATTGAATTCATCTGTCTGTTACACCCTGGCATTTGCTAAACTCTGTGCCTCAGAGGAGTTGGGATTATGATTTATGCATTAACTAGTGACTGATAACTTCCACACAGCGTGTTATAAAGGCTCTACTCCCAACAATTTGTCCCTACTCACTCCTAAATCCACTGATTTAGCCTACACCCAGTGCAAGAATCTCTAAACTGATCATTTCTAAACTTAAAGGAGAAATATAGTGACAACCACGCATTTGTGGTATTAAGACCCCATCTTTGATGTGTAAGTCTGCAGCTGCAATGAAGATTCTTTAACTCAATAATTAGGTTTCTTATAATAATTTACTAACTTTGTATTTGCAAAACAACAAACAAGAACAATTTAAGTAGCTCAACACAACTAGTATAAAACAAGTGAGTGCTTTCTTCAAATTCAGCTCAAAATGTCCCTTATAATGTAAACTGCCGTGTCCGAAATATTCAACTCCTCACGATGAGTGATTTTAGTACTTAGAGCACCTTTTGCTGTTATGATCTGTTACAAATGTGATGCATAGTGGTATACTAGTTTTTGGCAATGTTATTGAGGATTCATTCTTCATTGGTTAATACTTTTTCGGTATGTGTGTTGCAACTGCCGCCTTCAAATTCCATTAAAAGGGTTGTTCACTGCTTGGAAACTCCCTTCTCATTCCTCATGTTTGGCCCCGTTAATATAAAAACACCTATACCGGCCTTCTGTGTCAACGCCGTTCCAGCGGTGTTGGCACTCGCTTTCCCCGGCCTTATGTGAGGTTGTTTTGTCAAGTAAGCTATGCGCCCACTTACTATCCCAGCCTTCGGACAAATCGAACTTAAAGAGTAAGTCAGAGTGCAGCCACAGCCCTGGCTTCCTGTGGACAACCCCCTTAAAGATTTTCTGTGGGGTCCAAGTCTCGTGGCTGCTCCAGACTCTATCAGTACTTCTGAATCCAAGTCCAGAACTGTGTTCAAAATTTTGCTGCTTGCTATTGGAAACAATCAGTGAGTTTACCCTATATAGTTTTGGGAGCTTGCAGAATTGTGATTGTAGGAGAGTAATCCAGGCTGTAAATCAGGAATAGTACAAAAAAAAAGTAAAGCAATGTATTTAGAAAAGTACTCAAATTTTATGGAGATGTATTCTATAGCGGATGCCAAACCTGGACGGTAAAGAAACAAGACAGAAGAAGAATCAACAACTTTGAAATGTGGCGCTGAAGAATGTTTTCAATACCATGCATGGCAAGAAGAACAAACATATCAGTTTTGGTACAAGTCAAGCCACACATGTTACTTGAATAAAGGATCACCAAGATGTGACTAGCCTACTTTGGACACAACATACGAAAAGATCATTCACTGATGAAGGACATCATGGTCAGAAGAATAGAAGGAACAAGGCAAAGAGGGAGACCAGCAATGTGATGGCTTGATACAGTGGAGAAGACCCTGGTGGACAAGAGCGATGCGATCTTCATGCAGACTGTTCATCCATCAAGTCGTCATGAGTCGAGGTCGAGCCGAAAGCCGTTAAATAAACAAATAATAATAAATAATAAATGTTCTGTAGCTAAATTGTAAAAAAAAAATATGTAGCGTAAGTATTAATTATAATAAGTGAGTTGACAATTTCACCACAGAATATATCACTCCAGATTGTTCTGGGTACAATAAATTATTTAAATTTGTACTCTGATTCCAAAAATACTACAGGAAAGAAGTGCTATTTACCAACTGATCTATTTGTATCTTTGAGATATTTCATTTACTATTTTTACTTATACCAAATTTCATTGTTTTCAATTAATTGAACTATTACCAGATGAACTTTTTAGGTGAAGTCATTTTCCGCTTCACATAATAAAATTAAAGACAGTGACCCTCAAACTTAAAGGGAACCTGTCAGGAAAATTCACCCCCCAAACACCTTATGTGCGCATGTAGGTCTTTCAAGGACAAGTTAACCAATGTTTTTACATGGCAAGTCCAATCCTCCATTACTGAAAAATCAGCATTTCACTTCATATGCAAATGAAGCTGAAGAGCTATTTGTAGATCTGAAATGTCTGTCACTCCAGTACTATTCCCCGCCTAACACTGCCTCCTCCTGCTTGACTGACAACCCCTTTACTTGAAGTCACACCACAACATAGAGGCTAGCAGTCAAACAGGAGGCTGTGGCGCAGGGCATGAAATAGAACTGAGGTGACAGACTACAGATCTACAGCCTCGTTTGCATAAACCCTGATTTCTCATTAAATGGAGAGGCAGACTGGCCATGTAAAGGTATTGCTGGACTTGTCTGTGAAAGAGCTACATGCACATAAATAGTTTTGGGGATGAAGTAATGCTGACAGATTTCTTTTAATTGGTTTCATTTTTTAGCATTTTTTCATTCTATAGAAAACTGGTAATTTGTTCCAATTCAGCTAAACTCTGGAACCAAGCTAGACAAAAATGAAATTAAAGAAAAAAAAACTTATAATTAATACACATAAAGTAAAACATGTTAGAAATGTGTGTGAACATGACTTATTAATCTAGGACTGTTTTGAACTTCGCTACATGGTACTCATTTTGTATGAAATACAGTTTTGCTTGGTGTCACCCCCAATATCCTCATTGATTACGAGAAATTGTGAGCAATTGCTTCATTTTTCTAACTTGAATTGTTTTACTCTTTTTTATTATATTTTCCTCTTTGAATAATATATGGTGTTTCAATTGCAGACAATAAGCGTTTATACAAGTAGCTGTATATATGTGCAGAGAAAAATTATTGTGCAACTTGGATTTATAACACTTGAGTAGTAATTTCCATAGAAATGGTAGTTTGGTGCTAGAGTATTCTGACATGTGTCCATGTTCACAATTCTAAGAAACAAAACTTAATTTACAAGTAAGATAGTTATGCAAATTTTCATTTTAAAATTTGATTATTCATAGTTACATTACAAAACACCAGACCTTACTAAATCATTATTTTCTTTCTTGACCATGTAATTTGATTTATTTTATAGGGTGTCCAGTGAAAGGAGATTCTATTCCATTTATCAGTTGGTTTCATGGAAGTCAACCAGTAAACAGTGCAACAAAGCTGACATATGAAATATTGGAAGGCGGGCAGATCCTTCAGCTAACTAACATAAGCAAGGACTATCATGGAGAATATCGATGTGTTACTCAGAAGAACCCATCTGACTCAATCACGCAAAAAGCTTTTCTGTCACTTCAAGGTAGATCAAACTTCAGCTGACTTGAACAATGCCTTTATTCAATAAAATGCATGTCTCAGCACATGACATATTCTATATCATTCTCTTAAAGTAAGCATGAGTAAGAATGAAGTCTGTTCTTGTTTTCCTTTAAGGGGTTTTCCCAAAATTAAAAAATATCACCTATTCACTGGGGTCCTGACCTCCCCTTTCTTCTTTCTGCACTCCCTACACTGTTCCGAGACATTAGTTCAGTTCTCTATAATTTCCTTTAGCATCATAGACAATAAAGCAGGTGCCCAGCCCAATGTACACATGCACACTGTTGAGGTTCGAGGAATTTGGGACCCTTTTTCTATTGAACCATGGGTCCCCTAGTAATTGGATTCTTATTTCCAATCCTATAATGTCAGTTGGGAGAAAATTGTTTGAAAAAGTTCAAATGTATCTTACAATGATTTCTCTTCCTCAATTCAACATATATAAAATAGGTTGTTAGAAAAGTCGTTTAAAGCATCACTCCAGCTTTTTTCTTTATTTCAGCACTGGAGTGGTACCACTAATCTAAGTTCCCTGGTCCTAGTATAATACTCACCAGCCGCCGTCTTCATCTTTTCCTGGCGCCTCTCCAGTCCCAATTCGCCAACTTGTGACTACAACTTCTGACTGACCAGAAGGCAGAGGTAACGGTCACAAGCATTCAGTGTTAGTCTACAACAAGAGTCTTGTTCTAGCTCCATTCTGGCTCTCATAGACTTACCAATAGTTCTGACTTCCAGAATGCCCAGCAAACACTGGAGTGACCCGGCAGGTCACAACTTGCAAAAGGCGACCGTACGGGAAAATATAGCAGAAGAAGATGGCGGCTGGTAGATATGATGCTACTTTCAGGGAACTTAGATTAATGGTAAAAAAATAATTGGCAAGGAATACTGGCATACAAGCCCCGATTCTTCATTTGCATTGTTTTAAGTCTTTTTTCTTGTATGTCTTGTAGTAATCATTGCCTGTTTTTGTGACAAAATTTTACAAAATGGGCACGCGGTTCACGAATTTTATATTCAGTATAAAATGGTCGTTTTTTGTATTTGACCTATTTTGTGACTTTTTAGTGCAAAAAATCATTAATTTCATAGCAAAGTGCAAAGTTTGCACTAAAATAACTGTCCTACATCAAATCACTTGCAGGGTCAAGTGGAGCACATTTGCGTCAAATTTTGTGACTCCATACTCCAGCCACAATGGCAACAAAACAATGATGCATGCAAACACATAAACAAACATGTAAACCAAGCAAAATGGACCTCCAAAGTAAAACAGAAAAATAAGCACAAATGAAAAACAGGAGTAAAATAAACAAAAACTGGAAAAGAAACACATTATCAATGGATTGTCTGTCTACCTAATGCAGAGCAGAACTTAAGTTAGAGCCCTCTATTCTAGCTAAGAGATGAAGATCTTAACATAGGGGATGCCCCTATATTAACTCAATGTATATTACGGTATTAGAGGCTCCCATATGCTGTATATTGAATAGAAATAGGCCAATACGTACTGTCCTGACCCTTTTGATCTCTGGTAGATAAGCTGTCACGAGGCTATTGTTAAAAACACTTGAACAATCCACCAAGTGTTCAAGTGTATGGAGGAGTTGGGATTGATATTTGTAGACTAAACGATTATTTAGTCTATCGCACATGTATAAGGACAGTTTTAAATATGAAATGAGTTTTCTAAACTGGACAATCCCTTTGAGCTATATATCCTTGTCAACACAAAATTATTGCAATAAGATGCCCTACAGTAAATATATTAGATTTCCAGAAGTATTATTCTGACTCCATACCTAGGCTGAGTGTGTGGGGTGCTTGAGAGACCGTTTCTGTGGCTCTCTATGTATCGTTACTCACGAAGTGATTTCATCAGATAGCTTGAACTCGACTGTAGAAGGCACGTGTGAAGATTCAAGAAAAATGTTTATTTTCCTGCTGAATTCTTGTAGTTATGCACAATTACAGTAGATAAAAAGAACGTATTCTGAACCCGAGATGTAGACAAGTGTACTTCTTAACATGGCTGACATACATAATGAGGAAGAAGAAGGGAGAGGTTACTGACATCAGTGCTACATCAGAGTCACATGGAGAGAGGGATGGCAACTTCTAACAGGGGCAAACCCTATTGCATGGCAGCATAACAACAACACAGTGATAATACAATACTATATGATTGCTAAATCATGGGACAAGAAAGGTATTTTTTGTGTGCAGAAATCAGGGAGTCTGTCACCCCCCAAATTCAATATCAAAAGATCTATACAGTGATATAGGGGACATAGCCCCTATAAAAAATCATGCTAGCATGATGCCTGTTAGGGTATGTTTCCATGGTCAGCGTCAAACACACAGTGTCCAGATGTTACAGCATAGGGGAGGGGATTTCATGAAATCCTGTCTCCACTATGCGTTAAAACACGCAGGCGTCAGAACTCTGTAAACGGACATGCGGCACGTCTTTTCAGATCGCAGCATGTCCTTTTTCCTTGCAGCGACGCTCCGTCGCCACAAGGTAAATAGCAGAGTCCTATGTAGCGCTGCGGTGATTCCGGATGTGTTCAGTGAACACATCCGGATTCACTGCGCGTTCAGAAGGGGGCGGGGCTTTGGGCGGAGCGGGCTTTCCGATCCGTCCAAAACGCTGCCTATCCGGAACGTGGATCCATACCCTTAGTCGTATAGTGCCTGGGAAAAATACTGGAAAACGCTAGATGCACTTGCACAGTGTCAGTGCTAATGAACACACAATATGAGTGGTAGGTGGGCACATTCAACTTCTTGACATCTCTTTTCGGTTGCCATTTGATACATTTCTGGGTACCCTAGTGTAGTGAGAGGTGTCAAGAGTCATCCACGCTGTGTAACAACACTGACACTGTGTGCATGTCAGGGCTCAGGCAGCGTCAGCCTGCATCTGTGCGCAAGTGCACTGAATTCAGACAGTGCTGCTCTGGGGAGTGATCAGTGTCTATCAGAAGAGTGGGAATTGCATCAAAATGCAAACTGCAGGTAATAACTGTGCACTGAACTCTTGGTCAGGACAATGGTGCGCTGAAGTGCCTTCATTTGTATGCAAATGAAAAGTATTTCTTTCAAGCACTGTACAACTAACAGAAGGAGTGCTGGTATTATTTTTATAAGGTTAAGTCCTTTATTTCACTGTATAAATTGTTTACTATTGCTTTTGGGGTGGCAGACTTTTTAAAGGAGTTGTTCGGCCTTAGGGTACAAATTGACAGTCAGTCTGTGTGACTGAAGACTTAAGGATCCTTACAGCCGGCACCAGGAGCAGGTGGTCATGTGACTGCTAGTATGTAGTTTACATACTTTCAGCCACATACCAACTAGATGTGTTCAGCCTTGCTGAATACGTATGCATTGAGCGAAGCCACACACGTCTAGTCGGCACGTGATCGCATGTATGCAAATCACATACGGTACTTCTGCATTCACCAAAGAATCCTCAAAGCACTCAGCGCACGCGCTGCTAGGACTCACAAGTTTGCAGTCACATAGAGTGACTGCAGACTTGTACCCTAAGGCCGGACTACCAATTTAATTCCTTAGTTATAACTAGACAGTTAAGTGTTATCTAACATGTCAATCCTCATGTTGTAATCTTTTGGAAATGTGAAAATACAATGGTTTGTGATTGTTTTGTAATATAATCTATTCTTACAATTTGCTTCATAAATAGATTATCAGTGGTCTTTGGTCGGTCACCTGCCATGTACAACATCCTGTGGTAATAGAGGCATCCAACATCCTCAACTTAGGTGTTTTCTCGACAAGCAAGAGGTCAATGTCACTCACTGCCAAGAGAAGCCCAAACCTTCCATCAATCCTGCTGCATGTAACAGGAGGGACTGTCCGCCGAGGTTTGTTTTAGATGCATGTTTTTCTATCAGTAGTCATGCATAGGAAACATGTTGGAGTGGCTTGTTCAGCGCCCACCAAAATAAACATTTCTGAGACTTTACAATAAAAGTATTCTGGAAGTATGGCTGAAAATACTAGAGACCTGGAATTGGCCATTTCTGTTTATTCTTCAGCACAGAGCTAAGGGAACAACTTCAAATCCCATCATGTTTTTCCAAAAGTTCAGTAAATTTGTCCTGGCCAATAAAAGACTAATTTTAGTTTCTTAAGAAATCACTTGTAATGAATATGTTATGTTTTTTTCTGCTTTCTTTTTCTCCCCTTCCACTTCTTTTCTGCCAGAGGTCTGTCTTTTTGTGCAATTTACTCTGCATGTAGAAACTAACCTCATCTATATCAATAGTTCCATGTGTGGACAGATTTCAACCAGAATAATTTATGAGTCTCTGCCCCTTTTTTGAGGAACTAGAAAGCCTTCTGCTATATGTAACTCGAAGAGTTCTCCTTCACACTACAAATATGTGAGATTTAAGTGCACTTTGGGCTCCAAAATAATGGGTGTAAACCACAAATGCACATTACAAACAAGGAGGCCTTTTCTATTGACAATGACCCTTCTGTGTGTCATAAGGGTTGTCAGAGGAGTACATAACATAATGATAAATGACTCGTCTCCTCCACCATCTTCCTATTGACAAATATATAATTCATTGCGTCAAACCAAAGGGTGGAACTGAAAACACAAACTTAGTAATATCACTGATAGCTTATTTACAGGCAGTTTGCTACAGCCACAAAAAAGGACATATTGATCCAAGGAAATAATTTGCATAGCATATAGTGTTGAAAGGGTCAATGTGATCATGTCCTGGCTTGACCCATCCTTAAGGATTAAAAAAAACCTGTACACTCTGCTTTTCAAGGACCTGGATAACTATGTACAGCTTGTCAGATGTAAGATCTGGCCAACTCCAAGATGTGCTGGAACTTGTTCATTCAGGTTTCATCACCTGCTGTGATCCCATGAACATCATGGCCTGCCAGTTTCTGCATTACTGATTTTCTTATATATGTATGTGTTTACTCATTTCTGACGTTTGGTAGCTGAGGTAACCCTATAAATAGGGATAGAGAACCTACACACAAAGCAAATTGTCTGCAAATGTTTTGAGACTGCAAACAAGGGGTGTTTTAGTTATTTTTCAATTGCACAGTTCCAGAAGCTATTTTCTTCTCCCACATGTAGATGCCTAGATCATTTTTCATTACAAATATTCATAGCATACAACTTGCTCTACTCTTTCCTTATGGCCATAAAATAGAATGGAGAATGCCTGTTTTTGCACAGTCATGTTTGCCATGAAAATGTGAGACACTGGACATCATTTTCTAAATCAACTAACAATGCTTTCTTAAACAGTTTTTATTGAATATTTTCATGTATAACATACAAAAAGTAAAAAGTATCCATGCAAAGGCAAGTAGAAGCAAAAAATAGCAAAACAGTCAAGTAAAACAGCAAGACAATCAAGTAAAGCATAACCGCCTTACATGAGTCGGAGTCACTCAATATCCATTAATTGATTGTCCAGAGCGTTGCCATATTGCTGTCTTGAGTATTATATTCCTCATCATCATAAACATCCGATAAACAAAATAAAATGAAAAGAGTGTAGAGTAGTTAATAGAAAGTACGGAACAAAAAGAGAGGAGGAAACAGGGGAGGTCTGTTTAAGAGGATGGAAGAAAGTGTGGGGTAAGAGGGGAAAGAGAAGGGAACTAAGGGGTGAAGTATGAGGAGAGTTGAATCTCCCGTTTGTGTTAACTGCCTCTCTGTTCTACCCTACTCCGCTAATTTGTCTCCAAGAGTATTAGGAATTCAGGCGATTCGCGAAACTTAATTCATGTCTGCCATGTTTTGTAAAACGTATCCTCATGTTGTGTCATAACGGTGGGTAGCCTCTCCATCCTGCATAGGAAATCCATTTCAACTATCCAATCCCCGATACTTGGGGCTATCTTAGAAGGCCACTTCGTAGGAATGATAGTATGAGTGGCCGTTATGCAATGTTTTAGGAGTCCTACCTTAATGCTCCTGAAGGATCCTGCGATCATTGACAGTAGGCCCAGCTGTGAGTTAAGGGTATGCCACACTAAGCGATCACACTAGCGATCACGACAACGACGCAAGCTAACGAGATCGTTGGTGTGATCGCTTTAAGGTCGCTAGTAGCTTCCAAACAGGAGATCTCATCAACGACACATCAGCGGTCAGCGATCTGTATAACGACTTTGGCGGTCGTTAGGATCTGTCACAGCATGTATTGAGTGCAACCTTTTCCACGCCCCTCAGCACAGATTCGTGGTCACTGTATATGTTTTATAATGATATATGTATGTTATAATTAATGTTTTGACCGCGTCATGAAAGACGACGTATAGCGCTCCCTTCCATTGTTCTCGAGCGCTTCTGATTCATAGGAATTTCCAGCATCGCTCCTGCTTCCTGCGTCCTGCTAGCCTGCTTTGCCGCTACTGCGATCCACTCTGTGCCGCTAAAGAAAACCTAGTCCCGCCTGCCTGCTTTTGCAGCTACTGCGATCCAGTCTGTGCCGCTAAAAAAACCTAGTCCCGCCTGCGCCGCTGACATATGCGTCACCAACGAGGTCGCTCGTCGTTCACAAAAGGTGTCAAACACAGCGATTCAGGCTCACCAGCGGGACGCCAACGATCAAAAAACGGTCCAGAACGTTCGTGAACGATCAGCGACATCACAGCAGGGGCCACATCGCTGCTACATGTCACACACAGCGACGTTGCTAACGATGTCGCTGCTGCATCATAAAATTGCTGACACTTGTGCGATCTCGCTTAGTGTGGCATACCCTTTACTTTGAATGATGTGACCAGAAACCTTTGAATAAATTTCAAAGACCTTATTCCAAAGTCTTTTAATTGGTGGACAATTCCACCAGATGTGGAGCAGGGTACCCTCACATGCCTCGCATCTCCAGCGTAGGTCAGATACCAGTGGATATATCTTATGAAGGTGGGCTGGACATCTTTACCACCTAGTTAAAAGTTTAAAGTTTGTTTCCTGAGCCCTACAAGCCAAAGGGAGCCTGTGTGCACAAAAGAAATCTTTTTTCCATTGCTCAAAAGAAAACTCTAGCCCAATGTCCCGTTCCCAATCCAATGCAAACAATGATTTATTCTCAGCTCTCTCTGACATAAGAATTGAGAATACTTGTGAGACTGAGTGTGCAGGGCTCGTCTCTTGCATCATCAATGATTCCAGTGGCGTCAGATCTGTCTCCTTTAATGGAGCCGGCTGGAAGGATGACACGAAGGAACGTAGCTGCAAATATGCAAACCATGAGATGTGGAGATCTGGAAATTCCTCCCTCAATTCCGCCAGTGATTGCCGTCTCTCTAATGTCCTAGAGGTGTGCATCACTCGGAGTTTAGGTGTGTTGAACCACATTTAAAACAACCCTAGTCCAACACCCGGGGAAACTCGGGATTGTCAAACACTGGGGTCATGGGACCAGGGCTGTTTGAGAAACTTTGTGCCAAAATAGAGGAGTCTCATATTTTAAGTAGATCACATGTCAGAAAAGGTAGGGAGTTGGTCCAGTTACGATGTATCTTAGGGGTCCAAAGTAGCAAAGTCAGTGCCAGTGGTGAAAGAGACCTGTCTATCGAGACCCATTGTTTTCCTCCCTGATCATGAAACCCGTCCAAGGGCCGTATCACTATGGCTGCCTGATGGTAGTTTCTCAAGATCGGCATGCCGGTACCGCCCCCTGATTTAGGTTTGCTAAACTGTGAGCGAGCAAGTCGATGTCTCTTCAGTCCCCATATGAACTTACTACAGACTGTGTCTAGATTCTTAAAAAATTCACCTGTGAGTATCACTGGGACTGCCTGGAACAGGTACAACAGTCTGGGGAGAATATCCATTTTGATGACATTCATTCTACCAAACCAGGACAACCTAGCTCTCCCATATCTTTGAAGATCGGCTGTAATACGTAATTAACAATGCTTTAAGTCATACAGAGGAATGTGTCCTTTAAAATTCTGGATCAAATATTTTTACTATTGGTCATAAATAGTCATGTCATTACAAATAAATTGACTTTCTAATGTACTACTGTTAAAAATTCTATTGCCGTTCTTGGCCACCTGGTTGCCCTTTTGCCTGTCCCACTTCTATACCATAGTGATGAGCGAAAGTGTTCGGATAAGATGTTATCGTATCATCCTCGGTGCTAACTGAGTGACTTCGGCGTGCTCGAATAATATGTTTCCGTCCCCACGACTGCATGTGTCACGGTTGTTAGACAACCGCAACACATGCCGGGATTGCCTAACAAACAGGCAATCCCTGTGTGTGTTGCAGCTGTCGAACAGCTGTGAGACATGCAGCCATGGGGACTTGAACATATTTTTCGAGCATGCCGAAGACACTTGGTTGGCACACAAGCATGCTCAGATACCACCTTATCCGAAACACTTTCGCTCATCACTATTCCCTATATAGTCAGTGGCCAAAATAACCACTGTCAAGGGAAACTTTCCCTGGGGCTGCAGAGCCTTAGAGCAATATGCCATCACTTTTTGTGGTGTAAATCCTCCCTCCTCTACCTAGTAAAAGTTATTCTTCACTACTTTTTTAATTAAAAATAATAGGTGTACTTAAAAATGTATAGGAAAGATGTGTATCTTCGTACCGTGTTAGCCAGTAGATAGAAAAATATTTAGACTTGAGAGTCCTCAGTGGTTGATACCTTTTAATGGCTAACTGAAAAGATGGTAACAAATTGCAAGCTTTCGAGACTACTCCGGTCTCTTCATCAGGCAAAGACTAAAACAAAAACTGAAGAATCACATATATATATATACACAAGAGGACACAGCAATAGTGCAATAGGTAAGACAAGTGACGTGAAGCAGAACTGTCATTATGGCAGAGGAATGAACATAAATATTGGAACAGATCATAGATAAGGAGAGAGTTTTATTACCCTCTGATTGGGGTCTGGTGTTGTGTTTTGATGCCCCTAGAAGGTCAGAGACGCAGATTCCTTAATTGATATAGAATGACATGAATCCATGTGACACGTTCATTCCAGCACTAAGAGTGTCAAAGGTCATCATAAGTTTGTATTCCCAAACCTTTCTATCTTTCTCAGATTTGAAGTTAGATTTTAATACCAGTAATTCCATATCCATTATGCTATGACCGGGCATACAAAAGTGTTTTGCCACAGGTAAATCCATTCTTTTTTCTCTTATCGTGTGGCGATGAGAATTCATCCTTGTTCTCAGTTTTTGCCCGGTCTCCCCCACATACAGACCCCCAGTTGGACATTTAGTACATATAATTAGGTACACCACATTAGATGTGATGCAGCTGAAAGTACCTGGGATCTTGTAGTCCTGATGGGAGTTGGGTATCTTTATCTTGTCCGTGGTCATTATAGATGCACATGTTTTACACTTCTTCTGTTTGCAAGGAAAGGTTCCTGCAGCTGTTGGGGAGGACAGGGAGCTTCTGACAATGATGCTTCTTAGATTTGGGGGCTGCCTAAAACATAGTAGTGGGGGGTCTGGAAATATGGATTGTAATCGGGCATCTTTTTGTAGTAAAGGTTGTAGTTTCCGTGCAGCTCCCCTTAGCATCTCCAGATTTGGATTGTAGGTGACCACTAGAGGCACCCGGTTATTTTCTTCTTTAGTTTTGTAATGTAGCAGGTGATTCCTTGATATTCTGGTGGCTCTTGTAATTTGGTTTTCAATTGTTCTTGGATGGTAGCCCTGGTTCAAAAAAGTCTTTCTGAGGCGACCAAGGTGTTCATCTCTATCCATGGGGTTGGAACATATACGGTTGTATCTGATGGCTTGGCTGTAGACTATAGAGTTTTTTATGTGTTTTGGATGGAAACTGTCCCATTTAAGGTATGTTGGACGGTCGATTGGCTTCTGATACAGGGATGTCTATATTTCATTGTTCTTTAGCTTAATGGTGGTGTCTAAAAAGTTAATTTCAGTGCTGGAGTAGTTGAGTGTTAAGTTGATGGTTGGATGAAATTGGTTGAACTGTTCATGGAACGTCTTTAGCTGTTGTTCAGACTCCGTCCAGATGATTAAAATGTCATCAATGTAGCGGTAGTAGGCCCGAGGCCTGATGGGACATGAAGACAAAAAGTCGCTTTCAAGCTTGGCCATGAAAAGATTTGCATACTGTGGAGCCATTTTACTTCCCATAGCTGTGCCAGTCTCCTGAAGATAGATCTTGTTGTCAAATTCAAAGTAATTGTGGGTGAGGATAAATTTTGTGAGTTTCACCACAGAATCAGCATCATTCCCGTGTTTCCCATGAAGACTTTGCAGGCATTTAATCCATCCTGGTGTGGGATATTAGAGTACAAAGATTCCACGTCCATGGTGGTATTAAAATCTAACTTCAAATCTGAGAAAGATAGAAAGGTTTGGGAATACAAACTTATGATGACCTTTGACACTCTTAGTGCTGGAATGAACGTGTCACATGGATTCATGTCATTCTATATCAATTAAGGAATCTGCGTCTCTGACCTTCTAGGGGCATCAAAACACAACACCAGACCCCAATCAGAGGGTAATAAAACTCTCTCCTTATCTATGATCTGTTCCAATATTTATGTTCATTCCTCTGCCATAATGACAGTTCTGCTTCACGTCACTTGTCTTACCTATTGCACTATTCCTGTGTCCTCTTGTGTATATATATATATGTGATTCTTCAGTTTTTGTTTTAGTCTTTGCCTGATGAAGAGACCGGAGTAGTCTCGAAAGCTTGCAATTTGTTACCATCTTTTCAGTTAGCCATTAAAAGGTATCAACCACTGAGGACTCTCAAGTCTAAATATTTTTCTTAAAAATGTAGAAATAGATATAATACATATAATACATTCAGATGCATAGTATTATTTCTATATCTCAAGAGTAAATGTTTCATAAATAAATCCCCTATCCTCTCTGACCTTGAAGTTGTTATGATCCAGACCAGGTTTTGAGTCCTGTTTTCCCTTTTTTCCCGATCTGGTCATGTCAAGAGTTAACCTTTCTTAGCCTTTGTCTGGGTTCAGGTTGGCTATTTATCGCTGCTGCTTCCTGCAGGCTATGTCAGTTATAGTTTTTGCGTAGGGCTGCTGTAGCTGACTCTGATTGTTCTGATTGGTCCTGCTACATTTGCTATCTGATCCTGTGTCTCTGTTCTCTCCCATTCCCATCCTGACTCAGTGTTTCCCTTCAGTGTACTGACTCCCTGGTTGTGACTTGGCTTGTATTCTGACCTGCTTCTGTCTTTTGTCTTTGTCTTATCTGCTTCCGACCGTTGCTGATTCCCTGGCTTGTGTCTGACCGTTAGTTTGCTTATTCCTTTGGTACTGCACTACAGTCTAGGATTTGACCCATCTTCTCTGACTATCCTGTTGCCACCTGTGGTAGCCTTGCTGCTGCACTGCAGGACAGTTCTGTTTAGGTCCAGTCCTGCTTCCACTCTACTGCCATCTTTTGGAGCCTGCACCTACCTGCAACTGACCCAGAACAGCTAGTTTTTTTTCTCTGCTCTGCTTTCTATGGATCTGCTCCATACCTTGGCGGATCAAATAGATAGTCTGACGCAAATGATGCAGGATCTGTCTGTGGAACATAGGACCTTGGCCACGTCTCATAATCACCTGCAAAGAGAAATTTGTGACTCAATGAAAATCTTTGCAGAGATTTTCTTCCCAGTCTGTCTGTAAGCACTCTAACACTGTTGATGTCTCATTGCACTCTCCTGAACAGTCAGGCTCCCAGATACCTTCTCCGGGGAAAAGGAGAGGTTCCGTACGTTCAAGGAGAATTGCAAGCTATTGTTTACTCTTAGACCCCGATTTTCTGGAGATGAGAGTCAGCGGGTGGGGATAATAATTTCCTTACTTCGGGAAATGTCATGATCATGACCAGGTTTTGAGTCCTGTTTTCCCTTTTTTCACGGTCTGGTCATGTCAAGAGTTAACCTTTCTCAGCCTCTGTCTGGGTTCATGTTGGCTATTTATCGCTGCTGCATCCTGCAGGCTATGTCAGTTATAGTTTTTGCGTAGGGCTGCTGTAGCTGACTCTGATTGCTCTGATTGGTCCTTCTACATTTACTATCTGATCCCGTGTTCTCCCCCATTCCCATCCTAACTCAGTGTTTCCCTTCAGTGTACTGACTCCCTGGTTGTGACTTGGCTGTATTCCTTTGATACTGCGCTACAGTCTAGGATTTGACCCAGCTTGTCTGACTATTCTGCTGCCACCTGTGGTAGCCTTGCTGCTGCACTGCAGGCCAGCTCTGTTTAGGTGCAGTCCTGCTTCCACTCTACTGCTATCTTGTGGAGCCTGCACCTACCTGCATTGCAGCAGCATGATATTAGTGCTCTGTGGTCATCAAGTCCATATTGTGGTTTCTGGATAGGCAATATAAAGAAAGTATATGAAATTATTTTACATGATATGGAATGTAGCTTTCATGACACAACACCTCCCCATAAATATTCTTACTTCCAAATTCAGCTGCAGTTTGTAAAAAAAAGCACTGTGCTTTACGCACTCTCCTGGGTCCAGTAATGGATCTCCATTGTCTGTTATTGTCTGCAGCACTACTGTTAAATCAACTGTGCTGCAGCCAATAACTGAGCTCAGTGGCTCTTTCCAAGTTGACATCACAAGCCACTCAGGATAGATGAGCGCACTGATTGGCTACAGCTCTGTCAAGGTGACATCAGTGCTGCAGTTAATAACACACACCGGGAGCGGGGTTTTTTTACAACAAAGTACAGCCGGCTAGAGGGGTTTTCCAAAACTGAAAAAAAACTTTTTAAGCAGCTTGTAAAATGACAACTGATAAAATGAATATACAGTCTAAGGACATATCAATTTTATTTGCTTGTGTTATCTTATATTAGCATGTCTTAGCTTTCCAATTCAGACATATTCTATGGAAAGGTCCTGTAGTTATTCATCCTTCTCAAATAGTTAAGCAGTGTTCGCCAGCGACTAGAAGAAACTTCCATAAAATAGTTTACACATTGGAATCCTTGAACTCATTGGCTTACTTCTGCTCACCTAATTATTAGTGAACTCTAGATCAACAGTAACACTAACGTGATGATACATCTTCAAGGAAATAGCTACTTTGCCAGACCAATGGAAACTATAATGGGAAAGTTACATAAACTCAGAAGTGTTCGACATCCTGTTTTAATTTCCACCTGAGCACTGATTTTGGCTGTTTGCAATCTATGGTGGACATATTGTGGACAATTATATACGAGAGTAGAAGTTAGCCTATGGGAATTAGACAAGGCAGAATACCACTGGGGAGGAGTGGTATGTTCTTCCACTTGTCTCTCTAGTATGGATGTGTTGATCCATCAAAAAGTGCTTTCCTCCTCTTCTCAAAGGTAAAACTGATACAGCCGTGCAGATATAGGGTGTTGGTTGTATAATGGGCTGGTGGACTTTCCTTATAGAATAATCCAATGATTCATCTGTAACCAATGTAAAGGCTTTTTAACCCTTCTTGAGACACTTTGAGGATTTAATACTAGTGATGAGCGAACGTGCTTGCCACTACTCGTTACTCGCCCGAGTATCACTGTACTCGGTGTACTCGGCGAGCACCGAGCAATTCCGGTATTATTCGGTGGAGCTCGGGTCTCCGCCCTGCAATTTTGGCGCTCTTTGGAAGCACCAATGAACATGCAGGGATTGTCAACCACGCACTGTAATGCCGAAGCCATCTTTGTTGTGATATTACAGTGATTGGCTGGACACACAGCGTCATCAGGTCTATAAGAGACTGGACGCCGCCCTGCTCGGTGCATTCAGCCCCGGATTCAGACAGTGTAGGGAGAGTTGCTGCTGAGATAGGGAGAGATTTGTGCTTTAATTAGTTAGTGTGGGTCTACTATTGTTCAATCCACATATCCAGCTAAACCAAGTCCTTTCAAGGGCTAATTAGGGGGTATATAGATTGCAGTGCTAGGTAGGCAGGGGAGTCTATGTGCACATATCCACATCAGTGCAAGGCATGCAGGCACTGTATGTCAGTATATAGATCTGTCTGCATACTTCAAAAGGGTCCATTACTATCTGGTGCTGCCTATTAATATATATATATATATATATATATATATATATATATATATATATATATACCTAGCTGCAGGTATCCGTGGCTAGGATTATTTTTTTTTGCACCTGAATCCTGCTAATTTTATTACAAAGCAATCCAAAGACCCAATTTTTTCTACATTTATTTGCTTAGTCACACTGCAGACTACAGCCAGGTCATTTTAATCCAACAGCGTAAAACTGCTTTTTTTGTCCCAGGCATCAGATCTGAGGACATAGAAAATTCTGTTTTTTTTTTAGTTACTGTAGTATTTTTTGGAGTGTATTACAACATTTTTGGCCACCATTTTGCTGACCAAAAATCTTTAGGTGGCCAAAAAATATTTACCTACAGTTCTTATATTTATCACTGTGTTTTTACAGCCACACGCGTCGCATATTATTGCGATAACTATTTTACAATTTTAGCACTCCAACAATTTTTTTTTAGTGTCATAGCCTAGTTATTGATACAATATTGGTGGTCAAAAAAATACAGCCCACATATTTGAACAGTGTTCTATCTCAGTCAGACGCCAGATCTATCTGTGATCTACAAATTGTGGAATTTCCGGCCTATATTCCACTGTATTTGCTGTGTGTTACCCTAGTTCTGTACAATATTTTGGGGTATAAACTAAAAAAATACAGGCTACATAGAGTGACCAGTGTGGTATCTGTGTCAGACTCCTATCTCTCTGTGTGCAAAAAATTGTGACATATCAGGGAAACATTACCCTTTTTTGCTATGTCTTACCCTATTTCTAGACAGTCTTTTAGGGTAAAAAAAATTTAAAAAAACTCCAGGCACATATTGCACAGTGTGTTATCTCCATCAGACGCCTGGTGTATTTGTGCTCTACAAATAGTTGCTTTTCAGGCCTACCTTGCCCTTTTTTTCTGTCTGCTAAACTAGGTATAGTATACACTGTTTTGGCCTAAAAATAAAAAAATACCGGCCTCATATTGAACAGTCTGGTATCTCAGTGGCACGCCACATCTATCTGTGGGCCATAAAGTGTGCTTTTGAGCCTTCCCTTCAGCTTTTTTTGCTGTGTGTTACCGTAGCTCAAAACAATTTTTTTGGTGTAAAAAATACAAAAAGACCGGTGACATATTGAACAGTCTGGTATCTCTGTGACACGCCTCATGTATCTGAGGGCTACAAAGTGTGCTTTGGAGGCTTCCATTCACCTTTATTTGCTGTGTGTTACCCTAGCTGTAAGCACTATTTAGGGCTAAAAATTTAAAAATACTGCCCACATATTGAACAGTGTGGTATCGCTGTCAGACGGCTGAGCTATTTGCGGCCTACAAATTGCAGCAATTCAGGCCTACATTCCACTGTATTTGCTGTCTGTTACCCTAGTTCTGTACAATATTTTGGGGTATAAACTAAAAAAATACAGGCTACATAGAGTGACCAGTGTGGTATCTGTGTCTGACTCCTATCTCTCTGTGTGCAAAAAATTGTGGCATTTCAGGGCTACATTAGACAGTTTTTTCTTCTTCTTACCACAGTTAGACAGTGACAACAGTTTGTTAAACAAATAAAGTACATTCCAGATATTTGAAAGTGCGTTTTGCCCGCACAAGGATTGAAAATATTGTACTACAGTTAAAATAGGAAAGACACATGGCAAGGGACGGGGAACTGGAAGTGATGGTGATGGTGCATGCAGAGGCAGAGGGCAAGCTGCAATTGTACCACAACAAACACCTACATCTTATCGCAACAGATTCCTGTCAGAATTCATAGGGGATGGCCTAAGACCACTCTTGACACCAGAGCAGCGCGAAAAGGTAGTTGGTTGGATGGCAGATAATACTTCCAGTCAGTTTGGCACCACCACCAGCACCTTGTCTTCCAGACGGTCAAGTCTGCGTAGTGGTGAGTCTGGAACCGCATATTCCTCACTATGATCTTCCTTCCACCTCCCATGCCGAGTGCCCGCAGACAACTGATCCCACACTTGGACACTCCGAAGAGCTGTTCAGTTGTCCATTTATAGATTCTGGCTTCTCGCCCGGTCCACTTAAAGCGGGGCAAACTGAGATTGCATGTAGCAATGCCCAAATATTTGAGCAGCCACATTCACACGAAGGCGACGGTGGGAATGTGTCACAAGAAGTGGACGATGATGAGACTCAATTGCCAGAAAGTCAGTAGGAGGACCAGGGTGTGGAAGTGGAAGAGGAGGTGGTGGATGATATAGTAACTGACCCAACCTGGCAGGAGGACATGCAGAGCGAGGACAGCAGCACACAGGGGGAGGGAGGCGTAGCACCACAATAGGCAGGAAGAAGCACTGTGGTGGCTGCAGACAGAAAGCGGGCAACCGTTCCTTGTAACACCAACACGACGGAAGTTGTCATTACAACTGTTCAGTCTTCCCGAGTCTGATTGTTTTTTAAAGACTCTGCCGATAACACAAAACAGGCCATTTGCACCACCTGCCATGCCCGCATCAACAGAGGTAGCAAAACTACCAGCATGACCACCACCAGCATGATCAGACACATGGCAGCGAAGCACCCGACTTTGTTGGCTGAACCCCAGAGTCCAGGAACAGTGTCTGCGGGTGACACCACAGCTTATTCCGCTGTTGTGCGTGGAAGCCAGTCCCCTGTCCATGGTGCCTGCAAAGATGCCTCCTGCCCTGCACCTGTGATTGCACACACTCAGCTACCACCATCAACAAGCACATCCATGTCCTTGTCCCAGTGCAGCCTTCAGTTGTCCATACCCCAGTCATTGGAACAAAAGCGGAAATACGCATCCAACGTACCACAGGCCACAGTACTAAATTCACACATTTCTCGTCTTCTTGCGCTCGAAATGTTGCCTTTTAGGCTCGTGGAGCCCGAAGCTTTCTGCAACCTGATGGGGGCAGCCGTCCCAAGGAATTCTGTCCTCAGCCAACACTATTTTTCCCGGTGTGTCATTCCGGCATTACACAAGCATGTGTCCCACAACATTACCGTGCCCTCAACAATGCAGTTACAGGGAAAGTACACTTAACCACGGACACGTGGACAAGTGCTTCTGGACAGGGACGGTACATCTCGCTTACGGCACACTGGGTTAACATAGTGGAAGTCGGGACCCAGTCTGACCTTGGGATGGAACACATCCTTCCAACGACGAGAATTGCAGGCCCTAGCTCAATCAGGGTTACCCCCACAGTCTACAGCTCCTGCACGTCATCCTCCTCCTCCTCTTCAGCCTGCATCTCTGAAATGACCACATCAGTCGCAAGCTGGAAGCACTGCAGCCCTGCCTCAGCCAAGCATCAACAGGCTGTGCTGAAACTAATATGCTTAGGTGACAAACCTCACAATGCTGAAGAGTTGTGGAGAGCTCTGAAAGAGCAGGCAAATTTGTGACTGATACCGCTGAACCTACAGCCAGGCATGGTGGTGTGTGACAATGGCCGTAACCTGGTGGCGGCTCTGAGGCGAGGCGTGCTCACACACGTATCATGCCTGGCCCATGCACTTAACTTGGTGGTTCAGCGGTTTCTCAAAACCTACCCGGAGCTGCCGGATCTGCTTGTGAAAGTACGCCGCCTGTGTGCCCACTATACAAAGTCAGCTACAGCTTCAGCCACCCTTTCCATGCTTCAGCAGCGTTTGCAGCTTCCGGCTCACTGACTGGTGTGTAATGTCCCCACATGTTGGAACTCTACACTGCATATCCTGGAAAGGATTTGTGAGCAGAAGAGGGCCGTTGTTGAGTACCAGCCACTGAAAAAACAGGAAAAAGCAAATGAACAAATAACAGTGGCTACAGATAAACTGAGAGTAGCACAGGCCCCAGGAGGGGACCCGGCTGAACTCCAAAAGTGCAGAAAATTATGCAAAAAGCAAGCACAAAAAGAAAAGCAAAAATATCTTATCTGAAAGCAGCAGACACAGGCAAGAATCCAGCAAACTTCCAAATGAACCAGGAACCACAATTGAGACAAAAACAATTGATCACCGGCAACCATCATGGGAGGGAACCTCCCTTATATCAGTCCAGTCAGTGATCCCAGATTGCCATTACTCGCTGGAAGGTTCAGTAATGTCTGTAACCACCAGAGGGAGCCTCTGCTCAAACCATCTCTAGCACATTCACAACAGTGAGCAGCGATGATGCCATAATTAGCGTCACCATCCCTCTTCTCTGTATTCTGAAAAGCTCTCTGCTCACAATCAAAGAGGATGCATTGCAGGCGGAGCACGATGAGATGGAGCAAGAAACCATACAGAGTGATTACATACAGCCCAGCCTCATGTCATCCCAATATGGATTGGTTGACAATGAGGAAGAGGAGAAGGAAGAACAGGAGCTACCTTCCTGCACTATAAACGGTACTACAAGCACAACTGTCATACCATCTGTTCTGCGTGGATGGCCTGAGGACAGGGAGGAGGGGGAGGACAGCATGGTCAGTCGTCCTGTTGGTGAGGACACAGAAGGCTTGCCAGTTATCAGTCTGGCACACATGGCAGACTTTATGTTGTGCTGTCTTTTCCGTGTCCCTCGCATTATCAAAAATTTCGTGGACACTCAGTACTGGTTGGTGACACTTCTAGACCCACGCTACAAGGAAAACTTTCAATATCTTATTCCAGAGTCAGATAGGTGTATTAAAATGATGCAGTATCCGAGGGCCATTGTTGTGGAATTACTGAAATAATTCCCATCTGAAAACGCTGGCGGCAGAGGCCACAGTTCGTTGGCCAACCAAGGAGTAGAGGCGAGAGAGACCCAACAACAATCCAGCAGAGGCAGAGGAACACTGGCAAAGTACTGGGACACTTTTCTCAGACCCTCCCATCGCCCTGGCCCAGAGTCACGGGTAGTCTCACAAGTTTGGGACGATGTTGAAGGAGTACCTTGCTGACTCTACCAACATCCTCCGTGATTCTTTTGTGCCTTTTAATTATTGGTTATCCAAGCTGGACATGTGGCATGAACTGGCTCTACGCCTTTGAGGTCTTGGCCTGCCCTGCCGCTAGCGTTTTGTCAGAGCGGGTTTTTAGTGCTGCTGGTGGAATAATAACTGATAAGCGCATCTGCCTGTCAACAGAAAATGCTGACAGGCTGACTCTTATAAAAATGAACAAGGCATGGATTGGGGCAGACTTGTGTACACCACCGAATGAGAACAGCGAAACATAATTTTCAATACAGAATACTTTTTTGGGAGGTGTATTTCCATGCACCTATTCACACCCACACTTGGGTATACGTTTGCTGACTTTGGCTATTTGGTGTGTTATTATCCTCCTCCTTCTCTTCATCCTCATCATCAACCACCAAAAGAACACGAGGGTGACCGTGGTCTGTGATGCAACAGCCAGTAGAAATTTTTTCAAGGGTGTTTTGATGCCCGTTCAAAAAATGTTTACACTGTATGTTGAGGTGTCACGCCCCAGGAAAAATGTTTTTCAGCCTATGCACTTACTGTATGGCCATTACAAGTATAGGAGACCCACTCCTTTAAACTGGGAAGACCTTTTTCGCAGGCTATACTCCACGTCTCTTCAGAGACCACCCCTGGATCACCAGAGTGACCGTGTTCCATGATGATACAGCCACTACATTGTTTTGCAAGGGTGTTTAGGATGTCAGTAAATTCAAATATGTACACAGTCAGTAGGTTTGCCCCACCCCAGGGGAAAATATTTTTCAGCCTATGCAGTTAGTGTATGGGCATTCCAAGCATAGGAGACCCGCTCCATTAAAATGGGAAGACCTTTTTCACAGGCCATACTCCACGTCTCTTCAGACACCACCACTAGATCACCAGAGTGAACGTGTTCCGTGAAGATACAGCCACTACATTGTTTCGCAAGGGTGTTTAGGATGTCCGTACCTACACTTATTTACACTTTTGGTTGATGTGCCCCAACCCAGGGGAAAATGTTTTTCAGCCTATGCACTTAGTGTATGGCCATTACAAGTATAGGAGACCCGCTTCTTTGTAATGGAAACTGATTTTTAGGGGGACTTCATACACTTTTCTTCCAAGTGGTATTTTGGTTTGTCAAAGTTTGGGGCAGGCCTTCCATTCAATGCATAGGAAAATAGTATGGGAGACCCACTTCATAATAATGTGAACTTTGTTGATTGTTAATATTCTTCAACAATGCAATTCTTCTATGCCAGTTCTTCAGCCTCAACACTGCAATGCTAAAATGCAGGGTCTTCAGACTCACTACAGCAATTGATCAATGCAGGTTCTTAAGCCTCAACAGTGCAATTATCCACTGATGGTTCTTCAAGTTCAAC
>JARQOD010000001.1:608678031-608736780 GCA_033576555.1 Oophaga sylvatica
CTCGCTCTTCCCACTTGCCTTGCAGCAGAGGCAAGTAGAGTGATAGTTGGTGGGGTTGATATCACCTTTTCATTGTCAGGTGACATCAAGCCAGAGGTTAGTAATGGAGAGGCGTCAATAAGATGCCCCCCTTACTAACCCCATAGTCATATTGTATAAAAACACAGACACTAGAATCAAGTCCTTTAATTGAAATAATGGCATAGACTACTTTAATACATCTTTGTTGTGTTTCGGTAGCTGAGGAGGACAGGAAAACAGCAGGGCAGCAGAACACCTGAGATGTTGGTAACTGATGGGTTGCAGTTCCTAAACTAACGACACAACTAGAGGTAGCCGTGGAGCGTTCTACGTTGATCCTAGACACCTCGTCACAGCTGAGAGATAACTACACCTAAGGCAGAAAGATGAAAGCTATCTGCCCGGAGCAGATCCCAAAGAAAATTAGGAAGCCCCAAACATATAATGGCGGTGAGACAAGATGAAAACACAAACATAGGCAGAAAATAGATTGAGCAAACGCTTGGGCCACAAGCTGACTAAATAGGATAGGAAAGGAGAGATTACTTTCTGCAACCAGAAAACCCTACAAAAATCCAACAATTCTGATTACAAAAAATACTGAGATCACACGATCTCCCCACCGCTAAATCAGATCTCAGTGTGAACAAAACCAAGCTGCAGCCGCTAAAAAAACAGGAAAAAGCAAATGAGCAAATAACAGTGGCTGCAGATAAACTGTGAGGAGCTCAGGACCCAGGAGGGGACCTGGCTGACCTCACAAAAGTGCAGAAAACAATGCAAAAAGCAAGCACAAAAAGAAAGCAAAAAATATCTTATCTGAAAGCAGGAGATGCAGGGCAAGACTCCAGCAAACTTCCAAATGAACCAGGAACACAATTGAGACAAGAACAATTGATCACGGCAACCATCATGGGAGGGAATCTCCCTTATATCAGACCAGTCCGTGATCCCTGATTGCCACTCCTCGCTGAAAGGTTCAGTACTGTCTGTAACCACCAGAGGGAGCCTCTGTCAGAAACCATCTCTAGCACATTCATAACAGTACCCCCTTGAGGAGGGGTCACCGAACCCTCACTTGTGCAACCAGGCCGATCAGTCTGAGCTCGGTGATAGGCACGGATCAGTCTCCTAGCATGGATGTCCGAAGCAAACACCCAAGAATTGTCCTCCTGACCATAACCTCTCCACTTAACCAAATACTGGGTTTCTGTCTAGAAAAAACGAGAATCCAATATTTTCTCAACACATACTCCAGATTGCCCTCAACCAAAACAGGGTCAGGAGGCACAGCCATAGGAACCACTGGCTCGACAAACCTCTTAATAAGGACTTGTGGAACACGTTATGGATCTTAAATGTCCCTGGAAGAAGCAAACGGAAGGAAACAGGATTAAGAATCTCTTGATCTTATAAGGTCCAATGAAACTGGGCTTAACTTTGGAGATGCAACCCTCATAGGGATATTTCTTGAGGACAACCAAACCAAGTCCCCCACTTTAAACGAGGACCATCAGTACTATGCGGTTGGCAAACCGTTGGGCCTTCTCCTGAGAGAGAGACAACCTCTCCACTACCTGGTCCCAAAACTGTGCATGCGCTCCACAACAGAGTCAACACCCGGACAGACAGAAGCCTCCGCCTGTCCCGAAAAAAACCGAGGGTGAAACCCAAAATTGCAGAAAAATGGAGAAACAAGGTGGCAGAGCTAGCCCTATTTATAAGAGCAAACTCAGCCAAAAGGCAAGAGACCCAGTCATCTTGATCAGCAGACACAAAACATCTCAAATAAGTCTCAAGGTCTGGTTTGTTCTCTCGGTTTGTCCATTGGTCATTGGTCTGAGGATGAAAAGCAGAGGAGAAAGATGATTGAACACCAAGTTTAGAACAAAATGTCCTCCAAAATCTGGAAAACAAACTGGACTCCTCTGTCAGACACAATATTCTCCGGAATGCCATGTAAAAGAACACGTGCTGAAGGAACAAAGGCACCAATTCGGAGGCGGAAGGTAACTTAGGTAATGGCACAAGATGTATATCTTGGAAAAACTATCACAGATTACCCAGATAACGGTCATTCTCTGAGAAACAGGGAGGTCGGAAATAAAATCCATAGAGATATGGGTCCATGGCCTCTTGGGCACAGGTAATGGCATTAACAAACCACTAGAGCGAGGAGCAAGGCTTGGAGCGAGAGCAAGTCCCACAGGACTGCACAAATTCCCTGACGTCACGAGACAAAGTAGGCCACCAAAAGGACCGACTCACCAAGTCTCTGGTACCAAAAATCCGGGATGACCAGCCAACGCGGAACAATGAATCTCAGACATCCACTCTTCTTCACTGGTCTGGGACAAACAATTTCCCAATAGGGCAGCGCTCAGGTTTATCCTCCTGACACCCTTCCAAGGCCAGTCTCAAATTGGGCAAGATGGCGGAAAGAACACACCCTCTTTCAAAATAACAGTAGGATCAGATAATCAGGAGAGTCTGCAAAGAAATTCCTCGAGGGGCATCCACCTTAACATTCTTAGTGCCAGGAAGAAAAGAAACCACAAAATTAAAACGTGTGAAAAACAAGGCCCACCTGGCCTGTCTGGATTAAGTCGCTTGGCTGATTCGAGATAAACCAGATTCTTATGGTCCGTGAGGACCACCACCTGATTTTTGGCTCCTTCCAGCCAATGTCTCCACTCTTCAAAGGCCCATTCATGGCCAATAACTCCCGATTACCCACGTCATAATTACGTTCAGTTGGAGAAAATTTTCGAGAGAAAAGGCACAAGGGTTACTTTAGAGGTCTCTGGATCTCTTTGGGACAAAACGGCACCTGCCCCAATTTCAGAGGCATCAACCTCCACCTGAAACGGTAGAGAAACATCAGGCTGCCGTTAGAACAGGAGCAGAAGGTGAATCTCTGCTTAAGTTCCTGAAACGCAGAGACTGCCTCAGGAGGCCAATTCACCACATCAGAACCCTTTTTGGTCAAATCAGTCAATGGTTTAACAATACCGGAGAAATTACCAATAAATTTACGATAAAAATTGGCAAACCCCAAAAATCTTGAAGAGCCTTTAATGAAGTAGGTTGGACCCAATCACAGATGGCCTGAACCTTGACGGGTCCATTTGAATAACAGCGGAGACAAATGAATCCAGAAATGAGACTTCTGTACGCCAAAAAGACACTTTGATCCCTTCACATACAGTGCATTCTCTCTCAAAATCTGGAACACAGTCCAAACATGTTTCACATTAGAGTCCCAGTCATTGGAAAAAATCAAGATATCATCCAAATAAACAATCAGAAATTTATCCACAAAATCCCTGAAAATATCATTCGTGAAAGATTGGAAGACAGAAGGAGCATTAGTGAGCCCAAAGGGCATCACTAGGTACTCAAAATGCCCTCTGGGTATTAAACGCCGTCTTCCATTCATCCCCGTGCTTAATGCGAATAAGGTTATACGCCCCCTGAGGTCAAGCTTGGTAAACCAACTAGCACTTTTCACCCTGGAAAACAGGTCAGAAATCAAGGGTAACGGATATTGATACTTCACAGTGATCTTATTCAAGAGACAATAATCAATACACGGCCTCAATGAACCATCCTTTTTGGCCACAAAGAAAAAACCGGCACCCAAGGGTGAAGAGGTATGGTCTGATATGACCTTCTCCAATGACTCCTTGATATAAGATCGCATAGCATCGTGTTCAGGTACAGACAAGTTAAATAGGCGACCTTTAGGAAATTTACCACCAGGCACTAATTCAATAGCGCAATCGTAGCTCCTGTGAGGGGGCAAGATGCAGATTTACTTTCACTAAATACATCTGAAAATCAGTCAAAAAGTCAGGAACATCCTGAGACTTGGGAGAGGCAGAAAAAACTGGAGTGTCGGCATTAACACATTGGCAGCCCCAACTGGTCACAGACACAGATTTCCAATCCAAACAGGATTATGAGACTGTAACCAAGGGAAACCTAGTACAATAATGTCATGCAGATTATACAGCACCAGAAATTTGCAACTCTCTGATGATCTGGTTCAACCCTCATTATCACTGAGTAGAAAACTGGGGTTTATTCTCGCCAAAGGGGTAGAATCAATGCCAGTAGGGGATAGACTTCTGCAGGGGTATCATGGGAAACCCCAACGTTTGGCAAAGTCAAAAATCCATCAGGTTAATAGCTGCTCCTGAATCAACAAAAGCCTGAGCAGAAAATGTGGATAGGGAGCAAATCAGGGTAACAGTCAACAGAAATTTAGTCTGAACACTACCTAAGACAACTGAGCGTGCAAAACGTCTTCCCCGCTTAGGGCAGACTGAAATAGCTGAGAGGCATCACCACAGTAGAAACATAACCCATTGCGCTTTCGAAATCATGACGCTGTGCCCAGAAGTCACTCTATCACACTGCATGGGCTCAGAAGCTGGCCCACAAGGCAACACCATCTCACGCATACCTCTGCGCTCACGCAAACGTCTGTCAATTTGAATAGCCAATGACATAGAATCATTGAGACGAGAGGGAGCAGGGAATCCCACCATAACATCCTTTACATTCTCTGACAGCCCCTTCCGAAAAAGGGCTGCCAAAGCATCATCATTCCATTTGGTCAGGATGCCCACTTTCGGAATTTCTGACAGTACAACTCAGCGTCTTCAAGACCCTGATTTAATGCAACAAGGTTTTTTCAGCTTGATCAGTGACATTAGGTTCATCGTAGAATAATCCCAGAGCCAGAAAAAATGCATCAATATCATTCCAAACAGGATCCCCAGGTGTCAGGGAAAAGCCAAATTCTGAGGATCGCCGCGTAGGAGAGAAATGACAATTTGAACCTGCTGTGCTGCGTTACTGAGGATTAGGCTTTAAGGCAAAAAACAACTTACAGTTATTTTTGAAATTCAGAAATTTAGCCGATCCCCCAAAAACAAATCTGGCATGGGAATCCTAGGTTCCAAACGGCAACCTAGCAAGATAGGTAGCAATACGCCGAACCTCAGTGGCTAGCTGATCCACACGGCCAGACAACTGTGCAAACTCCATTGAAAGAAAAAAAAATCCTCCTCAGCACCCAGAGAAAAAGAGTGAAAAAATGCAACAGACAGAAAAAAAAGAATCTCTGACAACTCTGACAACTTTTTTCTTTCCACACTATTTTTCCTTCTGTGGTACAATATAATTTTCAGTTATGGCCGGTGATACTGTTGTGTTTCGGTAGCTGAGGAGGACAGGAACAACAGCAGGGCAGCAGAACCCCTGAGATGTTGGTAACTGATGGGTTGCAGATTCCTAAACTAACGACACAACTAGAGGTAGCCGTGGAGCGTTCCTACTTTGATCCTAGACGCCTTGTCACAGCCTGAGAGTAACTACACCTAAAGGCAGAAAGATGAAAAGCTATCTGCCCGGAGCAGATCCCAAAGAAAATAGGAAGCCCCCAAAACATTAATGGCGGTTAGACAAGATGAAAACACAAACATAGGCAGAAAATAGATTGAGCAAACGCTGGGGCCACAAGCTGACTAAATAGGATAGGAAAGGAGAGATTACTTTCTGCAACCCAGAAAACCCTACAAAAATCCAACAATTCTGATTACAAAAATACTGAGATCACACGATCTAGCCACCCGCTAAATCAGATTCAGTGTGAACAAACCAAGCTGCAGCCACTGAAAAAACAGGAAAAAGCAAATGAGCAAATAACAGTGGCTGCAGATAAACTGTGAGGAGCTCAGGCCCAGGAGGGGACCTGGCTGACCTCCACAAAAGTGCAGAAACAATGCAAAAAGCAAGCACAAAAAGAAAAGCAAAAAATATCTTATCTGAAAGCAGGAGATGCAGGCAAGACTCCAGCAAACTTCCAAATGAACAGGAACCACAATTGAGACAAGAACAATTGATCACCGGCAACCATCATGGGAGGGAACCTCCCTTATATCAGACCAGTCTGTGATCCCTGATTGCCACTCCTCGCTGAAAGGTTCAGTACTGTCTGTAACACCAGAGGGAGCTCTGCTCAGAAACCATCTCTAGCACATTCATAAACACATCTTAATTAAACCATACTTACTGCATCACCCATTCCAGTGATGCCACTGTCTCTGCAAAATAATTAAAATAACAAACAACAATATGACAGGTCTAGTTCTGCTACATCAAGATGGCAGGCTGCATGGTTGCATGATGCGACTATACAGCTGCCATCCAGCAGAGACATGAGCAGTGTCTGCTGCATCTGCCCAGGGTCCTGCAGTGAACTCCCATAACCTGTCTGATGTCACCGTGAGTGTGAGACAGTTCTCATGCTCTCGGTACCGTCAGAAAGGTCCTGGGAGTTCACAGCCAATGAACTCACTACACCTATCTGACATCAGCGCAGCACGGAAGGAAAATATATATGTGTGTGTCACTGACATCTATATATTCTATGTGTATATACTGATGTAATCCATCTAGTCTATCCTGTCGGGTCCTGCTGTGATTTTACTGTATGCGGCTGCTGAATTGCTGTGTTTTTATCTATCTATTATCTACTATAAAATACTTTCGTGGCAACACAATTATTTTGCTGCACTTGTACCGAATGTTACCAACTTTTTCAGATTTTAAGAAAATGCTTATGTTTCCAATCACAAATCCGAATGTGCCATATTCGTGCCAAATTTATGTTTGACGATCCTTTTCCGAACATATCCCCCCATCTCTACTGACCACCACTGTACATGGTATAATAAATTGTAAAATGTCATAGCTGCAGGACTAGATAGATAGATCCGCTCATCTCTAGTCAGCAGTAGAGTTGAGCGATACTTTCCGATATCCTAAAGTATCGGAATCGGAATGGTATCGCCGATATCACTAAAATATCGGCGATACCCGATACCGATACCGGAAGTCCCATGTAAGTCTATGGGAACAAAATATTGCAACTAAAAAAACCCCATTCTTTCCTTGTAAACACTAAATATACACACATAGAATACATATATATATATATACATGTCATTGTGACATATATTATATATCATATATGTATAGTTTATACACTTCTACATAGTAAAATATCCTTTGATTCAATTGCGGGTAAAGCCGGCTTCAGTGAAAAGACAGAAGCACCCGACATGAAATGACACTTGGTGTACATAGGGTTAACCATGTCTTTTCATGTCGTTTGCTATCTGATTTGCACAAACAATTAAATCAGACTATGTGTGCAAAATTTCACACCTGCAGGGGTTAATTAAAGGTGTAAATTCGTTGTAAAAAAAACGGACTTTTTTGCTACGAATTTACACCTTTAATTAACCCCTACAGGTGTGAAATTTTGCACACATTGTCTGATTTAATTGTTTGTGCAAATTAGATAGCAAAGGACATGAAAAGACATGGTTAACCCTATGTACACCAAGTGTCATTTCATGTCGGGTCACCCAACATGAAATGACACTTGGTGTACATAGGGTTAACCATGTCTTTTCATGTCCTTTGCTATCTAATTTGCCAAACAATTAAATCAGACTATGTGTGCAAAATTTCACACCTGTAGGGGTTAATTAAAGGTGTAAATTCGTAAAAAAAACAGACTTTTTTGCTACGAATTTACACCTTTAATTAACCCTACAGGTGTGAAATTTTGCACACATAGTCTGATTTAATTGTTTGTGCAAATTAGATAGCAAAGGACATGAAAAGACATGGTTAACCCTATGTACACCAAGTGTCATTTCATGTCGGGTTCTGCATTTTCACAAAAGCGGCAATTGAATTAGCGGCTATTATACTATGTAGAAGTGTATGAACTACAAATATAAATATATATATATGTGTCACAAATTCAATGACATGTATATATATATATATGAGGTGTAAAATTGCTGAAAAAAAATGCGTGGGCTCCCGCCCTATTTTCGCAACCAGACAGACAAAGCCAGTGAGTGGGGGCAGATAATAATAGCCCAGAGAGGGACCATTATTTTTGCCCCCCCCCGGCTACTAACATCTGCCCCAGACACCCCAGGAAAGACAAATCTATAATTAGATTCGCCCTTTCTGGCACTTTGCCCGTCTATTCCCATTGCCCTGTAGCGGTGGCGAATGGGTTAATATGGGGTTAAAGCCACCTTGCTATTGAAAGGTGACCTTAAGCCAGGTTAATAATTGAGAGCTGTCAATTAGACAACTATCAATTATTAATCCTATTGCATGAAATAAAAATAAAACACACACACTTTAATTAAAAATCATTTTAATGAAATAAAGACACATGTTTTTGACCATCTTTTATTTTACTGCAAAAACCATTTCCTGTAATAAAAATAAAATAAAAAAGCAAAATTATTCTTACCTATCCCATGCACAGTCAGGTCCCACGGTGTAATCCTTCAGAAAGGGTTAATGTTTACTGCAGGGACCGCAGCTAATGCTGCAGCCTCACAGTAAACCCCAAATGAATGAGTTCCTCTCCTGCCTGACAGGAGAGTAAAGGCTGGGTGTCACATAACGATACACCAGCGATCCCGACAACGATATGCACTTGTCAGGATCGCTGGTGTATCGCTACATGATCGCTGCTGAGCTGCCAAACAGGCAGCTCAGGCAGCGATCTGGGACAGCGACACTGCGGGTAACATCGCTTAAGGGCCCGTCTCACATAGCGATATCGCTACCGAGATCGCTGCTGAGTCACTAGTTTTGTGACGCAGCAGCGAGCTCACCAGCGATATCGCTGTGTGTGACATTCAGCGACGATCAGCCCCCTGCCGGGTATCGCTGATCGTCGTAGAAATGTCAGGACCTTTTTTTGATCGCTGGTTTCCCTCTGACAGGCACGCATCGCTGCGTGTGACAGGCGGGAGACCAGCGATCCGCTGGTAACCAAGGTACACAGCGGGTTTCCAGGCACCGCGCAGCGCTTGGAAACCCGCTGTGTACCTTGGATACCAGCTCCCTGCATCAGGGCGCTGGTATCCAAGGTACACAGCGGGTTTCTAGGCACAGCCCCGCGCCTGGAAACCGCTGTGTACCTTGGTTACCAGCGGATCGCTGGTCTCCCGCCTGTCACACGCAGCGATGTGTGCCTGTCAGCGGGAAACCAGCGATCAAAAAAAGGTCCTGACATTTCAGCGACGATCAGCGATACCCGGCAGGGGGGCTGATCGTCGCTGAATGTCACACACAGCGATATCGCTGGTGAGCTCGCTGCTGCGTCACAAAACTAGTGACTCAGCAGCGATCTCGGTAGCGATATCGCTATGTGAGACGGGCCCTTAAGTGGAAAGCTTAATTGATTGCTTTCCACTTTCACTTCAGGTCAGCCAGGGACACAATCAGTGACGTCAGAGGGAACTGATTAACAAAAATAGGGGTTCCCTTCGAAAAAAAAATGGCGTGGGGTCCCCCTATTTTTGTTAACCAGCCAGATGAAGCAGACCGCTGAGGCCTGGATTTTCAGGCTGTTAAGGAGCCAAGATCCATGGACCTTGCCAGCCTGATAATACCAGGCCACAGCAGTCTGCATATCTTGGCTGATTAACAAAAATAGGGGATCCCCTCGAAAAAAATTGGCGTGGGGTCCCCCCTATTTTTGTTAACCAGCCAGATGAAGCAGACCGCTGAGGCCTGGATTTTCAGGCTGTTAAGGAGCCAAGATCCATGGACCTTGCCAGCCTGATAATACCAGGCCACAGCAGTCTGCATATTTTGGCTGATTAACAAAAATAGGGGATCCCCTCGAAAAAAATTGGCGTGGGGTCCCCCCTATTTTTGTTAACCAGCCAGATGAAGCAGACCGCTGAGGCCTGGTTTTTCAGGCTGGTAAGGATCCAATATCCATGGACCTTGCAAGCCTGATAATACCAGGCCACAGCAGTCTGCTTAGCTTGGCTGGTTAACAAAAATAGGGGATCCCTCGAAAAAAAAAACGGCGTGGGGATCCCCCCTATTTTTGTTAACCAGCCAAGTAAAATTCAGACTGCTGCGGCCTGGTATTAAAAGACTGTCAAGGCCCATGGATTTTGGCCCTCAACAGCCTGATAATACCAGGCTACAGCAGCCCCACATTTGGCGCATCAAAAGATGTGCCAATTGTGGCACTTTACCCGGCTCTTCCCACTTGCCCTGTAGCGGTGGCAAGCGGGGTAATAAGGGGTTATTGTCACCGTTGATTGCACGGTGACAATAAGCCCGGTTAATAATGGAGAGGCGTCAATAAGACACCGATCCATTATTAATCCCAAAGTTATTAAATGTATAAAAAAAAGACAAAGCAAGAAAAAGTCTTTTAATGAAATAAAAGAGACAACACAGTTTTCATTAATTTTATTACTCTCTCATTCCTGCGACGCCATCGATCTCCTGTAAAAAAAGAAAAAAAACAAACCAACAGTATACCACCTGTCCGACGCAGTCCATAGTAACGACTGTCCCACGACGATCCAGCTTTGCTACATCGCAATGACAGGCAGAGCCTGTCATCCCGACGCAGCACAGCTGATTACCTGCTTCTCCGGCGGTGACGTCATCGGACTGACTGCTTTACGGCCGGGATTACCCAGCAGTCACTGCAGTTATCGCGAGAAACTGCATGTGACCGCCGGGGAAAGAAGATTGCGGCCATGAAGCAGTGCAGGACGTGACCGCCGGAGATCTTCTGCCGGGTAAGTGCCGCTGACTCCTGACAGACCCGACCGACGGACACTGACAGTGACAGTGACATCCCGATTCCGGTATCCGATAAGACGAAAATATCGGAACTCGGAATCGGAATTCCGATACAGCTAATATCGGCCGATACCCGATATTTGCAGTATCGAATGCTCAACACTAGTCAGCAGTGAAAAAAACTACAAGAACAAATACAGTTTCTTATGCTAATAATGAATGGCAAGGCATCCATAAATAATGGATGCTATACAGTTGATCTATAAGGTATCCAATTTTTTTTGCATACCCATACACTTTGATAGGCGAGTCTCATATTCAAAATATGTAAGAGACTAGTGTAAGCTGCAATTTTTTTAGGTGGACATTCAATAAAAAAAAATGGTCATCTGAACAGTCCAATTGAATAACATTGGTCCTAGTGCTGTCCATGTGCAGCATTTTTTTTCCAGAGACAGCTCTCGCTCTGAAAACACAGTAGAGTGCATGTTGCTTTTTTTGTTAGCTTTTTATACTTTTATAGAAACCAGCCTTTACTTTTAAGTTAATTGATGACCAAAATTTACTAATATGTTAATGAGTCTCCATAGTAAAGATGCATATACTGTATAAAATGATGCTAGCTATTTCAAGTAAATCATACTATGTGACTATTTTCGAGTGCAACCAAACTAAAGGTAAGCAACTAAAAAGATCTTGGAAGGTGCCCAATAAAAATGGTAGTCATAAAGCCATGTAGTCATATAAGGCTCCCTACATAACCAACAAAGGTTTTATCCTCACCCTGTTTTTCTAACCACAAATGCTTAGCACGTTTAGATGTGAACATATCTATATTTCCAAGAAAAACAATATCTGACAGCTCCAGAAATGTGATTCTAATTAGAGTGCTGGAAAGAAATGGCAGAAAATGTATTGTTTGTCCTTACTTATGCTCTGTACATATTCAGCATTAAAAGTTTCTACAGAGTACTGCACATTGTTATTTCTTTTTTTCTATCACATTATATAGATCATCAGCGTAGGTCAGCACTGGAGCTGATTAAATACTAAGACCAGGACAAGACCAAGGCCTTCTATATCCCACCTGACATAACTTTATGATAAAGGAGTACGTCAAAAAATATATATTGCGGTATCATATTATATATGTTATATGCATTATGAAAAATCTAAGGAACCAGCCTTAAAAAAATACCATTTAATGTACAGGTCATCTTTTCATCAAAGTATCCTACAGATATCGACAATCAGATGATATTTGAAGTAATTGACAAGAGGAGGTACAAAGAGGTATAGTAACACCAAAAACACTAGTTTTGATGAAGGGTGTGCATGAATAATATAGTAACACCAAAAACACTAGTTTTGATGAAGCGTGTGCATGAATAAGTGGCAAATGCCTAGAAGAAGGGCCACCACTTTTAAGGGTTTGACAGTCGTGTGTGGCCTCATCCCACTCCAGCTCCTCCCTAAGCTCCACCGATTTTGGCAGCATTGCTCGAAACAGGCCTAAAATTGCCAAACGTCGTAAAATTCACAATTTTTCAAAGTGTTTTATGCCAGTTTTTTAGCTTAAAACTTTGATGAACGTATTTCTTCCATGATTTAGCAATCTTTTTCTTAGCAGCTCAAAAGCACATAGGAAAATAGTTTGATTTGGAAGGTTGTAACTCTGGTTGTTTTAAAATGTAAAATGGCTTCCCATGTATTTTTAGGGAGGTCAATATATGAAAGAGAGACTATTAAGTCATACACTCTTGAACAAAACTGGGCCCCTGGATTATTTCTTATTTTACCTTCTTTATCTACAACTGTAATGATTTCAGGATTGCAGATGTGTAATCCGTTTCTTACAATTTCAACTCACTTTGAGAAATGTTGGACTTAATGCAGTTCAAAGGTAAGTTGACATTAATGATCACTCTTAACTTTTGCACTTATAATGTCATTATATAGCCATTTCTAATAACAGGTGTCTGAAATACATAACATCTAATAATCAGGTACCGTATTTTTCGGACCATAAGACGCACTTTTTTTCCTCCAAATTTGGGAGGAAAGTGTGGGTGCGTCTTATGGTCGGAATGTAACATGTGGGGAGGGAGGCAGGGGGCAGCGGTGGAGTGGGATCGCAGGAGGCAGGAAAATATCCCCTCCGCTGCAGGAATCCAGCGCTGGGGAAACCACTGGTCCCGATACTTAAGTGCAGTGAATATTCATTAGCCGCTTCCCCGCCCACCTATCAGCTGAGCAGTGAGGGGGAGCAGCAAATGACAGAGCCACATGGTTCCCCAGCGCCTTATTCCTGCAGCAGCCGGGAGATGTGTGTGGGAAGTAGAAGGAGGCAGCAGGAGCAGAGTGCAGCAGGAGGCATCGCATACCTGACAGCACAGGGGCTGTGCTGATGCCATGCTGAATGCTCCTGTGGAGGACCTGTGACAGGTCATGAAGAGGGCGGCTGGAGCATCACATGACCACACAAAGCCCTGCCTCTTCATGATGTCATCACAGGTCCTGCACACACACTCTACAACAGAGAATTAATTAAAAGGTTAGTAATGACAGCACATAAAAAATCACTCTGCCATCCTGTGGTGGACTATAACTCCCAGCATGCCATAGGATCTGCAGGACATGCTGGGAGTTATAGTTCTCCCATGGGATCTTAAAGCAGCACTCCAGTGTTATCAGTGCTGGAGTGTGGCTTTAAATATAAGCCCTATTCCCCCATTCTTAGGCCGTGGTCACACATGCGAGAAATTTGCACGATTTTTGTGTGAATCTCTCGCATGAACACCCGGCACTGCCGCCGGCACTCGGACCGAAGCGTGCGGCTGCATGTATTTCTATGCTGCATGTATTTCTATGCAGCTGCACGCTCCAGTCTGAGTGCCAGCGGCAGTGCTGGGTGTTCATGCGAGAGATTCACACAAAAATCGTGCAAATTTCTCGCATGTGTGACCCCGGCCTTATACTCACCCTCCAGCGTCTTCACATAGTAGTTTACAGACACCACACTGGTCCCGCAGCACCATCTTCTACCCGTAGCTTCCTACATAATAACATGCTATTATATATAATAACACCACATATAATAGTATGTTATTTATGTTATTAAATATTTTACCACATTTTTTGCTTCAAATATATTTTTCCCTATTTTCCACCTCTAAAACCTGAGGGTGTCTTATAGTCCGGTGCGTCTTATAGTCCAAAAAATACGGTACTTCTTATTAATACTGGACTGTAATATTAAGTATCTGAATTCCCTTGAGTTTAATATATTTCTTTTCTGTCTAAAAATCTAAGTACGTATTACGGCACATATCACATCCCGTTACTGTATTACTTTTGTTCTTTTCATGTTTTTTATTGCTTTGGCAAGACAAATATGTCTGTGTATCAAATGGTACAAATGTATAAAATGTAAACACCATCAATTTTTATAAAAGTATAAGAGTCTTAATTAATATTCTATATGTTCAGATTTAGACCTAAACATCAATTACTGAAAGTGGAAACCATGATTGTAAGCCATGGACTGTCATGCTTCAAAGTACTTATGTCTAATTAACATAACCTTATGAATGGATGTACTTGAACCTTTTAATTTTCTCAGGAAATCTTTGTGCGAAAGTCTAAGCATCCTGTGTAATTACCATGTTGGGATTATGTTGGCTTTTGAGTTGTCACATGTGACCACGATCTGATGAACCCACCCACAGATTAACACATGACCTTGGGACCTTTTTTATTCAAGCGTACAATGGTTTTTAAAATAGACAGAAACTGGTTAATTTATCACATTTGGGCAAGTGACATCTCCTGTGAATCAGTGCAAAGATGAATAGGAGTTCCGTTTTATAAAAAAGAAAGCTATCAACATAATTTTTACGGTCCGCAGTCAAAGTGGTTCTGACTTTTTTAAGTTAAATGAGATAATGTTTTACCTATATTATAAAATAAGCAGAAGGTTGAACATCTAAGCATACCTTGGTACAGTTGCAATCAAAATTATTCCACCATAATTGCAAATTAGGTTTATTATCAAAACTTTTTGCCTCTTGCAATAAATCAATCAAACAAGACAAATGTAAATAACCCAATATAACTAATATAACAAGCGGATTCTCTAAATTTAACACGTCACTTTTAAAGACTACTAAGATCTCAGAATTATTCAACCTTTTCAGAACAATAATTTTTAGTATTTAGTGAAGTAACCTTAGGCATACCCTGCTGCAAATGTGGTACATAGAGCCGCAGAAGTCGGGCATGCACAAAAAAGAGTCAGTGCGGAAGTGCTCTTATCATTCTCTCCTGTCCGCAGCATTCCCGCTTCAGCCAAGGTGGGTTTTTTTCACCAATATGCAACATTTCGACCTGAACTTTCTTTGTCAAGCATAGTGATACATTGATACATGTGAACAACACTTCCTTATATACACCCACAAATCACCATTATCCGATCAGAACAGTGGGTCACAATGATGCTGTAAGAGCAATGAGAGCACACACAGTGTCAACTTGTAGCACATAGAATGACACAAAAGCAGGTGGCTTCCGCAGACAGGAGAGAGGCCGTGCCCACCATGACACCATGTGTGTGCACTTTGCTCTTCGAGTGTCAGTGTGTGCAAGACTGGGGATTCAATTCAGGCAACACTCGAAGCGAGTTCTGTCAATCAAGAGCAGAGGATGCTAAGTAAGGGCCGGTCAAATTGTGCATTGAGTCATTGGCCACAACAATGGTGCACCAAAGATTGCTAATTAGCATATTTTAAAAAATATACATATTTAATTACATTTACAGTGGTGAAATATACACTACAGGAAATATGTTCTGTTGATCCTATGCAATGTCGGAATAGCTAGGCAGTAGGAATGATAATTTTCCATATGATCACTTGCCATGTGAGGTGACAGGATCAGAGTGGGCCCAGGAAAAGCTTGACACTGAGCTACGATGGTGAGGGCAGAGCGAATTCTATAGAAAGCCAGTATTTGAGTCAGATAGGAAGTGTGTAGTTGGACCACATGAGGTATCAGAGGAACCGGTTGTGAGAGCAGTACTTTGGTCTGAGCTTGCACACTGAGAGTGATGCTGGTAGGCTGTAAGCAGAAGTCAGTGCCAACAAGTAAATGTGTGAGATATGAAGTAGTGAGGTAACAAGAGCCTTGTGTGAACTATGTGAGACTTCAAATCTTAAAGAGTGAGCCATCTTATTGAGAAATCCATAGCTAGGTGAGCATTGCAGTGTGGGATTATGACCCTGAGAATGCTATCAACTAGTTGAAAAGGAAAATATTGGCCAACCAGTGGCCTCAGAATTGGCCGGTTAAGGCCACACACATTAAACTAATATCAGACGAACACACTTATATCAACTGGCAAGATAGTCTAATGTGTGTTGGGGCAATGGACAATTGATTGAGGAAGATGTTGATTGGGCACATTTGGACGGCTGATTGTTTTGTTCTCCCGGAGATAAGCCTCTGCTAGACATGTCTGGTGATGGCTTTCTCATAGAGAACACAGGAGAGCTCACCTGAACGAGCACTCCTGTGTATGGGAACCAACATTTGGCAACCAGCCAATCTAACTAATCTGTTTGGCAGTCCTGTGAAGCTAGTCGGCTGGTGAAATCTAGCGGGACAATGTTAAGTCATTGGTCTCTTAGGCTACTTTCACAAATCCGTTTTTTACAATCAGGCACAATCCGTCCAAGTTTAAAAAAGACGGATCCAGTGCAGATTGTGAAAAACTGATGCAACGGATGAGAGAGAGAGATTTTCCAGGCATGCTCAGAGTGGAAAAACGGAATGTGGTGACCGGATCAGTCTTTTGCCTGATCCGGCGCACATAGTGTTGCATTGTAGCAAAGAGCCGGTAGCCCCGCTTCTCCGCTGACCGTTTTTTTGCCGTATACAAAAAACGTTGCTAGAGACGTTTTTTCCAGACGCTGGAATTGAAATTTTTTCTGAATCCGGAAAAAAACGGACGAAACGGAAGGCCATGCGCCGCGATCCGGCGCTAATATAAGTCAATGAGAAAAAACGGATCCAGCGGTAGAAAAAAAACGGATCCGTTTTTTAAAAAAAAAGCCGGATCATGCCTGATGCAAAAAAACTGATGTGTGAAAGTAGCCATAGAGGGAGAGACAAGTAATCTGCGAGCATCTATCCTGTGTAAAGTAAATTGGTAAAGGGATGCACAATATAATTCAAGTTGTTTTTGAATGGCTTGATTCATGTTAATATGCTAGGGGACAGCGACTTACCGTACAAACTGATGGATGCGGTGATAACAAAAATGGCAACATTTTAGATTTTGTTAACATTCTGTTAACATTTTTTCAACTATTTTTTAACCCTTTAAGGGGACATAATCATGTGATTGTTTGATCATATGCACAATAAACTGCAATAGTTTAATATTACATTATTACTGATATTAATGACAGCGCTTCTTAGCCTGTTGAGTGGGACTCCCTTGTTCTCAGCAGCAGAAATCCTTAGTTTAGCAACATAAATGACTAATTTTGAAATATTAACAAAAATATGTAAATATAACAGTATTTTTCATTTCGGCAGACCCTTGCAGACCCAAGCATCTTTATGTCTTGTATGGGAAGACCCCATGTTACAAACTAAAAGCTGTATGGGCATATGTGAGGCTGTTCGTTCAAGTCAGGAGACCCATGTTTGGTTTGGCAATGTGGTCCAAATATGAATTGTGAAACATGGAATTCAGAATTCAGTCTTAAATAGATGTGTTTTTGGCTAAGGCCGGCATCACACTAAGGAGGAATACGGACGAGTGAGAGGCGTGAAAATCACGCATTACACTCGGACCAATATTTCTCTATGGGGCAGCTCTGATCATGCGTATTTTTCTCGGCCGTTTGTTACGGTGCGAGACACCCGCAGCATGCTACGATTGTCAGCGTATTACACGCGTTGTACGCCAATGAAAGTCTATAGGTGCGAGAAAACAACGGATTACACACGGACCGCACGTGTGACTTGCGAGAAATACGCACCGGTGTCCTTTAGAAAAGCCGGCAATTCATCCCCGGTTATACTGTAAAATCACACTAACAGGTTTAATAAAGAATAGAAAGAATAGATATATACACATAGAATACATCTATATATATAAGAGGCATCGTGATTACTCGCTAATCCCCCCCTGCACAGTTGCTCTGCCTCCCACCACATTACCACACATAATCCTGCCCCCACCACATTCACCAACACACAATTCCACCCGCACCACATTACCACACACAATCCCGCCCCCCACCACATTGCCACACACAATCCTGCCCCCCACCACATTACCACACATAATCCCACCCCTCACCACATTACCACACACAATCCCACCCGCACCACATTACCACACAAAATCCCGCCCCCACCACATTGCCACACACAATCCTGCCCCCCACCACATTACCACACATAATCCCACCCCTCACCACATTACCACACACAATCCCGCCCCCACCACATTACCGCTCATAATCCCGCCCCCCACCACATTGCCACACATTATCCCGCCCCCACACCATCACCACACATAATCCCGCCCCAACACATTACCACACATAATCCCGCCCCCCCAACACATTACCGCTCATAATCCCTCATCCCACCACATTACCGTTCATAATCCCACCCCCCACCACATTACCGCTCATAATCCCGCCCCCCACCACATTACGTTCTTAATCCCGCCCCCACCACATTACCGCTCATAATCCAGCCCCCCCACCACATTACCGCTCATAATCCCGCCCCCGACCACATCACCACACATAATCCCGCCCCCCCACTTTACCGCTCATAATCCCGCCCCCCACCACATTACCACTCATAATCCCGCCCCCCACCACATTACCGCTCATAATCCCGCCCCCCACCACATCACCACACATAATCCCGCCCCCATCACATCATCACACATAATCCCGCCCCCACCACATTGCCACACATAATTCCTCCCCCACCACATCGCCACACATAATCCTGCCCCCACCACATCATCACACATAATCCCGCCCCCCAACACATTACCACACACAATCCCGCCCCTGACACATTACCACACATAATCCCGCCCCCACCATATTACCACACATAATCCCACCCCCCACCACATTACCGCTAATAATACCGCCCCCCACCACATTACCGCTCATAATCCCATCCCCCCACCACATTACCACACATAATCCCGCCCCCACTACATTACCACAAATAATCCCTCCCCCCACAACATTACAGCTCATAATCCCGTCCCCACCACATCAACACACATAATCCTTCTCCCCACCACATTACCACACATAATCCTGCCCCCACCACATTACCATACATAATCCCACCCCCACCACATTACGACACATAATCCCACTCCTCCACATTACCACATAATCCTGCCCCCCACCACATTATCACACATAATCCCTCCCCCACCACATTACAGCTCATAATCCCGCCCCCTCACCACATCACCACACATAATCCTGCCCCACCACATTACCACACATAATCCTGCCCCCACCACATTACCACACATAATCCCGCCCCCCCACCACATTACCACACAATCCCACTCCCCCACCACATTACCACACATAATCCGCCCCACACCACATTACCACACATAATACCGCCCCCACCACATCACCACCCATAATCCCAACCCCATCACATTACCACGCATAATCCCGCCCCTGCCACATTATCACACATATTCCCGCCCCCACCACATTACCACACATAATCCCGCTCCCCCACCACATTACTACACATAATCCCACCCCCCCACATTACCACACGAGGCTCCGTCCCCCACATTACCACACGAGGCTCCGTCCCTACACATTACCACACGAGGCTCCGTCCCCCACATTACCACACAAGGCTCCGTCCCCACATTACCACACGGGGCTCTGTCCCCACACATTACCACACGAGGCTCTGTCCCCACACATTACCACACGAGGCTCCGTCCCCACACATTACCACACGAGGCTCTGTCCACACACATTATCACACTGTGAATAAAATGTATCATTAGTATTATTCAGATTTTTTATGATTATTATTGTTATTAACTTCATTTTAATTTCATTTACCACCTGCGTAAGCGCTATTGAATGTGGTCATTATTTACTTTAGTTTAATCACCAGCAGCGTTAATTAGATAGCAATGAGCGTGCCGAGCGTTAGCTGGCTGGAAACAGCTAGTATATATACAGTACAGACCAAAAGTTTGGACACACCTTCTCATTCAACAATTTTTCTGTATTTTCATGACTATGAAAATTGTAGAATCACACTGAAGGCATCAAAACTATGAATTAACACATGTGGAATTATACATTACACTTTACAAAAAAGTGTGAAACAACTGAAAATATGTCTTATATTCTAGGTTCTTCAAAGTAGCCACCTTTTGCTTTGATTACTGCTTTGCACGCAGAAAAGGTGAACGGATGGCCTCTACATGCCTGGTTCCCAGCGTGAAGCATGGAGGAGGAGGTGTGATGGTGTGGGGGTGCTTTGCTGGTGACACTGCTGGGGATTATTCAAAATTGAAGGCATACTGAACCAGCATGGCTACCACAGCATCTTGCAGCGCTATGCTATTCCATCCGGTTTGCGTTTAGTTGGACTATCATTTATTTTTCAACAGGACAATGACCCCAAACACACCTCCAGGCTGTGTAAGGGCTATTTGACCAAGAAGGAGAGTGTTGGGGTGCTACGCCAGATGACCTGGCCTCCACAGTCACCAGACCTGAACCCAATCGAGATGGTTTGGGGTGAGCTGGACCGCTCACGGCTTCAATTTTGAATAAATCCCCAACAGTGTCACCAGTAAAGCACCCCCACATCATCACACCACCTCCTCCATGCTTCACGGTGGGAACTAGGCATGTAGAGTCCATCCGTTCACCTTTTCTGCATGCAAAGCAGTAATCAAAGCAAAAGGTGGCTACTTTGAAGAACCTTGAATATAAGACATATTTTCAGTTGTTTCACACTGTTTTTGTAAAGTGTAATGTATAATTCCACATATGTTAATTTATAGTTTTGATGCCTTCAGTGTGATTCTACAATTTTCATAGTCATGAAAATACAGAAAAATCTTTGAATGAGAAGGTGTGTCCAAACTTTTGGTCTGTACTATATATGTATATATATATATATATATATATATATATATATACACTCATGTCATTGTGACATATATATATATTTATAGTTCAAACACTTCTACATAGTATAATAGCCGCTAATTCAATTGCTGGCTTTTGTGAAATTACAGAACCCGACATGAAATGACACATGGTTTACATACAGTTAACCATGTCATTTCATGTAGTTTGATATATGGTTTTGTAAGCTTTTCAGGGGATATAGCTATGGGATCGCCGTCTGGGTAGACAGAGTGGCACGAAAACAGTTCATTCACACAGCAGTTCTGGTGAAAACTGGCCGCAACCAGCTTTATTAAAGTCCACAGCAAACAGATAAAAACAAATCATAAACATAAGACCTGGGCTTGTCCAGCCACTAATTACACTTAGATAGATTTCCCTATCTATCCGGGTCCCGGCTCTACCAGCCTGGGCCAAAACAACACATATATTCAGCATTTACCAGCATGGAGGTTCACAGAGTCTCCTCCTTGTGTCTGAAGGCACCTTCAACGTCCAGACTTGAGAGAGCTCCCCTCCTATTCAGCAGGTTTCCGCATGGATTCTCACAGAGACTACTCCTGTGTCCGGGGTACATCGAGCACCCAGACTGAGATAGCTCAAACTCCTGGAGACACCTTCTGTGCCTGGACCCCTCCTGTGTCCAGATTAAGCGTGCTCTCTGACTGTGTTCGCAGACACCTACTTCTGGTCTCCTAATTAACAGCTGAATGGTTTCAGGCCTGAGCTGCAAGTGTGTGCTGAATGTAAGGTGTAGTGACCCCTCTCCACCACTAGGTCTACAAAGCCACACATTTCCCTTATACCATACAGCACAGTACCTAGGTGAAATGTACACCCCATTCGACACATATTCCTTCACTGTCTCACATATCCCCTCCCTCTTCTCCAGACCGGAGGGCTGGTCATCCAGACCGGAGGGCTGGTCAACAATCCAAAAGAGACAGCAAACTCTGGACCAGTCATGGCCTTCATCAGCTTCATCTTCACTACTGTCATCTGTATCTTCACCTGAGCCATAGCCAACATCAGCTTTCTCTTCATCTGAAGCATCCGCACTACCCTGTACCCTCCCAGGCCTATGCTCTCTGCGGGCCTCGGGTATCCTGCACGGTTTCATCTTGACCTTAGGGCCGGGCTCAGTTTCGATATAGTGCCTGGCCAGAGAAGTACGACCCGGCACATCAGAACACTTCTGCTGACTCTTTCTCAGAAACTCACGTACCTCCTGTCCCTGGTGCACTGACCATGTGTCACCAACTATCACAGAAGGTATAGGGGGTTTTTCACTTTTCTCCAGTTCCCCTTGAACCTTCTTTACTTCATTGAGCTTCTCCAGAAGATGCTCATGGCTCTCATCACGCTCCTTCATCACAGTTTGGAGTTTTTTCTGAGAAGTAATCAATTCATCTTGTACCTGTTGGCCGTCCTTTATGTCTTCAGCCCCTTCTTCAGGCTCTTCTGGTAGGACATGCTCAGAAGCCCTACCGTCAGTCTTACATTCTACTTCTTCATTCACATCATTATGGTCTCCAATATCTCCATTTATTCCAGCTTTCAAGTTCTCCTTGATAGCTGCATCTGTATACTCAGAACCCGCCGGATTTTTCTCTTCCACCACGTTCTGCATCCCATCTGAGCTCCCGTGTGTCTGCAGCGGCAACGGAGTGACACACCGCTTTTCCCATTTATTGGGACGTGGCTCCGATGTAGACTCCATGAAAGTGCGCTTGAGCTCACCAACGCCAGCCTGATGTCTCAAAATCTCATCTTGTGACTTATCCAGATCCTTGGTATCACTCGGGAACACCGCTGGGGCTCCGGGCGCCGAACTTCCAGCCTGAGCTTCACGAGTTGCGGCTACTGATCTGGACCGTAACCCGTCCACGCCGCTGTCTTCGGCAGAAACAGATTCCTGGACAGAGTCAGTCCCCATATCTTCAGTCTTGTTCCTCACAGCTTCACTTGAGACCTCAGCTTCTGATGAGGCATCTGGCTTGGTGACCACCACTTCCATGGCTTTTTCCACCTCTGAAGCATTACCTTCAGAGTCCTGGGCAGGATGCAGCTCCATACCATACATTGATAACTTCTCCTCTTCAACAGCATCCACTTGTGCTGTTTTCAGTTTCAGAGTCCTGCCTTTAAAGCTCAGCTCTCCTCCTTTCACCTTAGTCTTCACCAGGGAACCGGCCAACTGTAAAACATCTTCAGATGCCATCTTCTGTCCGGCTGTAAGGTCAGCATCAGCTTTCTTCTCAGGACTCTCAACCTCCTCTGCTACCATGCCTTCCTCATTTGCACTGGTTGCTTTATGGTCATCAGATGATTCACTATCACTACCACTATCCCTGTCTGACCCCTTTTTCTCAGCCACATCTGGCTCACTGTCAGGGCTATACTCTTCATTTTCATTCACATCCTGCTCACTGTCAGGGTTATACAATTCATTTTCATTCACATCCTGCTCACTGTCAGGGTTATACAATTCATTTTCATTCACATCCTGCTCACTGTCAGGGTTATACAATTCATTTTCATTCACATCCTGCTCACTGTCAGGGTTATACAATTCATTCTCATTTACATCTTGATCTGGAACCTTAGTTAACATGTTATCCACAACATTAACTTCACCATCTGGTCCCTCAAGTATGTGACTATGTGACAACCCCAGCACTATACTTCTATATAGCTCAGGTACTAGGAGCTGACTCACGACCTCTCCCTGGACTTCAGTGTCCCTATACAATAGGCTATTGTCCATGGCAGCATGAGGAAACCTCTCCTCAGAGCCAGGCTCCTGGGAAACCTCATTTAGAACAATCATATTTTCCTGTGCCGTCCTAAGAGTGGGGTCTCGCCACTGCTCACTCTCAAAATTGTCACAGGACACAGGCAAGTCAGGGACACTCGGTTCCCGAGAACCACCATCCTCGTCTCCCAACTTCACCTGCAAAGGAATTTCATCACTATCACAGTCATCATTATTATCAATATCATTATCATGATTATGATCAGTATCATCATCACTATCATGATCATCATCATTATCATTATCAGCATCAGCATCATTATCATGGTCATCATCATTATCATGATCATCATCATCATTCATCATCATCATCATCATACATTATCATCATCATCATCACATAAGTTTAACGGCCCACTAGCATTGTGTTCCGCCCCTCGGGACTGCGCACCCTCAATAGGAGCTTCATCACACTGTCCATCAGAAACATTTTTTTCCCAGAGACCCTTAGATCGGGGAAAGTCATTACCCAATATGACGGGGTGCACCAGGTTCTTCACTACCCCCACTTCATATGAAACCTCCCCGAGTTTGGGGACCAAGTCCACGGCAGTCTCTGGGTAGACTTTGGTGTCTCCATGGATGCACACCATACTCAGGTGCTTATCAGGGATGAAGTCCCTATCAATCAGGCTGTCACATACGGAAGTCACTGGACTCTCTGAGTCCAAGAGGGCCTGTGCTGGGCAGTCATTTACAACCACCGGGGACCCCTGTGGTCCAGTCTCTTCGGCTGAGGTGGACACACACACAGGCTCTGCGCAGGGAGAGAGGGATCCGCCAACATCACAACACATAGGCTCCCCCTCTATTGGACAGTTGGCTGCAATTTCACGACATCTCCAACACTGTCCATCACACTCTCCCACCCATATGTCCCCTCGGGCCCGAACCCGCTTATCAGCATACCCCATGTCCCCAACAGCTGGAACGCTCTTACCGCGAGAGTTCAGCGTCCGGGAACTCTGAAGTGACGACCTCTCAGACGGCTGGTCACGGAGACAGTCTTTGCTGGCGAAGGCCTTCTCCATCAGGCTGACCAGACGATTGGCGTCCTGGTGGTCTCCTTGTCCGACCTCTGGCTGTACCTCAGGAGGACATGCTCGGGTGTAGCGGTTCACTATCACCTTTTCAACTCCATAATCAGGTTTGCTGACTGCAGACTCCCAACTGTATCTCCAGTCATGAACTCCCCTGGCACGGGCTGTCACCGTAACACCCAGCTGGGTAAGAATCTCCGCTTTCAGCTTGGCATAGTCTTGGCTGTCCTGCTCGCTCAGGTCAGCATAGGCCATTTGGGGTTCTCCAATCAGATAGGGTGCGACCATCATGGCCCACTCAGATAGGGGCAGATTCTCCTTCTCTGCCAGTCCTCAAACCTAGTGAGATATACCTCCACATCATCACGAGGTGTCATCTTTTTCAGGGACCGTCTTACCGCCTTCTTTACAGCGGACAATGCAGGTGACTTTGCCACATTACTTCGGGACGCGGCACCGAAATCCTTTTTTTGTGCTGCCATCCGCTCAACAAATAACCGGTTATTCTCCTGCTGCTGCTGCAGGAATTGCTGCTGGGCCTGCTGCATGCGCTGCTGGTGCTGCAGGCGCTGCCGCTCCATGCTCTGCTGCATGCTCCGCTGGGCCTGGACCAGGTACTCAACGAGCTCCTCCATACTGCCGGACTTATCTGTCTCAACCACGGCAGTCTTATGTTGCACATTAACTTGCGCCATTTGTTCAAACAGCGCCTCCATGCTGTCATCCATGCTGTCAGACTTCTCTGTCTCAACAACGGCAGTCTTCACTCAAGACATACATACTCCACAGTCTTTTCCACAGAAAATTCAGCTCTGCTGTGCAGACACTTTTTTTTTTTTTTTCTCTGCAAACTCTATTAGGGCCACTGTTTCTTTAAGACTGCTCCAATAGACGTTTCTCTTTTGCTGCTGCACACTCCACAGTCTTCTCCACAACAAGTTCAGCTTTGCTGTGCAGACACACTTTTTTTTTTTTTCTTTTGCAAACTCTATTAGGGCTACTGTCTCTTTAACCCCTTCACCCCAAGGGTGGTTTGCACGTTAATGACCGGGCCAATTTTTACAATTCTGACCACTGTCTCTTTATGAGGTTATAACTCTGGAACGCTTCAACGGATCTTCGCGATTCTGAGATTGTTTTCTCGTGACATATTGTACTTCACGTTAGAAGTAAAATTTATTTGATATACCTTGCGTTTATTTTTGAAAAAAAACGCAAATATGGCGAAAATTTTTAAAATTTTGCAATTTTCAAACTTTGAATTTTTATTCCCTTAAAACAGAGAAATATGTCGCACAAAATAGTTAATAAATAACATTTCCCACATGTCTACTTTACATCAGCACAAGTTTGGAACCAAAATTTTTTTTTGTTAGGAAGTTATAAGGGTTAAAAGTTGACCAGCGATTTCTCATTTTTACAACAAAATTTACAAAGCCATTTTTTTTAGGGACCACCTCTCATTTGAAGTCACTTTGAGGGGTCTATATGGCAGAAAATACCCAAAAGTGACACCATTCTAAAAACTGCACCCCTCAAGGTACTCAAAACCACATTCAAGAAGATTATTAACCCTTCAGGTGCTTCACAGGAACTAAAGCAACGTGGAAGGAAAAAATGAATATTTAACTTTTTAGCACAAAAATGATCTTTTACAAACTTTTTTTTATTTTCACAAGGGTAAAAGGAGAAAATGGGCAGATAAGGTTGTTATGCAATTTCTCCTGAGTACGCCAATACCCAATATGTGGGGGAAAACCACTGTTTAGGCACACGGCAGAGCTCGTAAGGGAAGGAGCGCCGTTTGACTTTTTCAAACTAAAATTGGCTGGAATTGAGATTGGACGCCATGTCGTGTTTGGAGAGCCCCTGATGCGCCTAAACAGTGGAAACCCCACAAGTGACACCATTTTGGAAACTAGACCCCCTAAGGTACTTATCTAGATCTGTTGTGAGCACTTTGAACCCTCAAGTGTTTCACAAAAGCTTATAATGCCTGGGTGTGAAAAAAAAAAAAACAATTTTCCACAAAAATGATTTTTAGTCCCAAATTTTTGAATTTTCCCAAGGAAATTGGACCCCAAAAGTTGTTGTCCAATTTGTCCTGAGTACGCTGATACCCCATATGTGGGGGGGGAACTGTTTGGGTGCACGGCAGGGCTTGGAAAGGAAGTAGTAACGTTTGGAATGCAGACGTTGATGGGGGTCATGTTCCGTTTGCAGTGCCCCAGATGAGCCTAAACAGTGGAAACCCCCCACAAGTGACCCCATTTTGGAAACTATACCCCCTAAGGAACTTATCTAGATCTTTGGTGAGCACTTTGAACCCCCAAGTGCTTCACACAAGTTTATAATGCCCGGGCATGAAAATAAAAAATCCTATTTTTTTCCCACAAAAATTATATTTTAGTCACTAATTTTTTATTTTCTCAAGGGTAACAGGAGAAATTGGACCACATAAGTTGTTGTCCAATTTGTCCTGAGTACGCTGATACCCCATATGTGGGAGGGAATCACTGTTTGGGCGCACGGCAGAGCTCTGAATGGAAGGAGCACCATTTGACTTTTTCCAACCAAAATTGGCTGGAATTGAGATTGGATGCCATGTTGCATTTGGAGAGCCCCCGATGTGCCTAAACAGTGGAAACCCCCAACAAATGACCCCATTTTGGAAACTAGACCCCCTAAGGAACTTTTCTAGATCTTTGGTGAGCAATTTGAACCCCCAAGTGCTTCACACAAGTTTATAACGTAGAGCCGTAAAATTTAAAAATCATATTTTTTCCACAAAAATGATCTTTTCACCCCAATTTTTATTTTTCCAAGGGTAACAAGACTCCAAAAGTTATTGTGCAATTTGTCCTGAGTGCGCTGATACCCCATATGTGGGGGTAAACCACTGTTTGGGTGCATGGCAGAGTTTGGAAGGGAAGGAGCGCCGTCTGACTTTTTCAACGCAGAATTGGCTGGATGCCATGTCGTGTTTGGAGAGCTCCTGATCTGCCTAAACAGTGGAAACCCCATAAATGACGCCATTTTGGAAACTAGACCCCTCAAGGAACTTATCTAGATGTGTGTGTGAGAACTTTTAACCCCAGGTGTTTCACTAAAGTTTATAGCGTACAGCCGTAAAATAAAAAATCTTTTTTTTTTTTACAAAAATGATTTTTTCGTCCCCAATATTTTATTTTCACAAGGGTAACAGAAGAAATTGGAACCCAAAAGTTGTTGTCCAATTTGTCCTGAGTACGCTGATACCCAATATGTGGGAGAAAACTACTGTATGGGCGCACGTCAGTGCTCGGAAGGGAAGTAGTGACGTTTTGGATTGCAGACTTTGATGGAATGGTCTGGGGGGTCATGTCACATTTGGAGAGCCCCTGATGCACCTATACAGTGGAAACCCCCCACAAGTGACCCCATTTTGGCAAATAGACCCCACAAGGAACTTATCTAGATGTGTGGTGAGCACTTTGAACCCGAAGTGCTTCACAGAAGTTTATAACGTACAGCCGTAAAAATAAAAAAATCTTTTTTTTTTTTTACAAAAATGATTTTTTCGCCCCCAATATTTTATTTTCACAAGGGTAACAGAAGAAATTGGAACCCAAAAGTTGTTGTCCAATTTGTCCTGAGTACGCTGATACCCAATATGTGGGAGAAAACTACTGTATGGGCGCACGTCAGGGCTCGGAAGGGAAGTAGTGACGTTTTGGATTGCAGACTTTGATGGAATGGTCTGGGGGCGTCATGTCGCATTTGGAGAGCCCCTGATGCGCCTAAACAGTGGAAACCCCCCACAAGTGACCCCATTTTGGAAAATAGACCCCACAAGGAACTTGTCTAGATGTGTGGTGAGCACTTTCAACCCCGAAGTGCTTCACAGAAGTTTATAACGCACAGCCGTAAAAATAAAAAATCCTTTTTTTTTTTGCAAAAATGATTTTTTTGCCCCAATATTTTATTTTTACAAGGGTAACAGGAGAAATTGGACCCCAAAAGTTGTCCAATTTGTCCTGAGTACGCTGATATCCAATATGTGGGAGAAAACTACTGTATGGGTACACGTCGGGGCTCGGAAGGGAAGTAGTGACGTTTTGGATTGCAGACTTTGATGGAATGGTCTGGGGGCGTCATGTCGCATTTGGAGAGCCCCTGATGCCCTAAACAGTGGAAATCCCCAACAAGTGACCCCATTTTGGAAAATAGACCCCACAAGGAACTTATCTAGATGTGTGGTGAGCGCTATGAAGCCCCAAGTGCTTCACAGAAGTTTATAATGTACAGCCGTAAAAACAAAAAAATATTTTTTTTTGTACAAAAATGATATTTTCGCCCCCAGTTTTTTATTTTCCCAAGGGTAGCAGAAGAAATAGGACAAATTGCACAATAACTCTTGGGGTCCAGAGTACGCTGATACCCCATATGTGGCGATAAACTACTGTTTGGACGCATGGCAGAGCTGAGAAGTGAAGGAGCACCGTTTGACTTTTTCAACGCAGAATTTGCTGGAATTGAGATCAGACGCCATGTCACATTTGGAGAGCCCCTGATGTGCCTAAACAGCTGAAACCCCCCAATTCTAACTCCAACCCTAACCCCAACACACCCCTAACCCTAGTCCCAACCCTAACCACAAACCTAACCCTAACACACCCCTAATCCCAACCCTAACCCTAATCCTAACTTTAGCGCCAACCCTAACCCTAACTTTAGCCGCAACCCTAACCCTAACCCTAATGGGAAAATGGAAATACTTTTTTTTAATTTTATTATTTTTCCCTTACTAAGGGGTGATAAAGGGGGGTTTGATTTACTATTTATAGCGGGTTTTTATGATTGGCAGCTGTCACGCTAAAAGACGCTTTTTATTGCAAAAATAGTTTTTGCATCATCACATTTTGAGAGCTATAATTTTTGCATATTTTGACCCACAGAGTCATGTGAGGTCTTATTTTTTTGTGGGACGAGTTGACGTTTTTATTGGTACCATTTTTGAGCACGTGACGTTTTTTGATCGCTTTTTATTTCGATTTTTGGGAGGTTAGAATGAACAAAAATCAGCAATTTATGAATTTCTTTTGGGGGAGGGCGTTTATACCGTTCCGCGTGTGGTAAAATTGATAAAGCAGTTTTATTCTTCGGGTCAGTACGATTATGGCGATACCTCATTTATATCACTTTTTCATGTTTTGGCGCTTTTATAGAATAAAAACAATTTTATATAAAAAAATAATTATTTTTGCATCGCTTTATTCTGCGAGCTATAACTTTTTTATTTTTTCGCTGATGATGCTTTATGACGGCTCGTTTTTTGCGGGACAAGATGACGTTTTCAGCGGTACCATGTTTTTTTATATCGGTCTTGCTGATCGCGCGTTATTCCACTTTTTGTTCGGCGGTATGATGATAAAGCATTGATTTTTTTGCTTCATTTTTTTTTTTTTTTTTAAGGGTTCACTAAAGGGGTTAACTAGTGGGACAATTTTATAGGGGGGGTCGTTACGGACGCGGCGATACCAAGTATGTGTACTTTTATTGTTTTTTTTTTATTATTTACAGGAAGAAGTGAATTTATTGGGGAATATTTTTTTTTTTTTTATTTATTTTGGATTTTTTTTTTACACATGTTTATTTTTACTTTTTTAACTTTTTTACTTTGTCCCAGGGTGGGACATCACAGTATTTTATCAGATCGCTGGTGTGACAGTGTGCACAGCACTCTGTCACACCAGCGATCGCACAGGCATAGATGCAGGCTTCTCGGCAGGCACTGAGGTAGCCGCCTCCCTCCAGGACCCCGGCGCCATCTTGGATCCGGTCCTGGGAGGGAGGAAGCCCTCAGAACAGCGCGATCACATCGCGCTGCTCTGAGGGTCTCAGGGGGGCGCGCAGGGAGCCCCCACCCTGCGCGATCCTCCCCTGTGCCCCCAGTACACCGCGATCATGTTTGATCGCGGTGTGCAAGGGGTTAATGTGCCGGGAGCGGTCCGTGACCGCTCCTGACACACAGTCATGGGTGTCAGCTGTGATAATCAGCTGACACCCGGCGGCGATTAGCTGCGCTCCCCTCAGGAGCGCAGCTAATCGCCTATGACGTACTATCCCGTCCCCGGTCATACGGGCCCAGGTACCATGGACGGGATAGTACGTCCGATGGCAGTAAGGGGTTAAGACTGCTCCAATCAGACGTTTTTCTTGACACACTTTTTTTTTTTTTCTCTGCTGCTATTTCAACAGACTTCACCTTTATTGCTGTCTCTCGCCACTGTGCTGCACGCACATTCCAGCACCATTTGTATCAGCCACTGTGCTGCCCCAGCATTCTCCGCCAATTGTAAGCTTTTCAGGGGATATAGCTTGGGATCGCCGTCTGGGTAGACAGAGTGGCACGAAAACAGTTCATTCACACAGCAGTTCTGGTGAAAACTGGCCGCAACCAGCTTTATTAAAGTCCACAGCAAACAGATAAAAACAAATCATAAACATAAGACCTGGGCTTGTCCAGCCACTAATTACACTTAGATAGATTTCCCTATCTATCCGGGTCCCGGCTCTACCAGCCTGGGCCAAAACAACACAATATATTCAGCATTTACCAGCATGGAGGTTCACAGAGTCTCCTCCTTGTGTCTGAAGGCACCTTCAACTCCAGACTTGAGAGAGCTCCCTCCTATTCAGCAGGTTTCCGCATGGATTCTCACAGAGACTACTCCTGTGTCCGGGGTACATCGAGCACCCAGACTGAGATAGCTCAAACTCCTGGAGACACCTTCTGTGCCTGGACCCCTCCTGTTTCCAGATTAAGCGTGCTTTCTGACTGTGTTCGCAGACACCTACTTCTGGTCTCCTAATTAACAGCTGAATGGTTTCAGGCCTGAGCTGCAAGTGTGTGCTGAATGTAAGGTGTAGTGACCCCTCTCCACCACTAGGTCTACAAAGCCACACATTTCCCTTATACCACACAGCACAGTACCTAGGTGAAATGTACACCCCATTCGACACATATTCCTTCACTGTCTCACAGTTTTCACTAACAATTACATGAGTGTATGTGTGCAAAATTTCATACATGTAGGGGTTAATTAAATGTGTAAATTCGTTGAAAAAAAATGCGTGTGCTCCTGCTGTATTTACTTCACTAGACAGGGAAAGCCAATGACTGAAGACAGATATTAGCAGCCCAGAGAGGGACCATTATTTTTGTACCCCACCGGCTACTAACATCTGCCCCCAGCCACCCAGAAAAGGCACATCTATGATTACATGCGCCTTTTCTGGCACTTAGCCCGTCTATTCCCATTGCCCTGTAGCGGTGGCTAATGGGTTAATAATGGGTTAAGGCCACCTTGCTATTGAAAGGTGACTTTAAGCCAGGTTAATAATTGAGAGTTGTCAATTAGACAACTCTCAATTATTAATCCTATTGTATGAAATTAAAAAAAAAACACACACATTTATCAAAATTAATTTTAATGAAATAAATACACAGTTTTTGACCATATTTTATTGTACTGGTACTCCATACGATTCCCTTGTTCTCCTGATTAGCTGGGAAGCTTAATTGAATGTTTCCTATACTAATCAGTTCACTTCAGGTCAGCCGTTGACTCCGCACAGCATCAGTGACATCAGAGGGAGTCCCCGGCTAACGTGAAGTGAACTGATTAGCGTGGGAAACATTCAATTAAGCTTCCCAGCTAATCACTTCATCTCCTGTCGGCCGAGAGAGAAACTAATTCATTTGGGGGCTTACAGTGAGGCTGCAGCATTAGCTCTGGTCCCCGCTGTCAACCTGTTAACCCTTTGTGAAGGATTACACTGTGGGACCTGACTGGGCCGGAGAGGTAAGAATAAGCTTACTTTATTATTTTAGTTTTATTACAAGAGAACAAGGGAATCGTATGGAGTACCAGTACAATAAAAGATGGTTAAAAACTGTGCATTTATTTCATTAAAATTATTTTTGATTAATGTGTGTGTGTTTTTTTTTTCATTTCATACAATAATATTAATAATTGAGAGTTGTCTAATTGACAACTCTCAATTATTAACCTGGCTTAAAGTCACCTTTCAATAGCAAGGTGGCCTTAACCCATTATTAACCCATTAGCCACCGCTACAGGGCAATGGGAATAGAATGGCTAAGTGCCAGAAAAGGTGCATGTAATCATAGATGTGCCTTTTCTGGGGTGGCTGGGGGCAGATGTTAGTAGCCAGGGGGGGCACAAAAATAATGGTCCCTATCTGGGCTACTAATATCTGTCTTCAGTTGCTGGCTTTCCCTGTCTGGTGGAGAAAATATCGCAGGAGCACACCATTTTTTTTCAACGAATTTACACATTTAATTAACCCCTACATGTATGAAATTTTGCACACATACACTCATGTAATTGTTAGTGAAAACCATATATCAAACTACATGAAATGACATGGTTAACTGTATGTAAACGATGTGTCATTTCATGTCGGGTTCTGTATTTTCACAAAAGCCGGCAATTGAATTAGAGGTTATTATACTATGTAGAAGTGTATGAACTATAAATATATACAGTACAGACCAAAAGTTTGGACACACCTTCTCATTCAAAGATATTTCTGTATTTTCATGACTATGAAAATTGTAGAATCACACTGAAGGCATCAAAACTATGAATTAACATATGTGGAATTATACATTACAATTTACAAAAAAGTGTGAAACAATTGAAAATATGTCTTATATTCTAGGTTCTTCAAAGTAGCACACTTTTGCTTTGATTACTGCTTTGCACGCAGAAAACCTGAACTGCTGGACTCTACATGCCTAGTTCCCACCATGAAGCATGGAGGAGGTGGTGTGATGGTGTGGGGGTGCTTTGCTGGTGACACTGTTGGGGATTTATTCAAAATTGAAGTGGTGAGCGGTACAGCTCACCCCAAACCATTTTTATTGGGTTCAGGTCTGGTGACTGTGGAGGCCAGGTCATCTGGCGTAGCACCCCAATACTCTCCTTCTTGGTTAATTAGCCCTTACACAGTCTGGAGGTGTGTTTGGGGTCAATGTCCTGTTGAAAAATATATGATGGTCCAACTAAATGCAAACCGGATGGAATAGCATGCTGCTGCAAGATGATGTAGTAGCCATTCTGGTTCACTATGCCTTCAATTTTGAATAAATCCCCAACAGTGTCACCAGCAAATCACCCTCACACCATCACACCACCTCCTCCATGCTTCACGGTGGGAACCAGGCATGTAGAGTCCATCCGTTCACCTTTTCTGCGTGCAAAGCAGTAATCAAAGCAAAAAGTGGCTACTTTGAAGAACCTAGAATATAAGACATATTTTCAGTTGTTTCACACTTTTTTGTAAAGTGTAATGTATAATTCCACATGTGTTAATTCATAGTTTTGATGCCTTCAGTGTGATTCTACAATTTTCATAGTCATGAAAATACAGAAAAATCTTTGAATGAGAAGGTGTGTCCAAACTTTTGGTCTGTACTGTATATGTCACAATGACATGTATATATATGTATTCTATGTGTATATATCTATTCTTTATTTTGTGATGTAAAAACTGTCATTGGGATCCATTATATGTCGATTTTGCAAGCCGGCGAGAAATTCTCGCCGTACGGATGCCATACGGATGACATATGGATGCTTACATGCGCAAAATACGCAGCCACACCTCGACAACGGATGAAATACGGATAAATGTGCCGGCAACATTTCTGCGTAATACGGCCGTACAATACGGTCCGTTTTTTTCTACGGTGAGTGTGACGCCGGCCTAAAAATCCTTTCTGCTAATGGATTTCATAAAAAAATGTTTATAATTTGGCTTTTACAGCTTCAAGGTAATACAGTACATATAAGACTGCAAGATTGATATGTTAACTGTGAATCCGCCAGAATTTGTGTGTAACCCTTTTCTACCAAATCTTTCGACATTCTTTAACCGCTTAAGGACCAAGGGTATTTCCGTTTTTGCATCTACGTTTTTTGCTCCCTTCTTCCCAGAACCATAACTTTTTTGTTTCACCGTCAATATGGCCGCGTGAGGGCGGAACGAGTTGTACTTTTTAACAACACCATCGGTTTTACTAAATAGTGTACTGGAAAACGGCAAAAAAATTCAAAGTGCGGTTCCAAACGAATAACAACAAAGAAAAGAAAAAAAGTCCCTTTTCAGGGTAGACAAGATATTACATGGTCTCTCACTTGTTAGCAATCCATGCACTGTCACTAGCACATGCGGCTCAGCCACAATGAAGAAGCAGCTTCCCACTTGCCCAAAATGGTTATTGTCTATAGCAACCAGTGATATTTGCAGTTTGGTGTACACGGCCTGTACTGTCTCCTCTCAGAGATTCTGGCTTGTCTCTCTACAGCTCCAACACAAACAAATCTGATCAGCTCCCCCAGTTGACTGACCCACAAATGAACACAGGGCCTGGCTCTAGACAAGCTAGTCAGGTGAACGTAATCAGGACCTCCAGTGCCAGATTTTAACCCTGTCCTACTTGGCTTTCTTACAATACATTTATACACAGTTTTTGAAGCAACTTGGCAGGAAGATTATTACAAACATCTTGGAGACCATCTCGGGAGCACATTGTCCTGTGTTTTTAGGACCTGTGCTGCCAAGAACAAAAGCAGCCTATGCGCACTGAACGATCTATGTAGTGTGCATCGCATATCATGGTCTGCCTGTGTAAAGGACCACAGAGAGGTAAATATTTACTGCTTGGTGGTTGTTTAGTGTCACCGGTCAGTCCATGTGAAGGCCTATTACCTTTAGTATATGTCCAACAGTTATCTGATCATTGTTTTCTCTCTAGTGGTTTCATAATCTATACTTTATACTTATTCTGTCTTTACTGCTCTACATGCACTGATGAGCCTGTGATAGGCTTGCATTTGTACACAGCAGCCAATCAGAAGAGCCAATGCTGCAGGATGTTCCAAGAGAACAGCAAGTTAAAGGGGACCTGTCAGCAGGATTGTGCACAGTAACCTACACAGTGTCAGGTTGGCGCCATTATACTGATTAAAATGATACCTTGGTTGATGAAATCCGTCTTGTGGTTGTTATTTAATCTTTATTTTCAGTTTTGATTTAATGATATGCCCATGCATATATTCATTATGCAAACTAGGGGGCAGGTCACTGAGGGATCAGTGACCTATCAGCAGTCTGCATTAAGGGCCCGTCTCACACAACGATCTCGCTAGCGAGATCGGTGCTGAGTCACTAGTTTTGTGACGCAGCACCGAGCTCACCAGCGATATCGCTGTGTGTGACATTCAGCGACGATCAGCCCCCCTGCCGGGTATCGCTGATCGTCGCTGAATGTCCTGGACATTTTTTTGATCGCTGGTCTCCCGCTAACAGGCACGCATCGCTGCGTGTGACAGGCGGGAGACCAGCGATCCGCTGGTAACCAAGGTACACAGCGGGTTTCCAGGCGCGGGGCTGTGCCTAGAAACCCGCTGTGTACCTTGGATACCAGCGCCCTGATGCAGGGAGCTGGTATCCAAGGTACACAGCGGGTTTCCAGGCACCGCGCAGCGCTTGGAAACCCACTGTGTACCTTGGATACCAGCTCCCTGCATCAGGGCGCTGGTATCCAAGGTACACTGCGGGTAACTAAGCGTTGTTACCCGCAGTGTCCTTGTGCTGATCGCTGCCCTGAGCTGCCTGTTTGGCAGCTCAGCAGCGATAATATAGCGATACACCAGCGATCCTGACAAGTGCATATCGTTGTCGGGATCGCTGGTGTATCGCTATGTGAGACCCAGCCTTTACGAATATCCAGTCAGAGCACCACATGAAACCTCACCACAAGCCACCCTGAAGCATGAAAATATCATTAACTAAAAACTGAAAACCCACAATAAGAAATGATTATGTTTTCAATAATAGTGAACAGTATTAATATAATATCCAAAAGCTTGTGAGACATTTGAGCCAAGGAATCTGAGATGAACAAGATTTAAACAATACCATATATCATGAGCCTGATACTGTGCTATTTGTGCAATTGTTTTAATTCAATGTGTTAGCAACTGCCCTATGCATGCAAGTCGGGCCAAGCTAACAGCATAAAAAAGAACATCTCTACAAAAAACACTGCCCAACACTTGTTTCTGGAAGAGAACAGCCATATTTATTTACTCACTGTCAACTGGAGCAACCAAAATAGTTTCTATATAAAGATAAGATGGTATAACTTACTTGCTACTAAGGCACCTCCGTAGAGAATATGAAGCTCCCCCACCACATGTCCTCGAGCATTCACTCCAAGACCCCCAAGCATCCCATAAAGTGTCACGGTCCTCCTCCGATCGAGCAGCACGAGAGCTCTATAGCAAGAAAAAAACAAAATAAAACGTTAGCTATATCACTCAAAATATAATACAGCTTTAGGTTTGATTGTATTTCTGATTGTTAGGTCTGTTTTCAGTTCATTATTATAACCCATGGATAATATGAAGAGAACAGTGACAGAATGGCACCCTCAGGGTTTCCGATAGCAAGGGAAAGAGAGGAAAGGCTTTGTACAACTTTTAGGTTTTTTTTTTATAATTGCAAACACATCTGAAGGGATGATTTAGGAAAATGTATACAGAATTAGCCATTCATTTTGCCATGGCAAATAAACTCTCACTAATTGCAGCAGGAAGCTTGGTACATCAAGCGTTCCACACAGCAATCAAGAGTAGGATCTGCCCCAGTGTTCTGCGGGTGAAATGGACAACTGAAGAGGAGGAACAGCACAAAGGTGTTTATCCAAGGAGGTAGTGAAATCACCTCCTGTGTCAGTAATCCAAGAGTAAAAGGGCACAAAGTGTGTGATGCAATTTCCAGACCTTCATTCATTAAACTCAAGTATAAACCAGAGGTCTATGTGCCATAATCCATTGTCAAAAAAAAGAACTCATAAATTAATGCCACTCGAGGAAAAATGGCAATCTGATAGTCGACACTGCCAGTAATTTGTTTTTAACTACTATTGCAGAGGTAAAGTAAGTAATATTACCACGTGAAAAAAATGAAATGGCTTTATCTTGTGAAAAACGGCAGATGGTTAAGTCTGTCTGCTAGGCGGCAATAATAGTTAGCAAACTTAGCAGGTAATAAATAAGTCTTATAGGTTGGAGGAATGAGGCATATTGCCAAGAAAGCATTAAATGTGACTATATTCTACAGCCGCATAGCTTACAAAGTGTACTGTTGTCTTGCCCGCTCTGAATTACAAAGCAGTATGAGTAAAACCACTGTAAATTAGCTTCAGCTAACTGAAAAAGAATGGGCCTTATGACTTCCCACCAAAATAATGGCTTGCAGAGGCAAACATTTCAACAGCTCCAGCCAGCACCCCACATATTCATTCCTCTTTATGTCAGACAGTAAAAATACAGGGATTTACAGTGGGTACGGAAAGTATTCAGACCCCTTTACATTTTTTACTCTTTGTTTCATTGCAGCCATTTGATAAATTCAAAAAAGTTAAAAAAAAATTTTTCATTAATGTACACTCTGCACCCCATCTTGCCTGAAAAAAAAACAGAAATGTAGAAATTTTTGCAAATTTATTAAAAAAGAACTGAAATATCACATGGTCATAAGTATTCAGATCCTTTGCTTAGTATTGAGTAGAAGCACCCTTTTGAGCTAGTACAGCCATGAGTCTTCTTGGGAATGATGCAACAAGTTTTTCACACCTGGATTTGGGGATCCTTTGCTATTCTTCCTTGCAGATCCTCTCCAGTTCCAGTCAGGTTGGATGGTGAAAGTTGGTGGACAGCCATTTTCAGGTCTCTCCAGAGATGCTCAATTGCGTTTAGGTCAGGGCTCTGGCTGGGCCAGTCAAGAGCACTTTGGAAGAGGTTTTCCTCCAGGATATCTCTGTACTAGGCTGCATTCATGTTTCCTTCAATTGCAACCAGTCATCCCTGCAGCTGAAAAACACCCCCATATCATGATGCTGCCACCACGTTTCACTGTTGAGATTGTATTGGGCAGGTGATGAGCAGTGACTGGTTTTCTCCACACATACCACTTAGAATTATCACTAAAAAGTTCTATCTTCATCTCATCAGACCAGAGAATCTTATTTCTCATAGTCTGGGAGTCCTTCATGTGTTTTTTAGCAAACTCCATGTGGGCTTTCATATGTCTTGCACTGAGGAGATGCTTCTGTCTGGCCACTCTGCCATAAGGGCCCGACTGGTGGAGGGCTGCAGTTGACTTTGTGGAACTTTCTCCCATCTCCCTACTGCATCTGTGGAGCTCAACCACAGTGATCTTGGAGTTCTTCTTTATCTCTATCATCAAGGCTCTTCTCCCACGATTGCTCTGTTTGGCTAGACGGCCAGGTCTAGGAAGACTTCTGGTCGTCCAAACTTCTTCCATTTAAGGATTATGGAGGCCACTTTCCTCTTAGGAACCTTGAATACTGCAGGAATTCTTTTGTAACCTTGGCCAGATCTGTGCCTTGCCACAATTCTGTCTCTGAGCTCCTTGGCCAGTTGCTTTGACATCATGATTCTCAATTGGTCTGACATGCACTGTGAGCTGTGAGGTCTTATATAGGCAGGTGTGTGCCTCTACAAATCAAGTCCTATCAGTTTAATTAAACACAGTTGGACCCCAATGAAGGAGTAGAACCATCTCAAGGAGGATTACAAGGAAATGGACAGCATGTGACTTAAAAATGAGTGTCTGAGTAAAGGATATGAATACTTATGACCATGTGATATTTCAGTTTTTCTTTTTTAATAAATTTGCAAAAATTTCTACATTTCTGTTTTTTCAGTCAAAATGGGGTGCAGAGTGTATATTAATGAGAAAAAAATGAACTTTTTTGAATTTACCAAATAGCTGCAATGAAACAAAGATGTATATTACCAGAAGTTTATGGGGCCAATTCGTCAAACAGTTTATGGCAGAAATCTTCCATGGAACTGTCCAAAATGTTGGAAAATTTTTCGCATACCTCTTGGCATATCATACTTCTGTAGACTCTTCATCAATACTGTCATAGAAAATCCTAATTTTGAAAAACAGCCCATACATATCTGAACTGGGAGCTAAATTTGGGCATTTGGACTGTTTAAAGCTTTTCTTACCATATATTAAAATAGTGGATTCAATTGTCTTCAGGCCCAAGAAACTTAAACCAGCAAAAAATCTGACTGAAGAAGCCTAATCGATACAGATTATCTTAACCTCTTTACCCCAAGGGTGGTTTGCATGTTAATGACCAGGCCAATTTTTACAATTCTGACCACTGTCGCTTAATGAGGTAATAACTCTGGAACGCTTCCATGGACCCTGGTGATTCTGAAAGTTTTCTCGTGACATATTGTACTTCATGATAGTGGTAAAATTTTGTTAATATGACTTGCGCTTATTTGTCAAAAAAACAGAAATTTGGCAAAAATTTTGAAATTTTCGCAATTTTCCAACACTGAATTTTCATGCCCTTAAATCACAGAGTTATGTCACGCAAAATACTTAATAAGTAACATTTCCCACATGTCTACTTTACATCAGCACAATTTTGGAACCAATTTTTATTTTTTGTTAGGAAGTTATAAGAGTTAAAACTTGACCAGCGATTTCTCATTTTTATAATACCATTTTTTTAGGGACCACATCACATTTCAAGTCACTTTGAGGGGTCTATATGATAGAAAATACCCAAAAAGTTACACCATTTTAAAAACTACACCCCTCAAGGCGCTCAAAACCACATTCAAGAAGTTTATTAACCCTTCAGGTGCTTCACAGGAATTTTTGGAATGTTAAAAAGAAATGAACATTTAACTTTGTTCTCACAAAAATTTTACTTCAAATCCAATTTTTTTTATTTTACCAAGGGTAACAGGAGTAATTGGACCCCAAAAGTTGTGCAATTTTTCCTGAGTTTGCTGAAACCCCATATATGCAGGTAAACCACTGTTTGGGCGTATGGCAGATCTCAGAAGGGTAGGAGCGCTGTTTGACTTTTCAATGCAAAATTGGCTGGAATTGAGATCGGAAGCCATGTTGTGTTTGGAGAGCCCCTGATGTGCCTAAACAGTGGAAACCCCCTACAAGTGACACCATTTTGGAAACTAGACCCCCTAAGGAACTTATCGAGATGTGTGGTGAGCACGTTGAACCCCCAAGTGCTTCACAGAAGTTAATATCGTAGAGCCGTAAAAATAAAAAATCATATTTTTTTCACAAAATGATCTTTTCGCCCCAATTTTTTATTTTCTTAAAGGTAACAGGAGAAATTGGACCCCAAAAGTTGTGCAATTTCTCTTGAGTATGCTGATATCACATATGTGGGTGTAAACCACTGTTTGGGGGCATGGCAAAATTGGCTGGAATTGAGATCAGACGCCATGTCACAATTGGAGAGCCCCTGATGTGCCTAAACAGTGAAACCCCCCAATTCTAACTCCAACCCTAGCCCCAACACACCCCTAACCCTAATCCCAACCCTAACCATAAACCTAATCCTAACACACCCCTAATCCCAACCCTAACCCTAATTCCAACCCTAACCCTAAATTTAGCCCCAAACCTAACGCTAACTTTAGCCCCAACCCTAACCCTAACTTTAGCCCCAACCCTAATCTTAACGGGAAAATGGAAATAAATAAATTTTTTAATTTTATTATTTTTCCCTAACTAAGGGGGTGCTAAAAGGGGGTTTGATTTACTGTTTACAGCGGGTTTTCATGTTTGGCAGCTGTCACACACTAAAAGACTATTTTTATTGCAAAAAAAAGTTTTTGCATCACCACATTTTGAGAGCTATAAGTCATGTCAGGTCTTGTTTTTTGCGGGACGTGATGACGTTTTTATTGGTACCATTTTTTGGCACATGACATTTTTGATCGCTTTTTATTCCAATTTTTGGGAGACAGAATGAACAAAAACCAGCAATTCATGAATTTCTTTTGGGGGACGCGTTTACACCGTTCCGCACGTGGTAAAATTGATAAAGCAGTTTTATTCTTCTGGTCAGTACGATTACAGCGATACCTCATTCATATAATTTTTTTTATGTTTGGCGCTTTTATACAATAAAAACTACTTTATATAAAAAATAATGATTTTTGCATCGCTTTATTCTGAGAGCTATAACTTTATTAATTTTCTGGTGATGGAGTGATATTGCAGCTTGTTTTTTGCGGGAAAAGATGACGTTTTTAGCGGCGTTTATTTATATCCATTTTCTGATCGCGTGTTATTCCACTTTTTGTTCGGCGGTATGATGATAAAGCATTGTTTTTTTGCCTTGTTTTTTTTTTGTTTAATGTTGTTCACTAAAGGGGTTGACTAGTGGGACAGGTTTATAGGTCGGGTCCTTACGGACGCGGCATACTAAATATGTGTACTTTTATTGTTTAGATTTTTTTTATTCAAATATTTATTTATTGATGGAATAAATATTGATTATTTTATTATTATTTTTTATTATTTTTTAAATATTTTTACAATTATTTAAATTTTTTTATTTAATTCTTACTTTTACACTTTGTCCCACTATGGGACACTCATTTTGTGCAGGCTGATCGTTTCTATAGCATGCAAATGTGCATGCTATAGAAGCTGTCAGCGCTGCAGTTTCTATTACACTGACCTGAGAGCCTTCCTGACATTCACTGCGCATGACAGGAAGTCTCTCAGGTCTGGAGACCCGGATGTCATCATCAGGGGTGAACCTAGCCTCTCTGCTGCCTGAGGCGAACTGCAAAATGGCGCCCCCCCCATAGTCAATTTTTAAAATCAGTAGACATAAATCTGGTTCATACAGATTTATATCTATCCTTTAAAACCGAGAACCATAGTGGACATTTTAATTTAGATAAATAGAAAAAAAAGGTGTCCAAACTCAAGGATGTCAGCGCCATCACCGCACATACAAGAACCTCACAGAAGAATCCAGAACAAAGAGCATTAATGGCAATGGCAGGCTTGGCACAGGCATACAGACAACAATGATGGCTGCAGAGCGGTGGCCCTGTTGGCAGACACAGTCCTGCATCCTTATAGCATACACACAGGGGCAGGCACTGATTTCCAACCTATTATCTCTGGCACACGCCTACAAAACTCTGGGCAGCCCCAATGTGGCCGCTGCCTAGTACTGACCAGTCAGAAAGACGGATTTTGGTAAGAACTTACCTGTAAAATCCTTTTCAGCTAAGAAGGAAGGGAGACACAGTCATTACTAGTGGGTAGGCGGAGCCCAGATGAGATAGACACCTCAGATTAAAAAGAGTGTTGACCGGCCCCTCCAGCTTGGGCTCCTCCTACTCAGCTCTCCAGTCGTACACAAGCTTAAGGAAGAGCAATATCACCAGCGGAGCAACATAACCCCTTCTGAAGGACTTCAGAGAAAAAAAAAACAAGAATACAGGTTATGCATGCATTTAGGCAAAAACCACACAGTTCCAGGTACTACTCACTGGACCTGACCACTGCGATGAGCTGGCGATGCTGGAACAGAGCCTTAGCGCGTCAACCTCAGCCCAGATAATCGCTATCAGAGGAGGGTCACGCCGCATCTGAAAACAACAACACACTTCTGCCATGGGCGGGATCTGTGTCTCCCTTCCTTCTTCGCTGAAAAGGATTTTACAGGTAAGTTCTTACCAAAATCCGTCTTTCAGCTTCAGATGAAGGAAGGGAGACACAGTCATTACTAGTGGGACGTCCCAAAGCAGTCCAAAAATTAAGGGTGGGAAAAAACCATAAAAGGCAGAACCCAACAACCTAAGAAAATGCGCAATTAGCGCTAAACACAAGTTAACGAGAACTTTAAGCCACAGCCGCCTGTAGGACCCTACGTCCCAAGGCTGCATCAGCGGAAGCACTAACGTCCACCTTATAAAATTTTGTAAAGGTGTGGACGGAGCGCCAGGTCGCCGCCCGGCAAAGCTGAGCTGCCGAGGCCCCTTGATGGAAAGCCCACGATGAGCCCACAACTCTCGTGGAATGGGCTCGAACCTTAATCGGGGAAGGTTCGCCCTTAAGTCGGTAAGCCTCCAAAATGGCCGACCGAATCCAACGAGCTATAAAGTCCTTGGAAGCTCGATGACCACGTCGACGACCTGCTGGAATCACAAACAGGGAGTCCGACTTCCGAAAACTTTGAGTAACAGACAAATAGAACTTCAAAGCCCGCACCAAATCCAATGTGTGCAAGGCCCGTTCCCTCGCATTATTCAGCCCCGGACAAAGAGAGGACAACACAATATCCTGGTTAACATGAAATTGCGACACCACCTTAGGTAGGAAGTCGCCCCGTGTGCGAAGCACTACGCGATCCGGGAGAAACTCCAGGAAAGGAGGCGAGCAAGAAAGAGCCGCCAACTCAGAAACCCTTCTCAAAGAGGTGACCGCCACTAGGAAGGCAACCTTCCAAGAGAGCAAAGAGAGACTAACAGAGTCCAGAGGCTCAAAAAGGCCTGTGTTGAAGAGCCTCCAAAACAAGATTGAGACGCCAAGGAGACACAGGTGCCCTCCGCGGCGGAAACTGACGGGTTACACCGCGAAAAAAGGAACGTACGTCCCTACGCGAGGTGATAGCCTTCCGGAACAGCAAGGACAGAGCAGAAACCTGACCCCTCAGGGTGCTCACTGCCAAACCCTTGTCCAGCCCAAATTGCAGGAAGGCCAACAAATTGGGAATGGAAAAAATCCTCGGGTTCCTTGAAAAACCCGAACACCACGAAAAGAAGGCTTCCCAAGTCTTGTGGTAAATCCTAGTAGTAGCCGGACCTCTGGCAGTCGGCTGAAAACCCTTGACGGGTCAATATTTCGGTCTCAAGAGCCACGCCGTCAAACGCAGAGACTTCAGGTCCGGATGACGAACGGGCCCTTGGGTTAACAGATCCGAGCGAAGAGGAAGTGGAAATGGTGGCGCTGACAGGAGCGACACCAGAGTCGAAAACCACGTCCTCCTTGGCCAATCTGGGGCTATCAACATAGCCGGGATTCTCTCTAGTCTGATCCGACGTAGCACCAGAGGAAGCAAGGAAATTGGCGGAAACACATAGATTAGCTCGAATTGGCCCCACGGAGCCACTAGAGCATCCACCGCCACAGCCTTCGGATCCTTGTAGCTGGACATGAAAGTCGGTAACTTGGCATTGACCCTGGATGCCATCAGATCCACCTGGGGAGTTCCCCAACGGAAACACAGCAGTGCAAAAACTTCCGGATGAAGACTCCATCCTCCGGAATCTATCTTCTCGCGACTCAGAAATTCCGCCGTGATATTCTGAACTCCCGGAATGTGGATCGCAGAGATAGCTGGCACTCTGGTCTCTGCCCATACCAGGATACGAGATACCTCCACCATGAGCTTGGAACTCCTTGTCCCGCCTTGATGGTTGATATATGCGACCGCCGTCGCATTGTCCGTCTGCACTCGGACTGGCAGACCGCTTAAAGGGACCGTCCAGTGTTGGAGGCAAAGGAAAATTGCCCTCAATTCCAGGATGTTGATCGGCAGGAGACTCCTCCGACGACAATACTCCCTGAAACCAGAGATCGTCCAGACACCTCCCCAGCCCGTCAGGCTGGCATCGGTGATTATGACCGACCACCTCGGAGGGAGGAAAGACTTCCCCAGGGATAACGCTTCCGGACGTAACCATCATCCTAAAGACTCTCGCACCCTGTGGGAGATGATGAAACTGCAATCCAGCGAAATCTGTGATCGATCCCAACGGCTCAGAATGAACCTTTGGCCATCAAACCCAGAAGGCACATACACCCTCGAAGAGACATCGCTGTCGAAGACTTCATAACCTGTACATGTCGAAGGAGACATGCTTGCTTGTCTGGAGGCAGAGACACCACTGCTCGTACCGTGTCGAAATGCATCCCCAAAAACAGGATTGACTGCGACTGTTCCAGAGACGACTTCTCCCAACTGACCAGCCACCCGAAGTCCTCCAGGAGCTGAAGGGATAGGTTGCAAGCAGTCACTGCCTCCTCCTTTGAGGACGCCACAATCAAAAGGTCGTCCAGGTAGGGAAGAATCGAAACCCCCTGTCTTCGAAGAAATGCCATGAGAGGCGCCAGAAATTTTTGTAAAAACTCTGGGCGCTGAGGCCAACCCGAATGGCAGAGCCACAAACTGGTAATGGTCCTGACCTATGGCAAAACGAATGAAGCATTGGTGAGCCCTTCCGATTGGGAAGTGCAAATAAGCATCGCGAATGTCGATTGACACCAGAAACGCGTTCTGCGACAGGGCCGCCAAAACGGAGCGAAGCGACTCCATGCGGAATTTCCTGGCGTGGACAAGCCGATTCAATCTTTTGAGATCCAGAATGGGCCGAAATTTGTCCTCTTTTTTGGGGACCACAAAGAGGTTATAATAAAACCCTCTTCCCTGGCCCTCCGGCGGAACCGGCACCACCACACCTTTCTGCAGAAGGGAATCTACCTCCCGCAGCAGAGCGGCAAAAAGCTCGGGCTCTGACGGAACGCGAGGTTGACAAAAAAACTGTCTGGGGGTCGAGAAAGAGACTCTATGAAGTAGCCTGCCAACACAACCCGTGCCACCCAGGCGTCCGACATGCGGGAAGCCCAAGTCGGTTTGAATTGGAGTAAACGACCCCCCACTCGAGAGCGATCGAGTGAGACCCAGGCGTCAGTCAGCCTTAGCGGGCTTTTTGCCAGCTTCCCGCTTGTCTTAACGGAAGTTCTGTTTCCAGGGTATGCGGAATTTCTGAGAATTCCCCCTTTTTTTTTTTTTTTTTTTTTTTTAAAAAGAGAGGGACGACCCGAACCCCAGAGGGCTGACTGAATCATCCCCTGGACCGAAAGGACCGCCGACAACTACCGGCACTAGTCCTGCCAGACGCAGAAGTCACAGCTCTGCGCTGCGGTAAAGCTGTTTCTTTTGCCTTTACCTTGGCAATCAGCTCCGTGAGGTCAGGTCCAAATAGCTGACCACCTTTGTCTAAGCCACAGTGCTCTTCTGACTGTGACTGCCGAGGATTGCGCCCTGGATAGCAGGGACGCAGGATCCTCCAACAACTGGAAAAGCCCATCTACCTCGATAGAGCAAATCCACCTTGCCACGCCGTCCGTAGACGGTCCAACCGGCTCAGGGAAACTTTACAAGCACACATGGATCCTTAATACTGAATCCATGATCCGCGCCTCGCAGATGGATTTTTCTGCCATCTTCGTTTTTCTGTCCAGTGGGTCCTGCAGACTCGCCTTCCCCTTAACAGGAGGATTTTGCTAAGCTGGGATAAAGGGACATCCACTTCAGGAGAAGGATCCAATTATCATCAACTCCGTAGAACACGGATACGGTGTCTCAATTTTTTGGACACAGGCGCTCCTTCTCCACTGCCCCATTAAGCTCATCCAGTGATGGTAAAGCTTGATCGTGACTGAAAACATCCGGGCCGACTTACCAAGACATCCAGATACCTCCTCCGGTAACTGTAACGCCTTCAATAAAAACCTCTTTACGGCCCAAAAGATAGGCAGTGTCCCTGCCGATCCTCCTTGTCCGAATCGGATATTTTCGTTACGCGGGGAGGAAGGCACCGGCTTGTGCCGCTTCCTGACATGAGAGGATCTAGCTGACACTCAATAATAGAAAATCAGACAGGCCATCAATAGAAACTAGCGAGGGCCTCCATTCTGACACCACAGGAACCTCCGACCGCTGCGCTTGACGCCGTTGAGGTCTGCGCGTCAGATAAGCGAGACTGATCCTGTAGCGAATCTGGGAGACGGTTGCACAGAAAATGGCAGGTTAAACCTGTCAGTAACTAGAAAGTGTGTTTCTTAAAGAAAAAACGAACGCTGAAGGGTTAAAGCTCTTAAAGAGAGAGCTACCCCAGCTGTTCCCCATAAAGAGTTAACCGCCTAAGAAGGGGTTAAATTCGCAGACTCCCCACAACCTTAATAATGAAAAGGGTGTGCGAGCCCCAAGTGCCTCTTATAAAGCAGCAGCCACAGGACAGCTATGCCACACTTAACAAGAAAACGTTCACAAGATCGCTAAAAAATTGCGCTGTTAGTAAATCGCAATGACCGCCAAAGTCATTAAGGGGATCGCTAACCGCTTATGCGTTGTTAATGAAATCGCCCAGATTGGCAGCTACTAGCGACATTAAAAATGGTTACACAAACGATCGCATAGTATGCGTCGTTATCGGTCGTTAGCAGGAACGTATAGTGGCAGTATTACTGTCGCAGACTCCCCACAACCTCTTTATTGAAAAGGTGTGCAAGCCCCCTTATGAGATAACAGCTGCAGGCAGCGCAGTCTGCCACCCATTTGTGCCTCAGAAAGGCGCCCGCGCTGTGGGGGTGAAGGGGTTAAGCTTCTGCCCTAGACGGGTAGAAGCGACTCACCCAGCTGGTCGCGGTGCAGCGCTTGCCGGGAGGGGAGGGGAGCGATGTCCGAGGGAGCTTTCAGCCTGTCAGTAATGGCCGCCGCGCTGTGCCTCCGTGTGCTTCATGAGAGAAGCCGGAAATGGAGACTGCCATAAAGAGCGCTCAGAGCGGCGCGAAATTCAAATAAAAAAGCGCGCACTCCTCTCTTCCCCGCTCCTATGTCCTGCAGGCATCCACCTGCGGACAAAAAACACAAGTCACCGCATGTATATTGTAACAGCGACTGCCGCAGCAGTCGCTGAATCACTCAGACACATCAATAAAAATGTGGAGTACTCACCAGCCGAAGCGCCACAGGGACCCCCAGGGATTTGTGGCGCTATGCCCATCGCTTCCCCCCAGGGCGGGGAACGCAGTGACCCCTGCAGCGCGGTTTGCGCCAACGCCAGGGAAGCCATCCTCATCCCCCCCGGGCCGGCAGGGTTCGGCAGGGACCACCATATAGGGTAATACAGATCCGCCAAGGGAGAGGTTGGGGTCCAGCAGCGCTGAGACCCCTGAGACCTCTAGACCACTTCTGGTGATCCAAGTCTCATATCCGATAAAAAATAATAAAATCTTCTGAGGAGCTGCTTCCAGCAGCGACTATCCTCTGAGACCTCAAATTGTAAACTGGAGAGCTGAGTAGGAGGAGCCCGAGCTGGAGGGCCGGTCAACACTCTTTTTAATCTGAGGTGTCTATCTCATCTGGGCTCCGCCTACCCACTAGTAATGACTGTCTCTCCCTTCCTTCATCTGAAGCTGAAATGTCCACCATGCAGCACCGTCCACACACCACATGCAACAACCTGCAGTCTGAGCATCAAAAAGCCGCCACTGCACTAAGCTGGTCAAATGCCTTCTCCCGAAACGTTTAGGCAATCACAAGCACTACACACGGGCCTGTCCGGAGCTAATAGCAGGGGCCTTCCAATTGTGAGTAAGGGATGTGGGAGCGGGAAGGGGGACGAGCGCCACCGACCAACCGCCGCTCGGGAGAAACATGTGAGTTATTACCAGGGAGGGAGCACAACTATGATGGGGATAACTCATATCAGATCCAATGCTCTCGTATCTGATGTTATACGCTCGTGTGATTCCAGCCTTAGTTGCAGTACCAAGAAAAGTTGCTACTTTACACACAGAGCGGGGTCTCGTAGATGATGAAGATGAAGCTGTGCTCTCCATAGTGCTACGGCTTGGTGCAAAGTGGCCACATTAGCTATATTTTGCTTTTTATGAGAAAAATGTGCATGGAAAATTTAGCATATCTGCAAGAAAAATTGACATGTTGCAAATTTGAAGCACGCACCGAAGGTCAGTTTACACTGCATAAAAAGCCCAGTGGGTAGGAGTATGTGTTTTTCTTTTCATGTGTATGGGATGTTTGGGTGGGCATGGGGAGGCTATGGGGGTGTCGTGCTGCACATGGGGAGGCTATGGGGGTTTCATGGTAAACATGGTTATGCTATGGGGGTGACAAACTAAACATGGGAGGCGAATGGTGTGACATGCTAAACATGGGGAGGCTATGTGGGCCTCATACAGTATATAGGGAGGCAGTGGGGGCATTGTGCAGTTTATGGGGAGACTGGGGGATTATGCAGTATATAGGGAGACTATGTGGGGAGGCTGTTGTGAATGGACTTGAAATGAGTTCTGAGCAGAGGCTCCCTCTGGTGGTTACAAGCGGTACTGGACTGTCCAGTGAAGATTGTGAGGAGTGGGAATCAGGTGTTACTGACTGGTCTTATATAAGGGAGTCGCCTTCCCATCAGGGTTGCCGGTGATCAATTGCTCTGGTCTCAATCCTTGAGTCCTGTTTCCTTTGTAGCCTGCTGTGTCGTGTCTGCATCTCCTGCTAACAGATAAGACATTTTCTTCTTTTTGTTTTTGTGCTTGATTTTTGCATTTTGTCCTGCACTTCTGTGGGGGCCTTCAGGGTCCCCTCTGGGGGCTTTTGCCCTCTCAGTTTAGTTCAGCCACTGATGTTTGTACTTTTGCTTTTTCCAGTTTTTTCAGTGGCTGCTGTTTTGATTTTGTTACTGTCACGCTGTATAGCAGATATATATATGTGATGACAATAATCTATATCAAAAGGGCAACATACTATATAACATGCGCATAGCTATATGATAACATAGATTTACCTGACAGAAAGTCCAGTGGGTCAAAACGGAATCCGTTATACGCTGTCTCCGGCTAGAGGGTGACCGGGGTCTAAGCTGACCCTAACTGGGGTCCTAACTAATCCCTCAACCTGGAGGTACTGTTAAAGGTACAGAGGTCCAGGCCACCAGCGTAAACCCTGTCTCCTATCAATCCCTGCCAACTGTATTCTAGTCCTAAGAAGGACCCTGAATACCACCAAAGGGAATGACCAGGTAACAGTTAATGAACAGAAAGACATACAAGAAAGATAAGAAATAAAGTAAATAAAGTCTTACATACAACACTCACACACAGTAGGAACACCTTAGGTCTCAGAGAAAAAACTATAAGCTGTAAGAGTAAAAACAACTAAGGAGCTCTTAGCTTAAGTATTCCCAGAACCGATCCAGTCTGCTAAACTATATGAATGCTTTCACCGGCATCCAACACCCAGACTGGCAGGAATATAAAGGAAACTAATTAGAACATAATCCAAAGCAGCCGGGCGAGGCTGGACCTAGTCTTAGCAAAGAGCTAGGTAAAATTAACTCTCTCATTACCAAACACAAAGAAACAGCAGCTCAGCTGTGAGAAGTCAGAATGTGCAATCGCGACGATCTTCGTGGCGATGCACCCATGACAGTACCCCCCCTTCTACGAGGGGCCTCCGGACCCTCATGACCAGGTCTGTCCGGGTAAATTGTGTGAAAGGTCCGAACCAATCGATCTGCGTTATCATCAGACGCAGGGACCCACGTCCTCTCCTCAGGACCATACCCCCTCCAATGAACTTCCACGTTATCATTGACTACCACTGAAGGAGGAGTAGAGGTGACGGTATGACTGGTGCCACATACTTTTTAAGTAATGACTTGTGAAACACATTATGAATTTTGAACGTAGGAGGGAGGTCCAGACGAAATGCCACAGGATTAATTATGGAACTGATCCTGTACGGCCCGATGAATCTGGGACCCAACCTCCAGGAGGAAACTTTAAGTTTTATATTCCTGGTAGACAACCAAACCAGATCGTTCACCTTCAGATCTAGACCAGAAACTCTCCCCCTATCAGCCATCCGTTTGTAACGGTTCCCCGTAACCTTCAGTCTTAAGCGATCTGGAACTATCAGTCTCCCTGGAAGTCCCACAGGGGCGTCCCCCTGAGCCCCCAATACCTCCCCCTCAAACTCAGAGCATACAGCTGACACAACAACTCCCTCCTGAGGAATAGGAACCGGATTATCCGTCTTCCCGGCCCCTGGGAAAGTACGAGATAAGGCATCAGGAAGCAACTTTATTGAGCAGTCATATGCGCGATGAGGAGGTAACTCTTTACACCCCTCCTCTGAGAACATCTCCCCAAAGTCCTCCAGAAAAGGAGGCAAAGTCCTAGGCACAACCGCACCGATGACCGTGCTCATGCAGTTATTCTTGCAAAATTCACCCCACTGGCTTATCTTTCTGGATTGCCAATCAATCACTGGGTTATGTTTAGCCAACCAAGGAAGTCCCAACACAATAGGAGCAGGCAGACCCTCCAACACATAACAAGACAATTGCTCTTTATGTATTGCCCCTACTCGAAGATCTATGTTATGAACAGCTTGTACCAAGCTACCTTGACCAAGAGGTCTAGAATCAATAGAGAGTATAGGGACCGGTTTGGCCAATACACTCAGTTGCATACCATGCACCTGGGCAAACCGAGTGTCCACCAGATTAGCCCTGGACCCACTATCAAGAAAAACAGAAATCCTCTCAGTTCTAGTACCAATCACCACCTCCGCAGGCACGAGAAACTGAGAGGGATTTGGGGACGAAATACACACTCCCAGGTTAACTCCTTGGTTCAAAGAGGTCCGGGATGGACACCCCCCAACAAAATGTCCCTCTCTCCCGCAAAAGAAACACCTTCTAGTCTTGCGGCGCACCGCTGATTCCCTCCTACAAAATGATGTCCCTCCCAACTGCATGGGTTCCTCAGAACAGACCAGGGGAACCTCAGTATAAGGGACTTTAGTAGTAGGTGGAGTCATCACGGGGGGCGGAGTTACCTCGCGTCTTCCCCGAAGACGTCTATCAATGCGAATAGCGAGGGCCATAGCAGCCTCCAGTGATGGAGGAGAATCATACTGAGCCAACACATCTTTTAATTTGTCAGACAACCCTTGACAAAACTGGCTCCTAAGAGCTGGGTCATTCCACTGAGTATCTGTTGCCCATCTACGGAATCAGAAGAATATTCCTCCGCTGGACGATTTCCTTGCCGTATTTTACGTAACTTGTTTCAGCAAGGGAGACTCGATCCGGATCATCATATACCAGACCCGGGCAGTAAAAAATCGATCCATGACTGGAGATCTGGGGGCCTGGAGGAATAGAGAACGCCCAAGATTGAGGATCCCCTTGTTAAGAGCGAGATAACAATTCCCACCCTCTGCTCTTCATCCCAGATGACCGAGGCCGTAGCCGAAAGTACAATTTACATGCCTCCCGGAAAGTAAAAAATTTGTCCCGCCCACCAGTGAACCTGTCCGGGAGAGCAACCTTAGGTTCGATCTGGTTTTCCGGGGGGGACAAAACCTTGGACTTAATGTCGCCAACTCCATGGACAATCCCTGAACTGCCGGCCAGGGCTACTGGATCCTGATGGGGGAGAATCTTTGTTGGGCCGGGAAAAATGTCACGCTGATAGCGATTATATATGTGATGACAATAACTATATCAAAAGGGCAAAAAAATAAATGCGCATAGCTATAGAAACATAGATTTACCTGACAGAAAGTCCAGGGTTCAAACGGAATCCGTTAACGCGCTCCGGTAGAGGGTGACCGGGGTCTAAAGTGACCCTAATGGGGTCCTAAATATCCCTAAAACCTGGAGGTACTGTTAAAGGTCAGAGGTCCAGGCCACCACGTAAACCCTGTCTCCACAATCCTCCAATGTTTCTAGTCCTAAAAGGACCCTGAATACCACCAAAGGGAATGACCAGGTAACAGTTAATGAACAGAAAGACTACAAGAAAGATAAGAAAAAAGTAAATAAAGTCTTACTACAACATCACCACAGTAGGAACACCTTAGGTTCAGAGAAAAAAAAATAAGCTGTAAAGTAAAAACAACTAAGGGCTCTTAGCTTAAGTTTCCCAGAACCGATCCAGCTGCTAAACTTATGAATGCTTTCACCCGGCACCAACACCCAACTGGCGGGAATATAAAGGAAATATTAGAAAATAATCCAAAGCAGCCGGCGAGGGGCCCTAGTCTTAGCAAAGACTAGGTAAAATTAACTCTCTCTTTACCAAACACAAAAAACAGCAGCCGGTAGAAGTCAGAATGGCAACGCGCGATCTTCGTGGCGATGCACCCATGACAGTTCCCAAAGAAATAATTTAGGTGGAAAGGGTCGTGGATTCAGGTGATTTTGAAATTAGTAGAGTTGGTGTTTTCAGGGTTTTTTTGGGATTGCAGTAAGTGCCCTTTACCTTTTTATTTAGGTAGTTTTGGGCCCAACGTTTGTCTTATATTTTCTGTTCTGTGTCAGTATTTCTCTTGTCTAACCGCCATTACATTTTTGGGGGCTTTCTACGTTTTTTGGGGGGACTGTCCGGGGCAATAGCTTTCCTCTTTCTTATCTTTAGGTTATTGTTTCTCAGGCTTGAGAGGCGTCTGGACCCAACTAGGAACCTCCAACGGCTGCCTCTAGTTGTGGTGTTGTCAGGTACTGCAATCTCATAGATTCCAACTTCCTGGTGTATTGCCTTTTTTACCTGCACTCCTCAGCTACCGAAACATAACATATAAACCGGCCTAAAAATGAAAATTGTATGGTCTCACAGAAGGAAAAAATATTGGAAAAAAAAAAAGGTTGTAGAGTTTCAGAGTTATTTTTTGTTTGTTCATTTTTTTTTTTTCCCTCTGTACTCTGGGTGCGGGGGATTTTTTTTTCTCTCAATGGAGTTTGCACAGTTGTTTGGCCGGTGGATCAGTTGCCATGAGGTTCGGATTATTTGTGCCTATCTTGCTAGGTTGCCTGTTGGGAACCCCTAGATTCCCACCCAGATTTTTTTTAGGGATCGAGCTAATTTTCAGAATTTCAAAAATAATTGTAAATTTTTTTTTTGCTTTAAAATCTAAGTCCTCGGGAACGAGTGCAGCAGGTTCAAATTGTCATCCCCCTCTGCGGGGCGATCCTCAGATTGGCTTTTTCCCTGAACCTGGGGATCCTGTTTGGGGTGTTTGTGCTTTTTTTCAGGCTTTGGGGTTATTGTAGACGAGAAAGTCATATCAAGCTGAAAAACCTTGTGGATAAATAGGGGCTTGAGACGCTGAGTTATACGCGAATTCCTGGTGGGCAGTCTGACCAAGTGGAATGACGCGCTTTGCGGCCCTTTTTTTTGGAAGGGTCTTCAGATAATGTAAAGGATGTTAGGTGGGATTCCTGTCCCCTTGGCTTAATGATTTATGTCTTGCGATTCAAATTGACAGACGTTTGCGTGAGCGGAGAATAGCGTGGAATGGTGTTTCCTTGTGAACCTGCTTTGAACCCATGCAGTGTATAAGTGGAGACATTGGCGAGGAGCCAAACATCAGGTGGTGGCCTTACGGCCATAAAATCGGTTTTTCGGAATCTGCCAAGCGACCAATCCTAGACAGGGGCCGGGGGCCCTTTTTTTTCACACGTTTTAAATTTTTGGGGTTTTCCCTTTTTTCCCGGGCCAAAAATTTTGGGGATGCCCCTCGAGGGTTTCCTTTTATCTCCTGTTCTGATCCTTCTGTTATTTTGAAAGAAGGGTGTTTCTTTCCCCCCTCTCACCCAAAATTTAGACTTGTTGGAGGGGGGGCAGGAGGATAGGCCCAGCGCTGCCCGTACGAAAATTGTTTGTCCCGGGCCCCTGGAAAAAAGTGTGATGTCTGAGATTATTTTTTCCCTTTGGCGGGATCCCCCGGAAAATTTTTTGGACCGAACTTGGTTTGTCGGGGCCCTTTTTGGGGGCCTACCTTTTCTCGTGTGTCAGGGGTTTGTGCAGGGGCCCGGGGACTTGCTCTCGCTCCAAAACCCTTTCCTCGCTCTAGTGGTTTTTTTTGTGCCTTTGCCTGTCCCCAAAGGGCCATGGCCCTATTCTAGGATTTCATTTCCCCCCCCCCTTTTTTTCAGAGAATACCTCTCTGGGTGTTTTGGGATGGGTTTTCCAAGGGGAAATCTTGTGCCATTAAAAAATTTTTCCTCCTCTGAATTGGGCCTTTGTTCCTTCGCAGTGGTTTTTCACGGCTTTCCCTTTGGGAAATTGTGTTGAAGAGGGTTCCAGTTTTTTTCCGATTTTGGGGGGCCTTTTTTTTCAAAAATTTTGGGTTCAATTGTCTTTCTCCTCGGCGTTTCCCCGACCAATGGTAAACTGAGGAAAAAAAACCCAAAATTGGAGACTTATCTAAGATGTTTTTTGGGTGTCGGATGACTGGGTCTCTTTTTTGCCTTTGGGTTTGCTCTTAATAAGGGCTAGCTCTGCCCTTTGATGTCCCCATTTTTCGTAATTCTGGGTTTCCCCCCGGTTTTCTTCGGGACAAGGGGGGTTCTGTCTGTAAAGGGTTGACTCTTTTGGACGTAGAAAAATTTTGGGCCCCCAGATAGTGGGGGGGTTGTCCCTCTTCAGGAGAGGGCCCCCAGGGTTTGCTCCCTAGGAGATGGTCCTCTTTTAAAAAGTGGGGGCTTGGTGGGGTTGTCAAAAGAAATATTATAGAGTGGCACCCCCAAATTTAACCTAGGTTTTGGCCTTATAAATCAGGAGATTCAAACCCCTTTTTCTTTTCGTTTGCTTCTTCCGGGCTTTAAGATCCATAACGTTCCACAAGCCTTGTTGAAGAGGTTTGTTGAGCCAGGGTTCCTACGTTTGCCTCTGCCCTTTCGGTTGGGGCAAAAGGAGTTTTGGTTGAGAAAATATTGAATTTTCGTTTTTCTAGAGGAAACCTTTTGGTTAAGTGGAGAGGTTGGGGTCAAGAAGAAAATTTTGGGGGTGTTTGCTTCGGACACCATGGGGAGACTCACGGGGGTACATAAACTCATCTGACCCCCCGGTTTTCTCAAGTGAGGGTTCGGTGCCCCCCCCTCGGGGGGGGTACTTTTGGGAAAAAGGATTGAAGGTTCAAAAAGGGCTCCCTCTGGTGGTTACAAGCGGTACTGGACTGCCCCTGAAATTGTGAGGAGTGGAATCAGGGGTTACTGATGGTTTATATAAGGAGCCCCCTTCCCCCGGGGTTCCGGTGATAAATTCTCTGGTCTCAACCCCTTAGTCCTGTTCCCTTTGTAGCCTGCTGGTGTGTCGCCCCCCGCTAACAATAAGACATTTCTTTCTTTTTTTTTTTTGGGGCTTTTTTTTTCTTTTTCCTGCACTTTTGGGGGCCTTCAGGCCCCCCGGGGGTTTTGCCCTCTCAGTTTAGTTTAGCCCCGATTTTTGTACTTTGTTTTTCATTTTTTTTTAGTGACTGTGTTTTGATTTTGTTACACCAAGAACTAATTTAGGTGTAGAGGTCGTTTTTATCTCAGGGATTTAAAATTTTGGGGGTTGGGCTTTTCAGGTTTTTTTGGGTGCAGTAAGTGCCCTTACTTTTCTAAATAGGAGTTTGGGGCCCAAATGCTTATACCCGGGGGGGCTCTGCAGTGTTTGGGGGCTTTTTGGGTGCTCGGGGGTAATAGGGAGGCTGGGGGCTCAGAAAAATAGGAGCTTTGGGGGGGCCTCAGTTTGGGGGTTGGGGGCTCTCATGTTTATTTGGGACTTTGGGCTCTCGTAATAAGGGAGGGGGGTCTCGAAATTGGACGTGTGGGGTTATGCTTTAAAGGGGGGGGGGGGGGGGGGGGGGCTCTGCAGGGATATAGGGGCTTGTGGGCTCATGAGGGAATTGGGAGGCTGGGGGGGCTTTCAGTATTATAGGGGGGCGTGTGGGGCTCGCAGAAATTTTGGGGGGGCGTGTGGGTCATGCAGTTTTTTTTTTTGGGGGGCTGGTGGGCCCATGCAGTTAATGGGGGGGTTTGTGGGGCTCATGCAGTTTTAAAGGGGCTTGGGGGTCATGCAGTATAAGGGAGCTGGGGGCTCATGCATATATTAGGGAGGCTGTGGGGGGCCCATGCGTTTTTTGGGGCTATGGGGTTCATGGGTATATGGGGGGCGTGGGGGTTTTTTAGTATATATAGGGGGCTGTGGGGGGGTCAGCAGTAATATAGGGGGCAGTGTGGTGCTCTGCGTTTTTTGGGAGGCTGTGTGGGGTTATCAGTATATTGGGGGGGTGTGGGGGTCATGCGTATAAATGGAAAGGCTGTGGGGGCCTCATGCGTGTACAAGAAGGTGTGGGGGTCATCAGATTTTTGGGAGGCTGTGTTTGCTTTATGCAGTTTTATGGGAGGCGCGTGGGCCTCATGCGTATTAAAGGGGCTGTTTGGGGTTCATGCGTATATATGGGGGGGCTGTGGGGGGTCTGCGTATAAATGGGGGCTGTGGGCCTCTGCAGTATTGGGGGGACTATGTGGGTCTCATGCGTATAAATAGGGAGGTGGGGGCCTTATGCTTTGGGAAAGCTGTGGGGGGCTCATGAGTGATAAAGGGAGACGTGTGGGGCTCATGCGTGTATATAGGGAGGCTGTGGGGGGCTCTGCAGTTATTAGGGGGGCAGTGTGGGGTCATTTTTAAAAATAGGGGGGCTGGGGGGGCCTGCGTAATATGGGGGCATGGGGGCTCATGCGTCGCCCCTGGCCAAAAGTTTTAGAATGACACAAAAATTAAATTTTTTCAAAGTTTCTGCTTCACTTTTCTAAAGGCAATTTTTTCTAAACCCCGAATGTATAAAGAGTGACAGCTTAACAGCAATTACTTGCAAAAATCAAATTTGGCTAAAAAAGAACTTATCCCCCAAAACATTTCAACCATTGCACCCTGCCTTAAAAAGGGCCGCTAAACCCCTTTTCGGATTGCTCCATTAACCAGGTGTGGGTGTTGATAAGCATCTGGGACTGTCATGATTAAAAAAGAATGACACTACTGGGGAATTTAAAAAAGGGGCTGGGCTTGGATCATTTTCTCTTTTTTAACCATGGGGTTTCTCTAAAAAAACCTTTAGTATCATTAATACACAAAATGCCTAACAGGGAAAAAATCGAGTAGAAAGATTGCCCCAGTCAAAAAACTATCGTTACAAGAATTCAAAAGAGGTTCCTTGTTTTTCCCAAAAAAACTTTTGGGCCCAAGAAAGACCAGCAAGCGCCAGGAAAACCTCTCTTAAAAAAGTTTCAGCTGCGGGTCGGGTACCAGCAGTGCAGAGCTTGTCAGGGAAGGGAAGGCAGGGGAGGCATCTGCACCACTGTAGGGGGAACCTTGGGCAAGGTGGCTCAAGGAGGGCAGCAAAGAA
>JARQOD010000001.1:608736880-608967345 GCA_033576555.1 Oophaga sylvatica
CCACATTAGACCCTGGTAGCTGAGGGTGGGAGGTCCAACTGATTATTGAGCAGCCGCCGACCCATTATGGAAGAATTGAAGACTCTGGAGTCTTCAGTTCTTCCATAGGCCCCAATATCAACAATTATGAACATATATGCGCTGTCGACTAGGGCTAGCAGCACTACAGAAAAATATTATTTGTAATTATAATATTGGGAGCCTGGATTTGTCAGCTTAGGCCTCTTTCACACATCCATTTTTTTGTGTCAGGCATAATCCGTCAAATGCCTGAAGGGACGGATCCAGTGCTGAAATGAAAAAACTGATGCAACGGATCAGTTTTTTTGCTGGATCCAACCTGAACTTTTGAACCCGGAAAAAGAAGTTTTGCAGGTCCGGAGACAGTGGAAAATGTAGGTAGTAGTAGTAGTAGTAGTAGTAGTAGTAGTAATCCCTGATTTCCAGAATCCGGATCAGTCTTTTGACGGTTTGCACAAAAGACTGATCCGGTTCCATAGACTTCTATTATTTCCGGCTGCCTGATGCGCCGCTTCAGGCACTATCAGGCGGCTCCGGAAAAAATAAAAAACGTTGCAGTCACCGTTTTGTCCAGCCGCCGGAATGTACATTTCCGCCGGATCCGGACAAAAACTGATGCAACGCAATGACATCAGGCGCGATCCGGCGCTAATGAAAGTCAATGCTAAAAAAACGCATCCGGTACCGGATCCGTTTTTTTTTGACAACACGCCGGATCGTGCCTGAAGTCAAAAAACGGATGTGTGAAAGAGGCCTTACGTACACGGATGTGCTTCCCATCCAGGGCTCCAATACAGTTTGGAAACTGGCACGTCTCCTCAAAGCCACAGGCTATCCGCAGCCAGTCTTGTTTTTTGGGATCTGGCAATACCACTTGATGCAGTTGGGACCAAATTTCTGAGCATGTACAACGGACAATGCCTGAGATGGTGGATTTGCCTATTAAGAACTCAAGATGCAGTGCCGCATAGGACAGCCCAGTGGATAGAAATCTAGAAGAAACAAACAAAGGAAATAAATTTTATTAGGACATATCCATGCATCATCGTATGAGTTTAAGGCAACATAACTTTTATGGAGAGTGCAAACTAAGCCCTGGCTCAACAAGTGACATCAGTATACAATGCCTAGGGAACATAGCTGAAATACAAACAGCAGGGAATGTGAAAGGCATAATGTTTAAAAAAAATTAGTTTAAGAAAGGGACATAACAATGCACACAAAAGGAAGGGTACAGTGTGTTTAGCAAATAACCACATAAAATACATACGCAACATAGAGGTTTTGGACATACCGTAAAGTAAGTAGAAGCCGCCCCTCTGCCGAAATAGACTTGCACATCACGGTGTCCTTGTAGGTGATCCCAGGGCGCACAGTCTCCAGAAGAATGTCAAATGTGGCCATGCTCATCCAACAATACTGGTAGAACTTGTCAGGATGGCTGCGTGGTGAAGCATACAGATGGTGGAAATGCCCATTAGTTAGCTGTCGCCTCAAAAGTGGATGGACCCACATTCTTCTCCGCCTCCTCGGATCAACGATCACTGGGTAAGGCTCCTCAAAACGCTGGGACAAAACCCAGTGTAAAAAGCACCTGCTCTGTAGTGTTCAAGGTTAGCTGTATGACATGTTGCACACAAAGCAGCAATAGAAAAACACCAGCCAACACTAATGCAAAGCTAGGAGGAGGGGACTTGTTACTGAGCCAATAAATATGGTTCATGATTAATTTCTAATGATTTTCAGGCCAAGGATCCATCATTTGCTCATTTTGCAAGTGTGCGACAAAATCACGCGAGGAAATCGCATCATCGCATTGAAAACTTATTACAGAGAACATTTGTGCAATTCTCGCCAGACAAAATCGGACTGATGTTTTATACGTTGTGTCTGACTCCGGCCTTAGGGTGCATCACCCAGTTGCAATCAGGGTTACGCCTCTGGCTAGATCTACAGTACAATGGAAGTTATTCCAGCCATTCTTTATTCTGCCTTTGATCACAAATCTAGCTGATTTAGACTATTACAATTGCTGTTGTGGAAGGAAAGTTTAGTAAATGGAACAAATGTTTTAAGCCCAATAAAAAAGGGGAAAATCAGCTGCAAGCCTCATGTTTTCCTATATTGTGAATTTATTGGCCTTAACTAAGGAACAGCATCTCTTTAATGCCAAAAGGTGATAAAAATACCACCAGCGAGTCTTTATAACCATAAGACCAACAACGGAGACCTTCAAGAAAAACCTGAAGACCCACCTGTTCCGACAAGCCTACAACCTGCAATGATCCTCAGTCTACTGAACCATCGCACGACCAGCTCTACCCTCTCCTAGTGTATTCTCACCCATCCCTGTAGACTGTGAGCCCTCGCGGGCAGGGTCCTCTCTCCTTCTGTACTTGTGTGTCCCTTGTCTAGCACATGTTTATTGTATCTGTCTATATTTTTCCCTTTTCATATGTAAAGCGCCATGGAATAAATGGCGCTATATAAATGTATAATAATAATAATAAGGTGATGCTTTCTATGAACTATTTTATAGTTGTGTACATGAAACACGCACTAACGTAAGAAATATACGAGGTCATAAATCCTGAGGGAATGGTTCCCAATCAATAAGAAAAATATGCATTTAGTCTCTGTTTTCCTATTTGCCCAGCAGCTGTAGAGTGAATCAGCTGCAGTTATTCAAGAGGAGCCATATTATTTCACAGCGACTGGTGAGTAATTGCTAGTACAGAACTACAGCACCCAGTGTATAGTACTATACATTTCTAATAATTTTCGGTATTGACAAATTGTGCAAAACTAGATGAAAAATCTACTTTTTACATTACTAACTGCTCTCATATTTATCAAACATTTTAACTTTGATCTAGTCATATAATGTTATTCAGCTAACAACATTTTGTACTGTATTGGAGTCAATATGCATTTTTCTTTAAACCCGTCACCCCGAAGCCTGTTTTCACCTTCCTGACCAGGCAAAATTTTACAATTCTGAAAAGTGTCAGTTTATGTGGTAATAACTCGACTGTTTTCTCATTTTACTTCATGATAGTAGTAAAATTTGTTCAATCAGACTTGCATTTATTTGTAAAAATATTGGAAATTTGTCGAAAATTTGGAAAATTTTGCAGAATTCACCTTCTAAACATTTGGTGTTTCGCATTTTAGGCATTGCCTTTGATTTATGGCAGTACATTGCCCACACAAAGACTTACCACAAGTCTTACAATTGCCGACAGATCTATTTTTCTTGCACTTTTCTTTGATCTGGCAAAATTTTGTTTGAACCATCACTTCTGAGCATGTAGAAACTTGGGACGTGGAACCCTTTTCCCTATCTGTGACATAAGGACCACTCAACTCTCTCACAAGCGTTTGCAAAAATGCCTTGCGTGACATTTTTTGGTGGGTTATCTCATTGAATATTATCCATGCATTTATACCCGCAAAGTCTAAGGCATTTTCAAATGCATGAACAGGCCATCTCCTTGTGCATGTTCGTGTGGTATATTTTCGTGCCATCTGATCCACTACATCTACTCCATATTTTGTTTCATTGTAAAACTTTACCGTTTCTGGAGTTTTTTTAGCGGAATCAGACGCAACAACAACATCTGGATGGACGGAACTCAAAATGACAACATTTTTGTTGGGCTTTCCTTGATATACTGTAAGTGTAAAATTGTCTTCATTTCTAAACACTTTAGTGTTGTACAATTCCTCTTTCATGGATTTTATTTCTTTAGGCACTTCTCGCCTTATCTTGTTCAGTGTTCCACGATGGTTGTTCCTTTGCTTTTTAGCTGTTTAGCTAATTTTACTGAAGTAAAATAATTATCGGTTGTAACATTGCGACCTTTTTTCAAAAACGGGTCCAATAACTTCATTACCACATGGTCAGCTAAACGGTCCTCAGCACGGCGTGTGTCATCTTTGCCTAGATAAGGGAAGCCATTTGCCAGATATTTGCTCTCCTTATCAACAGCTAGCCAATATTTGTGGCCATATTTATCTGGTTTGGAAGGCATGTACTGCGTGAATGGACACCTAGTTTTGCTTGGGAAAAGTTGCTCATCCACCGTTATGTATGGGCCAGGTTTGTAACACGCAATACAATTTTCAATAAACCTGTCCCACACAGTAGAAAATAGAGCAAACTTGTCCGTTTGCAGTCTCTCCGATCGAGTAGATTTCTCATCAAATCTGAGAAACCTCATAATTTCAACAAAGCGGTCCCTAGACATTGTCGCTTTGCAAAACGGTATTCCCCAGTCATTACACCAAATACTGCTAATCGAGTGACGGTTCGTGCCAGATATTCCACGAGCATAGAATATCGCAATGAATGCATCTAGCTCCTCATCAGATAGAGTAAACTGTAAATTATTGTTCCTGCATGCTTCTGCAAGCGTACAGTTCTTTATATGTGTCAATATATATGAATCAAAAATTAGCATAAGATAAGAGCCTAGAGTAAACAAGCTATTTTGTTCAGCATTACACAGTAATACAAGCAGGTAAAACACAAGGAAAATGTGAAAAGTTGACATGTAAATTGAACTACATCTATATGAACATCAGGGTAAATAAGACAGAGTGAAAAAATTATGCACAAAACTTTATAGCAACATTTAGTGCAAAAGGACCTCAAAATATAGTAGGGAGTCAAAATGACTCCCTTCAGTAGTTCTTGGTAAATTTTGAAAAAAACGCGCAAATTTTTCACCAAAATTATTTATTCTCACAAAATCTTTTTTCACATCATATTTGAGGAAAAGTCACCGAGTTTCAAGCCGGAATTCTGAAAAATGTAGTCACAGAAGAGAAATAAAAAACGAAAGGAGTCAAAATGACTCCATCAGTAGTTCTAGTGTTAAATCAGATATCAGAGATATGTCACACAAAACAGTTAATAAATAACATTTACCACATATCTACTTAACATCAGCACAATTTTTGAAATGTAATTTTTTTGTTAGGAAGCTATAAGGGTTGAAAATTGACCAGCGATTTTTCATTTACAAACTTTAAAAAACCAATTTTTTTTAAAGACCACATCACATTTGAAGTGACTTTGGGAGGTGTATATGACAGAAAATACCTCTTCAAACATCGGTTGGTGAGATTCTTCTGCCAGCTTTCTAACCTCAGAAGCCTGAACAGGGATCGCCTGTATCAGTGCCTGAGGAGGAAACTCGAGGAACTTGTCTCAACTGTGGGTGGCCGAGAGGACATCACCAGAGTGAAAGCCTTACTCAAGAGATGTCAGTATGATAGGCACATATCTTTGGTTTTTGAGAGGGACTTTGGGAAATACCGCTCGCCCGACCCTTACAGAAACTGCAAGTTGTCAGTGAGTAGTAAGATAGTGGCGGGTCTGAAGGACAGTACAGGAAACCTGACTAAGTCCAGATCAGGGATCTTGGAGGTCGTCAGATCCTTTTACTCGCATCTCTTGGGGAGGATGGAGCTGATCGAGATGAGACATCGGCTTTCCTGGCTGAGGCCATTCCTGAACCAAGGGTAGACCCCTCGCTGGATGTCTTGGTGGATGAGATCAAAGAAGAGGAAGTTAGACTGGCGATTGATGGGCTCCAGCTCAAAAAATCGCCAGGTCTAGACGGTTTAACATCAGAGTTTTACAAGACCTTCAAGGACCTTTTGGTCCCCTTATTGACTCAGGTCTTTAATGAGTGTGTTTCCTCGGGCACCTTTCGAGATCAATGAGGGGGTCAGCTTTGATCCTTCTTTCTAAGCGGAAAGATCCGTTGCACATTGAGAACTGGAGACCCATAGCACTTCTCAATGTGGACAGGAAGGTTCTGGCTAAAATACTCTTCAACAGGTTGGTGAAGTTTGCGCCACGGCTCCTTTCGGAGTCCCAGTACTGCTGTGTTCCTGGCCGTAGCACTTTTAGTGCTGTTGTCGGTGTCCGAGAGGCTGTGGAGCAGGGTAGGGCTGGCCTCTGGAGGAGGTATCTGCTGTCCTTGGATCAGGCAAAATCCTTTGACCAGGTTGATCATGAGTACCTGTGGTCCACCCTTCTGAGGTATGGTCTACCAGGGGGGTTTGTGAACTGGCTGAAAGTATTGTACAGAGGGGCGGAGAGTTTCCCACTTGTGAACGGTTGGATTGGACGGGCCTTTGCGGTGGGCTCTGGAGTTTGCCATGGATGTACTCTCAGTCCCCTGCTGTATGTGTTCGCGATTGATCCCTTTGTAAGGAGGGTGGATCGTGGACCGATAGTGGGGGTGGGGCAGGTGAACGGGAGCCTGCCCTGAAGGTAATGGCCTACGCTGATGATGTCTCTGTCTTTGTTTCCTCAGAAGAGGAGGTTCGTACAGTGATGTCTGAAGTAGAGCACTACTCCAGGGCCTCTGGTTCCATGATCAATCCGAGCAAGTGTGAGAGTCTCTGGCTAGGGGGAGGAGATCCTAGGTTTGATCTCCCAGACACCCTCCCAGAGCCACAAGAGTATGCCAAGATCCTAGGAGTTTTCGGTCAGGGTGATTACCCAGACAAAAACTGGAAAGGTAGACTCGAAATTGCCGCCCAGAAAGTGGACCAATGGAAGGGTTGGTCTTTGACCCTGAGGAAAAGGGTGAGCCTGTGCAAAGGTTTCCTGATCCCATTGTTAATGTATTTGGGCAGTGTGTGTATTTTGCCACAGCCACTTTGGACACGGGTCTACAGCCTGTTTTTCCAACTGTTGTGGGGAAACAGGCTGAACCTAGTCAAGCGGGAGGTTACTTACCGTACGAGGAGACTAGGGAGTTAAATATGGTCAACCCGTGGTGTTCTTGGTATGCACCTTTCTCAAGTTAAATGTATCAAACCTCTGGAAAGAGAGGGCTACTCTGTGGGTATTCTCCTGTAGGGGATGGTTGCAGTCCTTCTTCCAGGAATGGGAGACAGGAGGGCGTGTGAAGGATCTTCGCACACCGCAAGGGCATCTCCCGGCTTGTGTTACCCCAGTTTTGAAAGTAATACGCCGGTGAGGTTTGGGAGTGTGGGAGGTGAAGACTCTCACGAGGAGACTTCTTGAGTAGAGGATCTTGTCGACCCATTTTCAAAAACCACTGTCCCTCAGGGACTGCCCAAGTCGAGATCTGGAGGTGGGGTTGCGTCTTTTAAATTCAAAACGGATCTCCGCAAAGTATTGGGACTTGACTTGGCGCTGCTTTCAGGATAAGCTGTATGTAAGGGACAACTTGAAGTACAGGAACTCCAAGGATAGGAATTGTCCTCGAGAGAGTTGTGCAAACACGCTTGAGAGGATGGAGCACTTCCTGATTCAGTGTTCCTTTAATACAGAGGTATACAACAGGGTGGGTGCTTCCATTGGCTGGCTTAGGCTGGCGGACCTCTCCTGAGTGGGCCTATTGGGGGTTCAGAGACCTTGGTGGACGGGATCAGTGCACTCTTTTCTAGTTAGCCTAGTGGTTAGATTTTTCACATGGAATGCACGGTATTTAGTGTCGACGAGCAGAAAAATCCTCCCAGTGGGTGAGGCATGTAGTAACATCCTTGGTGACCTGGTGAAGGTTCGCTCCTTGGAGTATGAAAGGCTGGGCACATCGGGGACCTCTCATCTCTGGAGAGGTTTCTCCTTTCGGGTGCCTTAGTTCTGGATTGCTCCAAGCCTCTTGGTGGTGGGCTAAGGTTCTCACCTTAGCTTTTTGTTTTCGATAACTGAAATTTGATGGAAGCGTTTACAAGCACGGAACCAGAGCAAGGTTATGGGAGATGTGGTTTAGGCATGTTTTGCTTTCTTTTTGCTTAAAAAAAATAAAATTGTGTTATTTCCATGTCCATTATTTTGAGGGGGAGTTAGTTATGTGGGGTGGGGGATTGGGGGTGCTTGGTGTTTTTGGTAAGATTGACCTGGTCTGGCCCGGGCCCATCTGAGTAAACTTTTGAACTTTGGGGTTCCTTCCAAGCACGGAGGACTTTTTCCAGGAACTTGGAGGCCATTTGGGTGTTTAGAGTAGGTGTGGGAAATACATGTGTTTTGCGTGTTATGTTATATGGTGTGTTATTATATTGTTATGTTGTTGTATGTTATTATGTTATGCTATGTTATGTCATGCTAACTATGCTAACTATGCATATGCATAACAAACTCCTATCAGTATTTTATTATTTTTTTCCCCTCCCCTTATGTCCACCCACAGGGACTCTACATCTTTATTAGATTCAAATATATTATCACACAGGATGGGTTTTAAGGATGATTTTACATATAAACACCCCCCCCTGCTTATTTGTATGGTCATTTCTGAACAGACTATAGCCCTGTAAATGAACCGCCCAGTCATGGCTCTCGTTGAGCCATGTCTCAGATATCCCCACCATGTCATAATTATGTTCCAACAAAATTAATTCTAATTCCTCCATTTTGTTGGTGAGGCTTCTGGCATTAGTATACATGCACTTTATGTATCTCTCTGTACCTCTATTCTTTCTTAAATTATTAACTGTTCTAACTCCACCCCAATTTCATTATTTGTGCCCAGGTCTCTATCTTCAATGTCTTCCCCCCCTATACAAAGTATACCCTCCCCCAGTCCCTAGTTTAAACACTCCTCCAACCTTCTAGCCATTTTCTCCCCCAGCACAGCTGCACCCTCCCCATTGAGGTGCAGCCCGTCCCTAGCATAGAACCTGTAGCCAACTAAGAAGTCGGCCCAGTTCTCCAGGAACTCAAACCCCTCCTTCCTACACCAATTCTTGAGCCACTTATTAACCTCCCTGATCTCCCGTTGCCTCTCTGGTGTGGCAAGTGGTACACGTTGAAGGTCCTTGCAGCCTAATTCCCTGAAATCATCTTTAAGGACCTTCCACCTACCTCTAACTTTGTCATTTGTGCCAATGTGCACCATGACTGCTGGGTCCTCACCAGCCCCTCCCAGTAATCTGTCAACCCGATCAGCGATATGTTGGACTCGAGCGCCAGGTAGGCAGCAAAATGTTCGACGATCCCTGTCTTTGTGACAGATGCCCTATCTGTTCCCCTAATAATTGAGTCCCCCACTACCAGCACCTCTCTGGCCTGCCCTGCTCTCCTATTTCCCCCTTACTGGAGCAGACACTCCTCCGGCTTTCAGAGGGCATGCCTTGCTGCAGCAGTGCTACCCCTGTACTGACACTCCCCTCATCTGCCAACTTAGCAAACTTATTGGGGTGTGCCAGATCAGGACTAGCCTCCCTGGTGCTCTTCCCTCTACCCCGCCTTCTAACTGTCACCCAGCTTGCTGCTTCACTGTCCTGCAGCTCCATCCAGGCATCCCCCCTCATCTATCCCATTGAGCGTCTGCTCAGGGAAGCAGAAGACTCCTTTCCATATTGTCTATGGATCTCAGTGTTGCCAGCTGCACATTTAGATCCAGTTTCTGGGCTTCCAAATGCACAACGTGCTCACATCTCGCACAGCAGCTGTTCAAGGATTGCATACATGTGGCAAGATGCACACTGGATGGCATTGGCAATAGTGGAGCACATTTCTATTGGGGATTTCACCAGACAGAAAAGATAAGTAAAAATAAATAAAAAGTACCGTATATACTCATGTATAAGCCGACCTGTGTATAAGCCGACCCCCTAATTTTGCCACAAAAAACTGGGAAAACTTATTGACTCGCGTATAAGCCTAGGGTGAAAAATGATTATGCCCCCATATGATGCTCCACAGATTATGCCCCCATATGCTCCACAGATTATGCCCCCGTATGATCCACAGATTATGCCCCCATATGCTCCAGATTATGCCCCATATGTTCCACAGATTATGCCCCCGTATGATCCACAGATTATGCCCCCATATGCTCCAGATTATGCCCCATATGTTCCACAGATTATGCCCCCATATGCTCCAGATTATGCCCCATATGTTCCACAGATTATGCCCCCATATGCTCCATATTATGCCCCATATGTTCCACAGCTTATGCCCCCATATGCTCCATATTATGCCCCATATGCTCCATATTATGCCCCATAGGCTCCATATTATGCCCCCATATGCTCCATATTATGCCCCCATATGCTCCAGATTATGCCCCATATGTTCCACAGTTTATGCCCCATATGCTCCATATTATGCCCCATATGCTCCAGATTATGCCCCATATGTTCCACAGCTTATGCCCCCATATGCTCCATATTATGCCCCCATATACTCCAGATTATGCCCCATATGCTGCAGATTATGCCCCATATGTTCCACAGCTTATGCCCCCATATGCTCCATATTATGCCCCATATGTTCCACAGCTTTTGCCCCCATATGCTCCATATTATGCCCCCATATGCTCCAGATTATGCCCCCATATGCTCCATATTATGCCCCCATATGCTCCATATTATGCCGCATATGCTGCACAATTATGCCCCATAGTATAGGCCTCATATGCTGCAGCTGCAAAAATAAAATAAAAAAATGACATACTCACCTCTCGTTGCTGGGGGCCAGGTGCCGGTGTCCTGAGCAGGCGGTGACAGCGGCGCGCTATGTGGGACAGGTGCCGGTGTCACCGCTCGCTCAGGACCCCGGCACCTGAGATATTTACCTGTCCCTCGGTCCACCGCAGCGCACTGCTCCCTCGGTCTGACTCCTCTGTGTGTGACTGATCTGACAGGGGGCGGGGCGCGCACTAACGACGTCATTGTGCCCTCTGCCTGCTCATTCACACACAGAGGAGTCAGACCGAGGGAGCAGTGCGCTGCGGTGGACTGAGGGACAGGTAAATATCACTATACTCACCCCTCCGCCGCGCGTCCCTGCAGCCTCTCCTCTTCTCCCGGCGCTCTCCGCAGCGCTTCAGTCCTGCAGCGGTCACGTGCTACCGCTCATTAAAGTCATGAATATTTGGATATTCATGACTTTAATGAGCGGTGCCATGTGACCGCTGCAGGAAGGAGCCGGAGATCGTGGGAGAAGCAGGGGGGCTGCAGAGACCGCGCCGGCGGAGGGGTGAGTATGATCCGACACCCCTGCTCCCCCTCCCCGCCGTATATGACCCGCGTGTAAGCCGAGAGGGGGACTTTCAGCCCTAAAAAATGGGCTGAAAATCTCGGCTTGTACATGGGTATATACGGTATTAATAAAATATAACAGCAATTCAGTAATTCCTCCCTTGGAAACTCCCTGAATCCAAAGTCACTGAATCCAAAGTCACACACTTACCACTGTTAGCACTTACGCTTTGGTCACACTCAGCTCGCTCACACTCGCTGAAGCAGAAGATTTAAAGAGATTTTTTTTCCTTCAACAGCAAACCACCCTGCTGCTCAATGCACTTCCAAAATGTGTCTGATGATGTGTCACACACCACATGGCCAGCTAAGGTTGTTAAATGCTACAGTCATGGCCAAAAGTTTTGAGAATGACACAATATTATATTTTCACATGATCTGCTGCCCTCTGGTTTTTATGTGTGTTTGACAGATGTTTTTATCACAGACAGAAATATAATTGCAAACATATGAGTAACAAAAGCTTATATTGACAGTTAGAATGAGTTAATGCAGCAAGTCAATATTTGCAGTGTTGACCCTTCTTCTTCAGGACCTCTGCAATTCTCCCTGGCATGCTCTCAATCAACTTCTGGACCAAATCCTGACTGATAGCAGTCCATTCTTGCACAATCAATGCTTTCATTTTGTCAGAATTTTTAGGTTTTTGTTTGTCCACCCGTCTCTTGATGATTGACCACAAGTTATCAATGGGATTAAGATCTGGGGAGTTTCCAGGCCATGGACCCAAAATCTCTATGTTTTGTTCCCTGAGCCATTTAGTTATCACCTTTGCTTTATGGCAAGGTGCTCCATCATGCTGGAAAAGGCATTGTTGATTGCCAAACTGCTCTTGGAGGGTTGGGAGAAGTTGCTCTTGGAGGACATTCTGGTACTATTCTTTATTCATGGCTGTGTTTTTAGGCAAGATTGTGAGAGAGCCGATTCCCTTGGCTGAGAAGCAACCCCACACATGAATGGTTTCAGGATGCTTAACAGTTGGCATGAGACAAGACTGGTGGTAGCGCTCACCTTGTCTTCTCCGAATGAGGTGTTTTCCTGATGTCCCAAACAATCGAAAAGGGGATTCTCAGAGAAAATAACTTTACCCCAGTCCTCAGCAGTCCACTGCCTGTACCTTTTGCAGAATATCAGTCTGTCCATGATGTTTTTTCTGGAGAGAAGTGGCTTCTTTGCTGCCCTCCTTGAGACCAGGCCTTGCTCCAAGAGTCTCCGCCTCACAGTGCGTGCAGATGCACTCACACCTGCCTGCTGCCATTCCTGAGCAAGCTCTGCACTGCTGGTAGCCCGATCCCGCAGCTGAAACACTTTTAAGAGACGGTCCTGGCGCTTGCTGGTCTTATTTGGGCACCCTGGAGCCTTTTTGGCAACAATGGAACCTCTCTCTCCTTGAAGTTCTTGATGATGCGATAGATTGTTGACTGAGGTGCAATCTTTCTAGCTGCGATACTCTTCCCTATTAGGCCATTTTTGTGCATTGCAATGATGACTGCACGTGGTTCTTTAGAGATAACCATGGTTAACAGAAGAGAAACAATGATGGCAAGCACCAGCCTCCTTTTAAAGTGTCCAGTGGTCTCATTCTTACTTAATCATGACAGATTGATCTTCAGCCATGTCCTCATCAACACCCACACCTGTGTTAATGGAGCAATCACTGAAAAGATGTTACCTGGTCCTTTTAAGGCAGGGCTGCAATGATGTTGAAATGTGTTTTGGGGGATAAAGTTCATTTTCTAGCCAAATATTGACTTTGCAAGTAATTGCTGTTAAGCTGATCACTCTTTATAACATTCTGGAGTATATGCAAATTGCCATTAGAAAAAGTGAAGCAGTAGACTTTGTAAAAATTAATATTTGTGTCATTCTCAAAACTTTTGGCCATAACTGTACAATGCCATTTCACAGTAAATGCATTTGTATTGGTTGAAAGCAATGGTAAGGCCGGCGTCACACACAACTACAAAAAATCGATCCGTTTTAGTCGGTCGATTATCGGAACAAAAAGCAAACATCACACATCCGCCTGGCATCCGATTTTCCTTCAAAGATGCGATTTAGTCGCATGTGTGTGTACCTTGTAACATCCGATTTTCATCCGACTTGCGAGAATTTCTCGCAGGCTTGCAAAACTGACATATAATGGATCCAAAAGAATAGTATTTAAATCACAAAAGAAAGAATAGATATATACACATAGAACACACACATATATATATATATACATGTCATTGTGACATATATATATACATATATTTATAGTTCTTACACTTCTACATACTGTAATAGCCGCTAATTCAATTGCCGGCTTTTGTGAAATCACAGAAGCCGACATGAAATGATACATTGTTTAGACACAGTTAACCATGTCATTTCCTGTATTTTGATATATGGTTTGAACTTACAATTACATAAGTATATGTGTGCAAAATTTCTGACATGTAGGGGTTAATTAAAGGTGTAAATTCGTTGACAAAAAATGCGTGGGCTCCCGCTGTATTTTCTCCACCAGACAGACAAAGCAAGCGAGTGGGGGCAGATAATAATAGCCTAGGGAGGGTACATTTTTTTTGTGCCCCCCCGGCTACTAACATCTGCCTCCAGACACCCCAGAAAGGGCAAATCTATAATTAGATTCGCCCTTTCTGGCACTTTGCCCGTCTATTCCCATTGCCCTGTAGCGGTGGCGAATGGGTTAATAAGGCGTTAATGTCACCTTAGTATTGAAAGGTGACCTTAAGGCAGGTTAATAATTGAGAGCTGTCAATTAGACAACTATCAATTATTAATCGTATTGTATGATACAAAAATCAAACACACACAGTTTAATAAAAAATAAGTTTAATGAAATAATCACACAGTTTTTGACCATATTTTATTTTCCTGCTAAAACCATTTCCTGTAATAAAAATAAAATAAAAAAGCTAAATTATTCTTACCAATCCGATGTACAGTCAGGTCCCACGGTGTAATCCATCAGAAAGGGTTAACAGGTTACAGCTTGCAGAGAGCTAATGCTGTCTCCAAGTTGTAACCCCATGAATGAATCAGTTACTCTCCCAGTGAAAGGAGAGGAATAGATTCATGAATGGAGCTTAATTGATTTATTGCCACTTTCACTTCAGTGACCTGACCTAACGTGAAAGTGGATACAATCAATTAAGCTTCATTCATTAATCACATCCTCTCCTGTCGGCAGGAGATAAGCTCATTCATTCAGGAGCTATCAGATGAGCGCGCAGGATTACTTGCGCTGCTTATCTGATTGCTAGTTAACCCTTTGTGAAGGATTACATCGTGGGACGTGACAGATCGCCAGATAGGTAAGAATAATGTTGTTTTATTATTTTATATTTATTTTAGAAGAACAAGGGCTTCGAACGGATTAAGAGTGAAATAAAAGATGGTCAAAAATATGTGTTTTGATTTCATTAAAATTATTTATTCTTAAAGTGTGTTTGTGTTTTTTTATTTACTTCAATAGGATTAATAATTGATAGTTGTCTAATTGACAGCTCTCAATTATTAACCTGCCTTAAGGTCACCTTTCAATACTAAGGTGACATTAACGCCTTATTAACCCATTCGCCACCGCTACAGGGCAATGGGAATAGACGGGCAAAGTGCCAGAAAGGGCGAATCTAATTATAGATTTGCCCTTTCTGGGATGTCTGGGGGCAGATGTTAGTAGCCAGGGGGGGCACAAAAAAAATGTACCCTCCCTAGGCTATTAGTTATCTGCCCCCACTCGCTTGCTTTGTCTGTCTGGTGGAGAAAATACAGCGGGAGCCCACGCATTTTTTGTCAACGAATTTACACCTTTAATTAACCCCTACATGTCTGAAATTTTGCACAAATACACTCATGTAATTGTAAGTTCAAACCATATATCAAAATACAGGAAATTACATGGTTAACTGTGTCTAAACAATGTATCATTTCATGTCGGCTTCTGTGATTTCACAAAAGCCGGCAATTGAATTAACGCCTATTACAGTATGTAGAAGTCTAGGAACTATAAATATATATATATATACATGTCACAATGACATGTATATATATATATATATGTGTTCTATGTGTATATATCTATTCTTTCTATTCTTTATTAAAGCTGTCAGTGTGATTTTACAGTATAGCCGGGGATGAATTGCCGGCTTTTCTAAAGGACACCGATGCGATTTAATCGCAAGTCACACGTGCGGTCCGTTTGTAATCCGATTTTTCATCGCTCCCATAGACTTGCATTGGCGATAGTCGACCCACAATCGGTGACAATCGCAGCATGCTGCGATTGCACACGGACGTTTAAAACGGACCACAAAAAATCTGATACTGGGAGCTGCTCCATAGATTAACATAGGGCAGACTGCAATACGATATTTCATCATATTGCAGTCGTCCGATTCTGTCGCCAGTGTGACGCCGGCCTAACGTTGAAAAACGCATCAAAAACGCTACGTGTGAACATAGACAAATTGGCGGAGGAACATTTTTACTTTGGGTTCATTATTTTGCCTTATATAAAAGTCATTAGCCTGGAAAGGAAAAGAGGTTCCTTGACATATTTCCCGTGAAAATCCATTTTGGTTTTGTTTTTGTATGTTTTTTGGTGCGCCTGTAAAAATGGCGTAAAACTCTGACAACATTTCTCACAGCTGTGACCTGGGAGTCAGAAATGCTTCCAGGGGTATTCCCCATAATGTTCTCGTGTTATTTGAGCAGTGTTTCCATCATTTACAGAAGTTTTTAGACTTTAAAACGACCCCCGGGGGGGAGATGGCGGCAAAAATGCTCGGTTTTCCCACATTTTGATAGACTTACATTGGGCTCGTTGCTCGGATCGAGTACCCGAGTATTCCAATTTGTTCGACCCGAATAACGAGCACCCGAGCATTTTAATGCTCGCTCATCACTAATAATTACTCATCCAGCTACACAGTAAACAGATTTTATAGGATTTTCCTGACAATAATAAATGAGAAAAGCACAAGAATTAATTGCAGACATCTATTAGCCCACACACTGAGGTCATTTTAAGGTTTTTTCTCGGTACTGAGCGCGTTGGAAATAAAACAAAGCTTGGCATGCGGTCCATTATTCCCAGAACAGAACTGATATCTTTGTATTATTATCAGCTTTGAAGTTTCCTATCATGAATCAATTGGAAATAGAAGGGTATTTGTTTCCATATGGTGGTGAAAGTTCTGTCATCTAGCATTGCAATATATTAAAGCTCCAGTGTTATCGTCTCCATGCATTCTTTCTGTCAGAGATACAGGAGTCTCAGCTAGGTAATACAAACTGACATTTCAATGTAAATAATCTTGCTTGGCTTAATTGTAGATCTCTGTCAGATTTGTATATTGATATTAATGTTGGAATTGTGTAGTTTGATAGTGAAGCAGCAGCGAGGTCATGAGATGCCAGGGCCGGCTCCAGGTTTTTATGGGCCCCGGGCGAAAGAGCCTCAGTGGGCCCCCTTAACACAGACCACGATTCATGATGCACAGATACAGCAGAGAAATATGGGTACAGTACAGTGCCAAATACTTCACTTCTTCCATTACATGAGTGATATCTATTGTAAATTGTACAATAGCTCAAAAACCGCCAAATCCTCACAGCGCACAGAACAGACTGGACAGTACAGTCCTCCATACAATATTATGGGCACCACAGTCTCCCCCTCATCACCCATATAATACCCCATGCAGGATGTCACCCCCCATATAATGCTCCATACAGAATACTGGACCCAAAATAATGCTCCATACAGGATACTGGTCCCCATATAATGCTCCATACAGGATACTGGTCCCCATATAATGCTCCATACAGAATATGGAGCTCTCTTCTGCGCTGTACTGCGTTCTGCACTGTTACGGCTCAGGAAAGGGTGCTGTGGAAAGACTCCCCATTATCATTATGATTTTGTCCTCATCATCATCATTGCCTCCTTATCATCATCATTGTCTCCCCATCATCATCATGGCCTCCCCATTATCATCAATGCCTGCCCATCATCATCATCTCCTCCCCATTATCATCAATGCCTGCCCATCATCATCATCTCCTCCCCATCATCAATGCCTGCCCATTATCATTATGGCCTCCCCATCATCATCAATGCCTGCCCATCATCATCTTCTCCCCATCATCAATGCCTGCCAATTATCATCAATGCCTGCCCATTATCATCATCTTCTCCCCATCATCATCAATGCCTCCCCATTATCAGCAATGCCTGCCCATCATCACACACAGACAGCACCACAGCACACAAGCACTCTCTCACATACATACACACACACAACACACACACACACAAAGCACCGCACTACATACACACAGACACACACAGAGACACACACACGCACGTCTCACCTGTCCAGCGTCCGCGCTCTCTGCCACAGCCGGCCGCTGAATGATGACGTCATTCAGCGGCGCTACTGTGAGAGGAAGAGCCGGCGCCCCCTGGAGCCCGGAGCTGCGGCAGCGGAGGCACGGGAGAGGTAAGTATTGTGCCAGCTGATGCCGGGGCCCTGAGCAAGCGGGGGAGCCCAGTGATGGCGCTGACACTGCTCTCTTCCGCTAACGAGGCGCGGGGTGCCAGACGGCGAGTGGGCCCCCCCGCCTGCTCAGGGCCCCGGCACTTGCCCGGGTGTGCCGGGTGCTGACGCCGGCCCTGTGAGATGCCATCTGATTAGGAGGTGCTACAGGGTAGAGCCTAGTGTCTTCAGCAAAAGCTGGGCAAGAGAGAGTTTCCCGAAGGCTACAGAATTGACCGCTGTCAATTTATTAAGAAATCTTTGGGAGGGACTGTAAGGAGATGAACAGGAGCAGTGTTGCCGGTACAAGAAACACTATGGGGTTGGAACTATCGAGGTCGTCATTGTTGCAGTGGGATGACTTGTCTGTGTGGGGAAAGCCTAAGCACCTGACAGCACCTAACAGCAGAGGGTGTGGGCGACATAAAAGGAGCTGAGCCGGGAAAAGGGAACACTTGGCAGGAAGGCTACTACAGAGCAGGAAAAAGGTTGACTCCCTCTCCTCAACTAGCTCTTTACAGACTGCCCGACATGCAATCCCTCTACCGAGTGTTCCCCACGATCCAGACTCACAACGTGTAGTGAAGCAGATGTACCTTTGTTTCCTGAACTTTGTCATTCCGTGAGAGGCCTTGTCACCCCTGCAGCCTGCACGTCGTTGTGCTCCCGATGTACCGGGTACTCCTTGAGGAACCCGCAAAATGAACTGCTGTACTCACTCTCCAACGGACCCAAGAACAACAAACTCAAGACCAACGGATCTGGATACTTTTTGTACATCTTGTTTCTACACAGTAGAGCCAGAGACTTTGTTCACGAACTGCAACGCCGTCGGGAGATGTTCCAACCACTTCCCAACAAGAACTGCAATCAATAAGTCTTTACCTTCACTTTTCCCTTATTGTTATGTTTATTGTGTAGTTCCCCTATTTGCCAAATCACCTCCCTGCGTGGAGGTTTCTTTGAATTCGTGTTCCGTAATTTCCTAAGTAAATTCCTGTTAACCCCTTCTCCGTCTCCTACTGTCTACTGCATCCGACGAACCTTTACACTTGGCGTAGTCAGCAGGATGCAGTCTGGCAGCATGGAGTCGGCATAACAGGCAGCCGGGCCCAGGACCAGTATTTCCTTGGGTGTCATGTTAAGTAATTTGCCAGAATTCATGGGGTCTAACACCATGTTGTGGAGCTGGACAGAGCGCATGAGGGGTATGTTGAGAATGCACCCCATGACTTCCGCGCTAGAGGCTGAGGTGGCCATTATGGCCCTGGACGGAGAGGCCAGACACTCCTTGATGATGCGTGCCCCCCGAGACCGTGACACGTTGACCAAAGTACTCCAGATTTTGGAAGCAACGCACGGGGACCCCACTGACGTAGGGGAACTTAGGACTCTCCTATTTAGCCATATGCAAAGGGAGGGGGAGACGGTGACACAATATATGAATGCCCTACAAGAGTTACACACCGTCATTGTCAGAAAGGACGGAGTGTGTGTAGGGCCGGCAGATGTTGTGTTACGTGACTTGTTGGTGACTTGGCTACGGGATGTCCTGACTAAACAGAGAGAACAGATACGAGTGGACCCCCGCATCACTTTTGTTGACATAGGAAGTGAGGCCCGCTTACGTGAACAAGAGCAGAGGGTGACGGTCCCGGTAGGGAAGGTCCAGAACGGGGAAGCAGCAGTAAATACAATCACTGAACCCCACTGGGTTGAAGAAATGAGGAAAGAGCTGCTGAATATCCAAGAAGAATTTGCTCAGATGAAGGGAAAAGCTGAGACTGGCCCGAACACAGAGGGGGGCTGAAGTGGTGTGGCCAGAAATGATGCCAGGAGGTCTCGTCAACCAAGGTCTTTCACCTGCTTCAACTGCAGAGAGATAGGGCATATAGCTCGGGAGTGCCCGCGGCAGGGCGGGCCTCGCCCACGCCGGTCGTTAAACTAGAGGGCTCCGAGCCTGGGACATCACCCGGAGCCAGAATGGAAAGGAAGGAGTAGTGAAAGTCCCACAAACCTGGTGTCCATGTGCTCGCTGGTCTGGGCTGAATTTGACGGGCAGGCGGTGCGTTGTTTGGTGGATACTGGATCTCAGGTGACCACGATGCCCGTAGCTTACAGTATTTCCTTTGACACTTCCCGGAGACTCTTAGGCCCGAGTGGGGCCCAGTAGTAAAGCTCACAGTGGCAAATCACCTTCCCATCCTGGTCGCAGGGGTGGTGTGGATGCAGGTTTCTCTGTGGAAGGGCATAGTGTTGACACAGAGCGAGGCCGGTCACAGTCATACTGTCACACTGGGGATGAACGTTTTGAAAGAATTTGGGAGACTGCTTCTGGAGGAACCTGCTCACTTGTCCTTGAAACAGTGGAGCACGCATGCCCTAGCAGCGACAAGTATTCCGAGACTGCTTTGTGCCACACAAACTCAGGAATCATCTAGCCACGGAGAAATGTTAGGAAAGGTGACAGTGCCAAGCTCTGCTAAACTCACCCTACCACCGGGAAAAAACAGTGCTGACCCTGCCTATTTGAGCCCACACCCCGTTGGACAGGGTGAAAGTACAGCTAGAACCCCCTCTGACTGAACCACTGCCGGCAGGGCTATTGGTGGCCCGAACTCTGGCCATTGTACAAGATTGAACAGTGCTTGTGCGCTGCGTTAACTTGACAGATCAAGAAGTAGTAATGTCACCCAGGAGCGAAGTAGCACGGGTAGTAGGAATGCCTGAGGAAATCGTCCTGCCCCAGGTTGTGCAGTTGTCAGTTAAGCAGGAAGACCCGTGGTAAGTGACGGTCTCTACTTCTTCAACACCGGAGCCCCAATACATCAATGAGGGGCGATGTATATTAGATTACGCCTGCCCGGGTACAAGTGGACACTGTTGGGGAAATACCGGTCTGTGTTTGCAAGTCATGATGACGATTTTGGCTGTACCACGGCCATTGCTCACGAAATACCAACACGGAACACAGCGCCGATCAGAAAACGCTACCGGCAAATTCCCCAGCAGTTATACCAGGAAGTTCGAGAGATGCTGGGTCAGATGCTGCAGGTGGGTGTCATCCGGGAGAGCCAAAGTCGTGGCAGCCTCCATCGTGCTTGTAAGGAAGAAAGATGGAACATTGAGGTTCTGTGTAGACTATCGTAAACTTAACACCTGCAAGGTGCGGGACTCATACCCTCTGCCTCGGATTAAAGAGTCCCTATCCGCTTTGGGGAAAGCCAAATTCTTCTCGACGTTCGATCTTGCTAGCGGATACTGGCAAGTGCCCATGTCAGAGAAGGATCGGGTGAAAACTGCTTTCATTCTACCCATGAGACTCTTCGAATTCAACAGGATCCCCTTCGGCTTGGCCAACGCACCCGGGACGTTTCAACGACTGATGGAGAGGTACTTAAGTGACGTGAACTTCGAGGCTATGCTCATATACTTAGACGACATCATAGTGTATGCATCCTCATTTGAAGATCACCTGCGGAGACTGGAGCAAGTGCTGAGCCGCCTGCAAAAGTATGGACTAAAGGTGAAACCCCAGAAGTGCCACTTGTTCCGGACTCAGATCGAGTATCTAGGTCATGTCATCTCAGCTGACGAAGTGGAACCATCCCGGGACAAGATCAGGGTGATTCAGTACTGGCCAACCCTGGAGTCCGTGAAAGACGTCCGGACGTTCCTGGGATTGAAGGGTACTACCGTCGCTTTGTGAAGAACTGTGCCCGTGTGGTGCAGCCCCAGCTAGAGCTTTTGATAGAGGTACCCCAAATGCAAAAGGCTGGCCCATACACTGGGAAGAAAAACAGGAAAAAGCTTTTCAGGACATGAAGAAAGCACTGACTGAAGCCCCGGTGCTGGCCTAAGCGGACTTTTCTGTGCCGTTCATTCTCCACACTGACGGAAGCTTACACAAGTTGGGGGCTGTGTTGTCACAGGTGCAGGACAGGAAAAAGAGGGTGATTGCTTACGCTAGTTGGTCCCTTCAAGATTCTGAACGCAACCCGGACAACTACAGGTCCTTCAAACTGGAGTTGCTGGCGTTGGTGTGGGCTATGACGGAGCTGTTCGCGTAATATCTGTCTGGCTCAGAAGTGTTAGTGCGCACTGATAATAATCCGTTAGCACACCTGGAGAACGCAAAGTTAGGGGCCCTCGAACAACACTGGGTAGCCCGGATGGCGATGTTTTAGTATTAGATTGCCTACAGGAGAGGGGCTGAAAACACCCATGCCGACGTCTTGTCCAGAGCAAGACACGCAACCCATGGGAAGAACAAGGATGAAATGCTGGAGGATGAGGAAGTTTCCCGATTTTGGAAGACTACTAGGATGGTAGCATCTACGTTGGAACAAATTTGGACCGGCCCATGTGAAGAAGTGTTGGGAAGGTCCAGGGACTAGTGGGTCCACCTACAGCAGGAGGAACAGGAACTCGCTCTGTTCCTTCAATGGGTAACTGCGAAACAGTTGCCAGACAAGAACAAAGAAGCAGTCTTACTCCAGAAGCACTGAAAATACTCCGACAGTGGGAGCGACTCCAAATGGAATCATTCATTCTTTAAAAGTACATTTTGATCACAGTGATCAAAATAAACAAAAAAAACAGTACATAAACCCCCCTTTATCACCCCCTTTGTTAGGGACATATAATAAAATAAAGAAATTGTATTTATTTTTATTTTTCCATTAGGGTTAGGGTTATAATTAGGGTTAGGGTTACAAATAGGGTTAGGGTTAGGCTGGGTTCATACTGCGTTATGGCAGTCCGTTAGACGGACTGCGTTACACCGCGGTATAACGCGGTGTAACGCAGTCCGTTAACGCTGCCATTCACCCCAATTTGAGGGCGCATCGCGACGCATGCCGTAAAGCAGCATGCGTTCGTGACGTGCCGTCATTCAGTGACGGAGCCTCGGACGCGGGCTGCAGTGTCTGGGCTCCGTCACCGCTAGCGCAGATGAAATATCTGCTGATTCCTCTGCGCTAACGGGTATAGCATAACGCGATCGTGTTATGCTATACCATTACCAGCCCGTCAACGCTATGTGTTGAACGGGCTGGTAAAACGCAATATGAACCTAGCCTTAGGGTTAGGGTTATAATTAGGGTTAGGGTTGGAATTAGGGTTAGGGTTACAATTAGGGTTAGGGTTACAATTAGGGTGAGGGTTACAATTAGGGTTAGGGTTACAATTAGGGTTGGGGTTAGGGTTGGGATTAGGGTTAGGGGTGTGTTGGGGTTAGGGTTGGAGCTAGAATTGAGGGGTTTCCACTATTTAGGCACATCAAGGGGTCTTCAAACACGACGTGGCGTTCAAAAAGTCAAATGGCGCTCCCTCCCTTCCGAGCCCTGCCGTGCGCCCAAACAGTGGTTTACCCCAACATATGGTGTATCAGCATAAAGTGCTCACCAGACATCTAGATAAGCTCATTGGGGGGTCTAGTTTCCAAAATGGTGTCACTTGCAGGGGGTTTCTACTGTGTAGGCACATCAAGGGCTCTGCAAACACAACATGACGCCCGCAGAACATTCCATCAAAGTCTGCATTACAAAATGGCGCTCCTTCCCTTCCAAGCTCTCCCATGCGCCCAAACAGTGATTCCACCCCACATATGGGGTATCAGCGTACTCAGGAAAAATTGCACATCAACGTTTGGGGTCCTATTTTTCCTGTTACCCTTGTGAAAATAAAAAAATAGCGGGCTAAAGAATAATTTTTGAGGAAAAAAATGATTTTTTATTTTCACGGCTCTACGTTATAAACTTCTGTGAAGCACTTGGAGGTTTAAGATGCTCACCACACATCTAGATAAGTTCCTTAAGGGGTCTAGTTTCCAAAATGGTGTCACTTGTGGGGGGTTTCCACTGTTTAGACACATCAGGGCCTCTACAAACGCGACTTGGCGTCCAGCCAATTCTGCGTTGAAAAAGTCAAACTACGCTCCTTCCCTTCCAAGCTCTGCCATGCACCCAAACAGTGGTTTACCCCCAAATATGGGGTATCAGCATGCTCAGGACAAATTGCACAAATACTTGTGAGGTCTTGTTACCCTTGGGAAAATAAAAATTGGAGTAAAAAGATCATTTTTGTGGAAAAAATATGATTTTTTATTTTCACGGCTCTACGTTATAAACTTCTGTGAAGCACTTGGAGGTTCAAAGTGCTCACCACACATCTAGATAAGTTCCTTAAGGGGTCTAGTTTCCAAAAGGGGGTCACTTATTGGGGGTTTCCACTGTTTAGGCACATCAGGGGCTCTCTAAACGCGACATGGCGTCCAGCCAATTCTGCATTGAAAAAGTCAAACGGCGCTCCTTCCCTTGCGACCTCTGCCGTGCGCCCAAAAAGTGGTTTACCCCACATATGGGGTATCGGCGTATTCAGGAGAAATTGCACAACAAATTTTGTGGTTCATTTTTCTTTTAACACTTGTGAAAATAAAAAAAATTGGTTCCGAAGTAAAGTTTTTGCAAAAAAAGTTAAATGTTAATTTTTTCCTTCCACATTGCTTCAGTTCCTGTGAAGCACGTAAAGGGTTAATAAACTTCTTGAATGTGGTTTTGAGCATCTTGAGGGTGTTAGTTTTTAGAATGGTGTCATTTTGGGGTATTTTCTATCATATAGACCCCTCAAAGTGACTTCAAATGTGATGTGGTCCCTAAAAAAAAATGGTGTTGTAAAAATGAGAAATCGCTGGTCAACTTTTAACCCTTATAACTTCGTAACAAAAAAAAAATTTTGTTCCCAAAATTGTGCTGATGTAAAGTATACATGTGGGAAATGTTATTTATTAAGAAATTTGTGTGACATATCTCTTTGATTTAAGGGCATAAAAATTTAAAGTTTGAAAATTGCTAAATTTTCAAAATTTTTGCCATATTTCCGCTTATTTCATAAATAAACACAAGTCATATAAAAACATTTTTACCACTAACGTGAAGTACAATATGTAAAAAAAAAAAACAATCTCAGAATCAGCGGTATTCGTTAAAGCGTTCCAGAGTTATAGCCTCATAAAGGGACAGTGGTCAGAATTGTAAAAATTGGCCCGGTCATTAAGCTGCAAATTGGCTCTGTCACTAAGGGGTTAATATTATGAGCAGAAATAATTTCAGCCTATTGCTTTAGCACTCCACAACAGTCATTGGGAAAAATTAATTGCCACACCCCCGTTATATACTATTGGCCTATAATCTCTTTTAATGTTATTCCCATTTTCTTGGAGGAGTATATTTTTAAAGTGCATTTTAAAGTAAGCAACTTTCCAACTTACCTACTATTACATTTTTGATCTCCATAAGAGAACATGGGACAAACTCTTTAAAGGGAATCTGTCACCAGGATAAATGATCTGAGAGCAACATAATGTAGAGACAGAGACCCCGCTTTCAGGGATATGTTACTTACTGGCCTTCTTGCTTTAGATTTGATATAACCATTGTTTCTTTATTAAGAGATTATCATTAGAGGACTAGTAGACCTGCTGCTAGGTAGTCTTCTATATTCATGAGCTCTGTTTAATCCTGCACCCAAACTGCAGATTAGTAGCTTTCTGCCTATACACAGTGTACACAGAAATCAGTCAACAGATTGTATGGGCGGGGTTATACAGAGCTTTGCAGACCTCAGTGAATTGGTAGATCTGCAGAAAATAAAACAGGGATTTTATCAAAATTGCAGTAAGCAGCCTAGTAAGTGACACAAAATTTGAATCAGGGTCTTGGCTTGACAAATTTGCTCTAAGGAAAAATCTGACTGAGGTTGTGTTGATGATGTTTATTTATTCACCATCATTATCGCTATATCTAGGATCTGATATTAACCCCTTAATGTCCAATGACGTGCACAGTCCGTCATGGCAAGGTGTCAGTTTTGGCACCTTGACGGACTGTGTACGTCATGCCTTTGAACTACCACTGCGTGTAAACATGCAGTGGTAGTTCAATGCCGACAGCTGTCACAGACAGCTGACAGGCACAACAAGCGGTGCGTTGACCTTTGCAGTCAGTCCCCGCACCTACAACGCTGTGATTGGTCAGTCAATGTGACTGACCAAACACAGCAGCGATCAGGCAGAAGAGGGTGAAAATTGCCCGATCAGTGCAGGAGCTCAGTGCTGCAGTGGCCGAGCTTCCTGCACTGACAGCCAGGAGCGGCGCCCCCGCCGCCCCTGGCTGTTAACCCCCTGACTGCAGCGCTCAGGGGGGGAGGAAGAGGGTCGGGAGCTCCCTCTGCCTCAGATCGGCGCCCTGCAATGTATTTGCAGGGCCTGATCTCTGCCTTGATGACCCAGGGGTTGTCATGACAACCTCCGGGTCATCTAGCTACAGAAAGCAACTGTGACCATGGTCACAGCAGCTTTCACTATAGTTACAATGCATTGCAATGCTGGAGCATTGCAATGCATTGTAACTGCTATCAAAAGTAAAAAAGTGAAAGTCCCATAAAGGGACAAGATAAAAAAGCATTTTTTTTTAAAAAATTGTAAAAAAAATATTAAAAAATAATTTTAAAAAATTCCCCTAAAAAATACACATTTTTATGTAATAAAAAAAACAAAAAACAAAAAAATACACGTTTGGTAACGCCGCGTACATAAAAATCCCATCTATAAAAGCGTAACCCTAGTTAACCCCTTCAGTGGAAGCCGTAAAAAAAAAACACAAAAAAGTAGTAAATTATACTTTTTCCAAGTGGTATCATCATACCGCTTGGAAAAAGTGCAATAACACGCGATCAAAAAGTCGGATATAAATAAACATGGTACCACTGAAAACGTCATCTTGTCCCGCAAAAAACAAGCTGCTATACAGCATCATCAGCGAAAAAATAAAAAAGTTATAGCCTGCGGAATAAACTGATGCAAAAATAATTATTATTTCTATAAAAATTTTTATTGTGTAAAAAACGCCAAAACATAAAAAAAATATATAAATGAGGTATCGCTGTAATTGTAGTGACCCGAAGAATAAATCTGCTTTATCAATTTTACCACACGCGGAACGGAGGAAAAAAATAAAAACAATTCCTGAATTGCTGGTTTTTGTTCATTCTGCTTCCACAAAAATCAGAATAGGAAGCGATCAAAAAACGTTATGTGCCTGAATATGGTACCAATAAAAACGTCAGCTCGTCCCGCAAAAAATAAGCCCACAGATAACTCTGTCGGCCGAAATATGGAAAAATTATAGCTCTCAAAATACGGCGATGCAAAAATTTCTTCCAAAAAATTCTTACAAAAAAAAGTGTCTTTTAGTGTGTGACAGAAGCTAAACATGAAAAAAGGATATAAATCTAGTATCGCTGTAATCGCACCGACCCGAGGAATAAAGTCGCCTAATCACTAATACCGCACGAGGAACGGCGCAAAAAAGAAAACCAATTCTTCACCTTTTGTGGATTTGTTCATTCTGCCTCCCAAAGATCGCAGTAAGGCGATCACAGTGGTTCCCCCCCACATATGGGATATCAGCGTACTCAGGACAAAATGCACATCAACTTTTGGGGTCCTATTTCTCCTGTTACCCTTATAAAAATAAAAATTTGGGGGCAAAAAGGTCATTTTTGTGGAAAAAATATGATTTTTTTATTTTCACGGCTCTACGTTATAAACTTCTGTGGAGCCCTTGGGGGTTCAAAGTGCTGACCACACATCTAGACAAGTTCCTTGGGGGGTCTAGTTTGCAAAATGGGGTCACTTGTGGGGGATTTCTACTGTTTAGGCACATCAGGGGCTCTCCAAGCGCGACATGACATCCGCAGACCATTCCATCAAAGTCTGCATTTAAAAACGGTGCTCCTTCCCTTCCGAGCTCTGCCATGCGTCAATATAGTGGTTCCCCCCCACATATGGGGTATCAGCGTACTCAGGACAAATTGCAAAATAGCTTTTGGGGTCCTGTTACCCTTTGGAAAATAAAAATTAGGGGTGGAAAGATCATTTTTGTGGAAAAGATATGATTTTTTAATTTTACAGCTCTGCGTTATAACCTTCTGTGAAGCCCTTGGGGGTTCAAAGCTAAGTTCCTTGGGGGTCTAGTTTCCAAAATGGGGTCACTTGTGGGGGTTTCCACTGTTTAGGCACACAGGGACTCTTCAAATGCGACATGGCGTCCAATCTCAATTCCAGCCAAAAAAGTCAAATGGCGCTGCTTCTCTTCTGAGCTCTGCCATGCGCCCAAATAGTGGTTTACCCCCACACATGGGTATCGGTGTACTCAGGATAAATTGTACAGTAAATAGTGTGGTTCATTTTCTCCTGATACCATTGACAAAATTTTAAAAATTGTGTCGAAAGAAAAATTTTGGGAAAAAAAGTTAAATGTTCATTTTTTCCTTCCACATTGCTTCAATTCTTGTGAAGTACCTAAAGGGTTAATAAACTTCTTGAATGTGGTTTTGAGTACCTTGAGGGGTGCAGTTTTTAGAATTGTGTCACTTTTGGGTATTTTCTGTCATATAGACCCTCAAATTCACTTCAAATGTGAGGTGGTCCCTAAACAAAATGGTTTTGTAAATTTTGTTGGAAAAATGAGAAATTGCTGGTCAACTTTTAACACTTATAACTTCCTAACAAAAAAACATTTTGGTTCCAAAATTGTGCTGATGTAAAGTAGACATGTAGGAAATGTTATTTATTAACTAATTTTTGTGACATATCTCTCTGATTTAATGGCATAAAAATTAAAATTTTGAAAATTGCAAAGTTTTCAAAATTTTTGCCATATTTCCATTTTTTCATAAATAAACGCAAGTTATATCGAAGAAATTTTACCACTATCATGAAGTACAATATGTCACGAGAAAACAATCTCAGAATCACCAAGATCCGTTGAAGCGTTCCAGAGTTATAACCTCATAAAGAGACAGTGGTCAGAAATGTAAAAATTGGCCTGGTCTTTAACCTTCAAAATGGCTTGGTCGTTAAGGGGTTAAGGTACGAAAAATGGGGCTTCTCTTCACTGGGATCTTACATCTGTTGATGTTTATACTGTTTTTTAGGGTGTCACTGTTAGTGGGTGTTTTACAGCTGTTGCTGTTATTAGGGCTGTGGTTATAGGGTACATCCAACTCTAGGTTTTAAAAATTCTTGTGACAATTACTGGAGTACCCGAGACTGTCACTGTTTTTGGGTACACTGCAGCTGTTGTGTGAAGAAAAGCGGACTTGTTTCTTTAGAGATACCTTCCTTAACAACCAAGGAAATTAGGACAGATATCATATTTCTGCAACTGATGTATTTGATTCACAGGGGATCATGGAACCCGGTAGAAAAAAAAAAATTGCTGAACCAGGCCTATATACTTCACAACAAGGCAAAACCTACAGTTGCAGAATTAAATGTTAAGTATTATGACCTGACATGCCTTGATCAATCAGAGAGGTGATTGGCAGTTCTGCACGGTTGGTGGTCAATGCTCAGTGATAATGTATACATTATTATCAAAAATTGTGTGAAAATCATACCGTGCAGGTGTCACTCATGGGGTATGAGAGTTAATCCAGATTTTCCATGTGATGTACACATACTACTAACTTGGATTTGGCAGCATTTTCAAAAGCTTTATTCTCTCTCCCTTGAGCCAAAACTTTATGAAACGATATTTTATAATCACATTTAACAGTTCTGAGGTGTGTGATCATGATGCAGGTGCACTAACAATCTAGAATGGCATGCACCCAGTCTGGCCTAAATTAAAAAGCATAGACCGTAACTTTAGATGTGTCAATTTCCGTCACATTGGAAGTGCATAGTAAGTAAGAACAACTTTGCACAGGATTATAAGGGGTGTCGAGTATTATGTTAGGTTGTAAGAAAATTCAATACTTACAAATACATATTGGAACAGAAAGAGTATATTTAAAGGGGCTATGTAGGAATAGAAAGCAAAATTATTAACCCCTTAGTGACAGAGCCAATTTAGTACTTAATGACCAAGCCAATTTTTACAATTCTGACCACTGTCACTTTATGAAGTTTATAGCCCTACAACGCTTCAATGTATCCCACTGGTTCTGAGACTGTTTTTTCATGACATATTGTACTTCATGTTAGGCTGCTTTCACACATCAGTCTTTTGACGTCAGGCGCGATCCGGCGTGTTTTTAAAAAAAAACGCATCCGGTACCGGATGCGTTTTTTTACCATTGACCTAAATTAGCGCCGGATTACGCCTGATGTCACTGCGTTGCATCCGTTTTTGGCCGGATCCGTCGGAAATGTACATTCCGGCGGCCGGACAAGACGCTGGCTGCAACGTTTTTTTTTTTTCCCGGAGCCGCCTGATAGTGCCTGAATCAGGCGGCCGGAAACAATGAAAATCTATGGAACTGGACCAGTCTTTTGACAAATCCGTCAGAAAACTGATCCGGAATCCAAGGTCTCTCTCTCTCTCTCTCTCTCTCTCTCTCTCTCGACATTGGCGCCTGCATTTTCCACATAGGAAATTTTATCTTTCCGTGTTGAAAAGGTCAGGACTGATCCGGCAAGAAAACTGATCAGTTTTTTTTTAAATCAGCGCCGGATCCGTCCTGTCAGGCATAGGACGGATTATGCCTGACACAAAAAACTGATGTGTGAAAGTAGCCTTACGGTTAAAAATTCTTCGATATAACTTGCGTTTATTTATAAAAGGATTTGCAATTTTAAAATTTTAATTTTTGTTCCCTTAAATCAGAGAGTGGTGTCACACAAAATAGTTAGTAAATAACATTTCCCACATGTCAGCTTTGCATCAGCACAATTTTGGAAACATAATTTTTTTTGTTAGGATATTAGAAGGGTTAAAAGTTGACTAGTGATTTTTTTAGGGACCACCTCATATCTGAAGTGAGTTTGGGGGGTCAATGTAACAGAAAATGCCCAAAAGTGACACCATTCTAAAAACTGCATCCCTCTAGGTGCGCAAAACCACATTCAAGAAGTTTTTTAACCCTTCAGGTGCTTCACGAGGACTAAAGCAATGTGGAGGGAAAAAATTAACATTTTACGTTTTGCACAAAAAATTTACAAGGGTATCATGAGAAAATGGACCACATAATTTGTTGTGCAATTTCTCCTGAGTACGCCGATACTCTATATGGGGGAAAGCCACTGTTTGGCTGCATGGCAGGGCTCAGAAGGCAGGGAACACTGTTCGACTTTTTGAACCCAAAATTGTCTGGAATCAATGGTGGGCACCATGTCACGTTTGCAGACCACCTGATGTACCTAAACAGTGGAAACCAGCCAATTCTAACTCCAACCCTAACACAGCCCTAATCCCAACCTTAACCCCTACACACCCCTAACCCTAATCCCAACCCTAACCATAACCCCAACCACAACCCTAATCCCAACACATCCCTAACCCCAACACCAACACCCTAACCCCTCAATGCAACACAGTTTTAGCCCAAATGATTTGGATTATTAAATAGGGCCTCCTAGCTGAATCCCTATATTAGGACTAATGATTTTGATGAGAACATGGGGCCTTATGATTCTTCACTACAACACAATTTTACCCCAGATGATTTGGATTAGAAAATAGGGCCTCCAGGCTCAACCCCAATATTAGGCCTAACAATTTTGGTGAGCAAATATGGCCTCCTGATTCCTCACTGCAACACAGTTTTTGCCCAAATGATTTGGATTAGCAAATGGGGCCTCCTGACTGCAACACAGTTTAGCACAATCTAGTTAGATGCTGGAAGATCAATTTCACACAGGACAGGATCCTATCGAACTAAATCACAAGTTAAATTGAAGCAGCAGGAGTGGTCTCTCTACAGTGTTACACTGAGAAAATGTTGCCAGCAAAACAAGGTGTCCACTTTTTATACAGAGAGGGACATGTGATTTCGACAGCCAATCACAGAAGTCCTTGTGTCATGATGTTGTGGATGGTTTCTATGCTCTTATTGGCTGCCAAAATAAACACACATTAAGTTATTACAGAAAAAAATGAAAAAAAAATTACACTAGGCCCTCCTCTGACCTAGACACATCTTCTCCCCTTATAAAGCATGTCCCCTTGGTTCATCATACAACACCACTATCCTAGACAAAGTCAAAACAAAAGCATTAGTGGAAACGCGATCATTTACCGATCTTTGACTGATTTTTGCCGACTTTGAGGAGAAATGCTTGGGAAACTTAACACGAATTTGAATATGCTACATTCTTGCCGAATTTGAGATTGCCGAACAAGTTCACTCATCTCTATTCAATATGACAATGTTGCACTTGGACCAAAAAAGAGGAAATGAAAGGTACCTGTGAGTATGTGCAGTTGGAATCTGTGCGCTTTCACTTCATGTGCAGGAAGATGCGTCCCCAATTAATATTTTGATCTAATGTTAGCAGAATGCAGTGACAGACAGCAAGCAGAGCAAGGGTTAACAGATTTATTTACAGGGGAATACTTCACGCAGGGAGGTAATGGGTTAAACGGGAAAACAGTATAATTGTAAAGGATATTGTGAGGTAAGGGATATAGGATCAGATAACGGCAGTTCCTGTGAAGCACACGTGTCAGGAGTTCCTTAAACTGTAACTCCTGCTGGAAACTCAATAGCGCTGGCAACGAATGGTGCGATGTTTGTCCAAGATGGTCCTGGTGATGACGGTGGTCTGTCTTCTGGCGGCAGTGGTTGGTCTCCGGTACCTTCCTCTGGGCCCCTAGTCCGTATACTGTTGTGGCCAGAGGAAAATGGGCCAAGGCACTGTCTGAGCCTGACGTGGCCCCGGCACGATTCTCCTCACAGTCTCTGTCAGTGGTGGCGGTGCTTGGGCGCATGCCTACGCTGTATGGTTGCTCTGGGACCGGAGAACTCACAGGTCCCTGCTGAAGTGGCTGACAAGGGTACGGGACACAGTTGTGTACAAGCCCAACGTGGCTCGGTAAATATTTACTGGCAAAGTCGGGTGCAAGTGTCTGGGCAAATATTCACTGGAAACGTCAGGGCGCAAGTGTCAGTCCCGTATGCGGTCCCTCTTATGTGGCACGTGTGCAGTACTCACGGACACTGAGTGTATGGCGCCTTCCTCTCTGGTAGTCACCGGCACACTGCACCTTCTCTCTTTAGTCACCAGCACACTGTACCTTCTCTCTGTAGTCACCGGGCACACTGCACCTCTCTCTCTCTGGTACCCGCTGCTGGAGATGGGAGATGGCAGACACTGGCCTGTACAATGCTGGTGCTCTCCGGACGGAGCACTCTTCTCCCTGGCTGCTGCTGGACACATAGCTCTCATCATTGCAGCAGTCCCTCTCCTTCTGTACTGTTGCAGCACGCCTGACCCTTCTCTATGCTGTGACCCCTTTGCAGGCGGTGGGGCCTGTCGCAGCACCGGCACTGACTGGAGGGAATGGGCGCAGTGCTCCTCTCACTGCGCACTGCCCCAGGTTCGTGACAAAAGCCTCTTGCTGCACTCGCTTTCCTATTTTATCCCCTTGTTGCTGCACGTGCTTTTCTCCTGTCTCTCCCCTCCTTCCTCCATCAGCAGGAAGCTCCGCCTCTCTAGAACTTCCCCCAGGCAACAGGGGAAAGTCTGTCTCACTCAAGCTTCCCCCCGGTGTACAGGGGATGCAGCCCTTTCAGTTCCGGACCCGGCACGCAGGTACCCGTCCAGTCATCCCCCTTACACTAATACCTGTGGTAAAGTTATGCTCCAGAATAAAAGGAGGCTGCTCACATGGCTTTCCACCCTGTCTTACTGATCTAATACTGTACATATCATGGGTGCTGAGATAAGAAGAGACTGCTCACACTACTGTCCACCTTGTCTTTCCGATCTAATACTGGAGATGCCAGGGTGCTGAGGTAAGAAGAGACTGCTTACACTACTGTTCTGTCTGTGTTTCTGATTTAATTATGGAAATACCAGGAGGGCTGAGGTAAAAAAAAAAGCATGAGTAATTCAATTCTAAGAGGAAATCTAAAGTAGATGAGAAGTTCATATAGGTAATACAAAGGAGTACGCCGTGTACGTTGAGGGGTGCCAGGCCTTTTGGCTCTGTGTTGCTTCACACAGGTTTATGCTCTGCAGAGCCTTCTGCTCTGCACGCTTGCAAAACCAAACTGACACACCCAACCCTCTGCTGCAAGGTTTTTTTTAACAAGGAACCTGTGACCGTAGGCAACATAGAAAACCCGGCAGGGGAGGAAACGGACTGCTCCACTCCCATCCTGTAGTCCGTTTCAAAAATAAAAGCCCATGGCAGGTTTTCCTAAATCTGCCTTGGACAAATAGCTTGCCCAACACTTACTTTTATTTTGCATATCAATCATAGCTATGCCTGTGACTACAATGCACTCTCGCGGCCTCAATACGCTTCTGTGTGCAATCTGGGGGACACATAGCTACCCTCGCATATGACATCGGTCACTACCTCACAATATGTAACAGCCATATACAGGTGCTTCTCACAAAATTAGAATATTATCGAAAAGTTAATTTATTTCAGTTCTTCAATACAAAAAGTGAGTCATTACAAACAGAGTGATCTATTTCAAATGTTTACTTCTGTTAATGTTGATGATTATGGCTTACAGACAATGAAAACCCAAAAGTCATTATCTCAGTAAATTAGAATACTTAATAACACCAGCTTGAAAAGTGATTTTAAAATCGGAAATGTTGGCCTACTGAAATGTTTGTTCAGTAAATGCACTCAATACTTGGTCGGGGCTCCTTGTACATCAATTACTGCATCAATGCGGCATGGCATGGAGACGATCAGCCTGTGACACTGCTGAGGTGTTATGGAAGCCCAGGTTGCTTTGATAGCAGCCTTCAGCTTGTCTGCATTGTTGGGTCTGGTTCTTTCATCTTCTTCTTGACAATACCCCATAGATTCTCTTTGGGTTTAAATTCAGGGAAGTTTACTGGCCAATCAAGCACAGTGATACAGTGGTCGCCATTTCAAATTATCCCAGGAGCTAATTTTCAAAACGGTAATTCCAAGGCACATGCTCATGAACAACCAGAGTGGCCTAATGTAACCATGACCTACAGTGTCTTTGGACCTGTCTCCCATTAAACATATCTAGGACATCATAAATCCCAAAATAAAGGCCTAAGGCATTAACACTTCAAACTACTATAGAAAATCAGAACCGATATTGGAAGTAATGCCATAAAAGTGAAACATCTTTATTAACACACTGAATACATAAAAAAGGTTAAAATGAGACACATATCAAGAAGCCACTTAAATCAAAATGTCCAAGCATATAAGGTAGGAGTTACCTTCCTATATCTATGGTCTAGTATATATTGTGGCCTTTTTTATAATAAAAACTTATATACTATCCTCTCCTGGTATCTTTCTTATCTGTATTTAAGTCCTCTACTTCCTGGGACACACACTACTTGTCACTCGATCTGTTTGTCTATTCACACTAAGGGTGGCGTACACGATGCTGGCTGATACTGTCTCCTCCTCCCTGACACGTCGGTGGGAGATGCAGCTAAGCGGCATGTGACGCCAACCCTTGGTGTGCTTGGTTGCCGGGGGAACGCGTCATGCTGCTTTCCAGGGCCTCCTCCTCTCCCTGACGTGTCGGGTGGAGGGGCGGCCAGGAGGCACGTGACGCTCCCGTGGTGATGTCACACGCCGGACCCTCTGCACACGCGTAATAGATCTTCTTTGCCACTCACCATATGGGGCTATAAATAGAATGCTAGTTAGATGCAACCACATGGAATAGCCCCTTGGATAAAGCTAACGCGAAACGCTCGTCGGGGAGCTGCACAGCAGCCACTCAGGTCATATGTCTTTTTCTTTCCTTTGAACAGTCTCGTTATATAGGTTTTTATTCACTGCCCGTTACCATGGCTTCTGGGATACACTGACAGGGCGTCATGCCCTTATTTGTGCACATGCACTTAAATATCTTATTCATTTTGTGATCTATTCCCCCCATGGACGTGGGCAATCATCCATAGGTCTGGACATTTGTACTTAGCATATGGATGGACGTGGATATGGGCATTGAATGAATCTCCTTAGTACTTTGCAACTAGCTTTATTTTTCTATTGCTTGGATATGTGTATTTAGCAACTACATTCATGTGTATTTGATATTTCTTACTTTACTGTTTGCTGCTAAAGCATATTTATTTATATGGCTCTTAGTAGGAAATGATTTCTTTCCCATTATAGAGTGTCTCTTGGATCATAGCACTGCTATTACCACTGATCCATTTCTTTGCCTTTTGGCTGCATACCTTTTTGTATAGGTAACTCTAGGGGCGGACATATCATTGGTGCAACCTGTGCAGCCGCACAGGGGCCCAAAAGGTGAGGGGTCCCATTTATACCTCCAAAGCAGGTGCAATTTTGCATTTTTAGGAGATCTTGGGCTGCAAAGGGCCCATGTATGGTTCTTGCACAGGGGCCCTTTTCTGACTTTTTCCACCAGTGGGTAACTCCTACCTTATATGCTTGGACATTTTGACTTAGGTGGTTTCTTGATATGTATCTCATTTTAACCTTTTTGTGTGTTAATAAAGTTGTTTCACTTTTATGGCATTACTTCCAATATCGGTTCTGATTTTCTATATCTAGGATATCATTGGTCAACAATTATAATGTCGACAGCAGAGGATCTTGATAATTTGCATGTCCAAGTGTATTTAGTATGACAGAACATTCCTCCGACAACCACTAATAAACTCATTTATAGCATGACCGTATCATTTTTCATTATTACACTTAATTTAATTTATGGACATCAATGGTTTGATTTCATAACCTGTGTGTATTAGATGAGTTGCTGCCGATATATGGTGAGAATTTCATGTCAATAGCACCTTTAGAAATATATTTATGTAAAAAATTGCTGACGTGTTCAATACTTATTTCACCTGCTGTATGTATATGCAGTCATGTCTAAAAGTGTTGGCGCCCTTGAAATTGTTAAAAAAAAAAAGTATTTCTCCCAAAAAATTATTGCAATTGCACATGCTTTGTTATTCACATGTTTATTTCTTTGTGTGTATTGGAACAACCCCACAAAAAACTGAGAAGAAAGGCAAATTGGACATAATTTCACACAAAGTCCTAAAAAATGGGAAAAATTTGCTGGACAAAAGTTGTTGGCAACTTTCCAAAAATGTGGATAAACACCTTTGTTTTAAGCATGGGATACTGATTCAAACTCAAATGTGGCAAGTAGAAGGTGTGGGCAATATGAAAATCACAACTGAAACCATATAATAATGGGAGAAGTTGACTCAATCTTTGCATTGTGTGTCTGTGTGTGCCACACTATGCATGGAGAACAGAAAGAGAAGTGTCTGAGGACTTGAGAATCAAAATTGTTGAAAAATATCAACAATCTCAAGGTTACAAGTCAATGTTCAGAGATTTTGATGTTCCTTTGTCCACGGTGCGCAACATAATCAAGAACTTTACAACTCAAGGCACTGTAGCTAATCTCCCTGGACGTGGACAGAAGGGAAAAATTGATTAAAGGTTGCAACGCAAGATAGTCCGGATGGTGGAAAAGCAGTCCCAATCAAGTTCCAAAGAAATTCAAGCTGCCCTGCAGGCTCAGAATGCATCAGTGTCAGCACGAACTATCCATCAACATTTGAATGAAATTAAACGCTATGGTAGGAGATCCAGGAAGACCCCAATGCTGACACAAAGACATAAAAGAGCTAGATTGTTTGCCAAAATGTACATGAGTAAGAAAGTGGACAGATGAGACCAAGATAGAGCCTTCTGGTGAAACACATCATTGTTTACCGAAAACGGAATGAGGCCTGCAAAGAAAATAACACAATACATACAGTCAAATATGGTGGAGGTTCAATGATGTTTTGGGGTTGTTTTGCTGCCTCTGGCATTAGGTGCCTTAATTGTGTGCAAAGCATCATGAAATCAGAAGTTTACCAAAGGATTTAGGATCAGAATGTAATGCTTATTGTAAGAAAGCTGGGTTTACATCTTATGTCATGGGTTTTCCAGCAGGACAATGACCCCAAACATACTTCAAGAACAGGGGTGAACACTGAAAGCTTGGGGCACCTGTGCAAGAAATATGTCTCAGCACCTCTCGCTGCCCAGCATGCAGCTTATGATGAGGACAATCTGGCCATGGGACCCCCAGAGTTTTGTGCTCTGAGCAACAGGCCAAATTGCCCTCATTATTATCGCCCTGCAAGTACAGATGTATGTAGAGTTCACAGGGCACCATAGAAAAAGTTCTAATTGGGCCTTCCCACACCTCTAAAAATATACATACAGTGGGTACGGATAGTATTCAGACCAATTTAAATTTTTCACTCTTTCATTGCAGTAATTTGGTAAATTCAAAAAAGTTCATTTTTTTCTCATTAGTGTACCCTCTGCATCACATCTTGACTGAAAAAAACCCAGAAATGTAGAAATTTTTGCAAATGTATTAAAAAAGAAAAACTGAAATATCACATGGTCATAAGTATTCAGATCCTTTGCTCAGACACTCATATTTAAGTCACATGCAGTCCATTTCCTTGTGATCCTCCTTGAGATGGTTCTACTCTTTCATGGGAGTCCAACTGTGTTTAATTAAACTGATAGGAATTTATTTGTAAAGGCACACACCTGTCTATATAAGACCTCACAGCTCACAGTGCATTTCAGACTAAATGAGAATCATGAGGTCAAAGGAACTGGCCAAGGAGCTCAGAGACAGAATTGTGGCAAGGCACAGATCTGGCCAAGGTTACAAAAGAATTTCTGCAGTACTCAAGGTTCCCAAGAACACAGTGGCCTTCATAATCCTTAAATGGAAGAAGTTTGAGACAACCAGAAGTCTTCCTCGACCTGGCCACAACATAAGAAAGGAGCAGCATCCATCCAGGTGAAGAAAAATAGAAAAGCTTTATTCTGCCATAAGAAACAACGACGTTTCGGCCATTCAGTGGCCTTTTTCAAGTGTAAATAGACAGACACAGGCGGTCTTTAAATAGTGTGGAGAAACCAATCACTTTCAAAGAACACGCCTGACATCTCAGTACCTTATCTAGAAAGACCGAGACTTTATTACAAAGGGACCCCCTCCCCGATACGATCGGACGTCCAGGCGGATTCATTAAATCTTTATGAATCTTTGGTAATGTATATAATAATGGAGTCACTGGGGAATTCACTATAAGGAACTGAGAAAGTTTATGGTCAATGAGGCCATCATTGAGGTCATCATTAACTAGAAGCCGTAGTTCTGTGAGAAAACGTACGGTAGGATCCGCCGTCAGCTTAGCGTATACCGCTTCATCCGCCAACTGACCGCGGATTTCAGCCACATAACTACATGTATCCATCACCACCAAAGCCCCGCCTTTGTCGGCCGCCTTGATGGTGATGGCCCGGTTGCCGGATAGTTTATCCAATGCCTGTCTCTCATATAGTGTTCAAGTTACCCCTCATGTTGTTAGTTGTAAATGCACGTTTAAGCTTGATTACATCTTTTTCCACCAATTCGATATAAGATTCTACAAAATTGTTTTTAACCGGGGGTTGAAAACTACTCTTGTTGTAAAGACCATATTTATGCAGTGACAAACCATTAGCATCACCAATATTTGTATTATCACATGCAGTATCTTTATCACAGAAATAAGATGTTAATCTCAGTCTCCTAAAAAAAGAAAAAAGATCACATTCAATACTGAACCAGTCCGGATAATTAGTCGGGCAAAAGGAAAGGCCCTTGGATAATACTTGACAGTCAGTGTCAGATAACACGTAAGAGGAAATATTTACCACTAAATTCAACTGGTCTATATTGCTCTCCTCTTCGTTTCCATGTTCCGTGTTCTCATTGCTGGAGTGCGTGTAGAGCCCGTCAACTGGGTCTCTATTCTCCCTTCTCCGATGCTTCCTGCCGCCCCTCCGGATCCTTTTCCTGCCACCGTGGTCTCCGTCTTGCCTCTGCCTAAAAAAATAGAAGAAGAGGCTTGTGCTCCCATGTCGTCTGTTGAATCAGATTCCCCAGTGGTGAACCCAAACTGTTGAGGTTCTTTCCTGGAGGGTCTCCATCTTTTTCTCTGATGTGGAGCTCTATTTATCCTTTTAGATGGAAATGAGCGTGTGTCACCCTGCCAAGAGAAAACTCGACCCGAGCCATAATCATCCGCATCGCGGAACCACTTGGTTCTTTTAGTTTTTTCAATGTCTATACGGAATTTCAATAGCTTTTCATCCAATTGAGTTTTGAACATGTCAAGATCTTGTATGTTCATCTGGGTTAACAATTGTTGTTCCAACTCAGATATCCTCTTATTCAAAGATCCAACCTCCGCACTAAGGAATTCTATGTTTAACAACATTAAGTCGAAAGCATATTTATTAGTGATAGATTCAAACCTACTACAGAATTGTGGATTATCAGCTAGTAACGTAGGCCGTAAATGCGGTCTTAAGCCCCGCGGAATCCTACGTACTTTGTAATATTCACATAATGTAGTGGCATGCAGTTCGTATGAGATAATTTTCCTTCTCTCATTTTCATATTTTTTCTTTAACATATCTGCAGTAGGCTTATTAAGAAATGACATATCTGTAGATGTCCCTGATAAAATTCTTCGAGCATCATCCTCTGTGTAAGAGAAAGTACAGGCAGTCTCCAGTTCACCCACCTCTGGAATCATGTTGTCCATATTCTCCATAGCAGGTGCACGTCCACTTGGATCCAATACAGTACCAAACAACAGTTAGCAGACAGCACTCATTGCATTAGGGATGCACGCTCAGGTCCATGGATACCAATGGGCCAACAGTGTCCACAACATAAGAAAGGAGCAGCATCCATCCAGGTGAAGAAAAATAGAAAAGCTTTATTCTGCCATAAGAAACAACGACGTTTCGGCCATTCAGTGGCCTTTTTCAAGTGTAAATAGACAGACACAGGCGGTCTTTAAATAGTGTGGAGAAGCCAATCACTTTCAAAGAACACGCCTCCATGTTAATAGATACATACATGTATACAGACAAAATATATTGCAAAACAACGATCAGACATCAAAAATATACATAATCCCATAGAACCAACTATTTATTCTTTGGTAAATTTTCGATGTCCTGCAAATGATTTTCATTATGATTTAACCTAGATGATTGTGTTTTCTTTTATCTAAGATCACGCCATGAAATATCGCGATATTATGTATGTATTATCATGGATACAAGACCTGGATTTCTGTCTTGCAAGATTTTACCTCAGTTATGTTCTGCGCATGCGCGGACTTGTGACCCAAGAGATCATGTGACTTCAGCTCACGTGACGAGGAATATGGGACATTGCCGAGTCTGATTGGACAGTCCCTCGGCTCAGTCTCACACGTCACTTTGTGGCGCGGCTGCAGCGTCAGTATACAATGTTTTGTAATGAGGAATCTTATCCGACCGCTGATGGGTTCACTGGGATGGCGGCAAAGGTAGATGACCACATGCGATTGGTGCGGACTATGTGAATGTTTTGGCCCGTCTGATTAGTCTAGGATCTCCATGGATACCGCATAAGCTAAATTGTGATTGGTGGGTTAATTTTTTAACATTGTTTATGTTTGTCATCACTTAGATGTGTAGGTTACTGATTGTATTAGATAGTTGGTTCTATGGGATTATGTATATTTTTGATGTCTGATCGTTGTTTTGCAATATATTTTGTCTGTATACATGTATGTATCTATTAACATGGAGGCGTGTTCTTTGAAAGTGATTGGCTTCTCCACACTATTTAAAGACCGCCTGTGTCTGTCTATTTACACTTGAAAAAGGCCACTGAATGGCCGAAACGTCGTTGTTTCTTATGGCAGAATAAAGCTTTTCTATTTTTCTTCACCTGGATGGATGCTGCTCCTTTCTTATGTTGTGGACACTGTTGGCCCATTGGTATCCATGGACCTGAGCGTGCATCCCTAATGCAATGAGTGCTGTCTGCTAACTGTTGTTTTTTCCTCGACCTGGCCGTCCAGCCAATCTGAGCAATCTTGGGAGAAGAGCCTTGGTGAGAGAGGTAAAGAAGAACCCCAAGATCACTGTGGCTGAGCCCCACAAATGCAGTAGGAAGATGGGAGAAAGTTCCACAAAGTTAACTATCACTGCAGCCCTCCACCAGTCGGACCTTTATGGAAGAGTGGCCCAACAGAAGCCTCTCCTCAGTGCCAGACACATGAAAGCCCGCATAAAGTTTGCTAAAAAAACACATGAAGGACTCCCAGACTATGAGAAGTAAGATTCCCTGGTCTGATGAGATGAAGATAGAACTTTTTGGCGATAATTCTAAGCGGTATGTGTGGAGAAAACTAGTCACTGCTCATCACCTGCCCAATACAATCCCAACAGTGAAACATGGTGGTGGCAGAATCATGCTATGGGGGTATTTTTCAGCTGCAGGGACAGGACAACTGATTTCAATTGAAGGAAACATGAATGCGGCCAAGTACAGAGATATCCTGGATGAATACCTCTTCCAGAGTACTCTGGACCTCAGACTTGGCCAAAGGTTCACCTTCTAACAAGACAATAACCCTAAGCACACAGCTAAAATAACAAAGAAGTGGATTCAGAACAACTCTGTGACCATTCTTGACTGGCCCAGCAAGAGCCCTGACCTAAACCCAATTGAGCATCTCTGGAGAGACCTGAAAATGGCTGTCCACCAACGTTCACCATCCAACCTGATGGAACTGGAGAGGATCTGCAAGGAAGAATGGACGAGTATCCCCAAATTCTGGTGTGAACAACTTGTTGCATCATTCCCAAGAAGACTCATGGCTGTACTAGCTCAAAAGGGTGCTTCTACTCAATACTGAGCAAAGGGTCTGAATACTTATGACCATGTGATATTTCAGTTTTTCTTTTTTAATAAATTTGCAAAAAATTCTACATTTCTGTTTTTTTTCCAGTCAAGATGGGGTGCAGAGTGTACATTAATGAGAAGAAAAATGAACTTTTTTAAATTTACCAAATGGCTGCAATGAAACAAAGAGTGAAAAATGTAAAGTGGTTTGAATACTTTCCGTACCCACTGTGTATATATATGGTCATTGTCTTGACAATTCTTTTGCTTTCCCCATGACTCACAATCCAGAAACATCAGTGGCTGGATGAAAGAGGCAATAGTCTGTCTGGATCCCAGAGACTCACTCAGCTTTTATGCACACACACTGATTACAAGCAAACAGGTCACAGGTGATGATGTTACCTTTAGTAGCCATTCAAACCCATTTGTGTCAACTTCTGTGCATGTTACGAGGCCAAAATCACCAGGGTATGTGAACTTTTTATTATTTGGATGTTTTGGGTTGTCATTATGATTTAAAAGAGAAAACACAGTAGTTTGACAATAAATGGCTTCGCTCAACCACTAACCATGAGTGGAGAAAAAGTTTTGGTGTTATCATTCATATTCTCTGAAAAAAAAGCCAAGAAATCAAAAATTATGATGGGTTATGTAAACTTTTGAGCACAACTGTACATAGAAACACACACTCACATACTGTGTATATATATATACATATACATGCACACACATACCAAATACTAATGAAATGTATGTAAACTTTTGACTTTGCAGTAAGTAATAAAGATGCATAAAAACATTTTGTCTCTCTCTCATTATTCTGGCATTTGGCGGATATTAATAATTATGGTAATCCTAATTGGCCTAAAACGGGAAAGGTTTATTCAGATTTTATGTCAGATATTGAGAAAAACATGCATATGTGTCATTTTATATAGTGTATTAAAACTTCTAGTTTCAACTGTATGCCGTCACAACACCATGAGAGTCTTTAGTTTGTGGCAGAAGGTTTCTCTATAATGTCATGACATGGAATCTGGAGATTGGTTCCACATGTGCCAACACCACCTTAATACGTTAGGTAAATAAATTGTGGGCAATGAGATAAGACAACATGCCTGTGACTGGACATAGAGTCAATATTCGCTCAGGAAAAGCGCACTTTTCATGCATTTAGTGGGATATTTCCTGACCTGGAAATGACTAATAACACAGAGAAGGTAAAGGTATAAACAGTGTGCATTTGGAGATATATTACCTTTCTGGATCTGACTTTCAAGTAAGTTAACAACATATCAAGTGTCTTTGGCATGTTGCATAACTCATACTAATAGGAGCAGGGTGGCCCACAGACTGCTTGATAACCAAACCTCCTTTGCATAAAAGTGCAGGAAACCTAAGAGAGTGAGAAAGCACACTGGAAATATATCAATGTCTTATTTATTTTCTCTGCTCATAGGTGTTAATGGTCACTAACTGCATGTCTTACTTTATTCAATTCTATTCTCACACATTACAAATGGACTGTATGTCAGACAATGGAGGCAGAAGAGAACTTAGAAACAGATCACAAACTCATGTTCCAAAACCTAACATTAAAAAAGAACAATTCATATAACCATATGTAAACTGATGCGGTGTAATATATAAAACAATATAACACATTATCTTATGCCAATCAACGGTTGATGGAGTGATTTGAACCAAATTCATTTAAAGGCACACGCATCCTATTAAGTAATTTCCAATTGACAGTTATAAAAATATATCGGTACTGCATATTCTTAATAAATGTGTTCATAACTCCATTACATTGGATACCTCAACCTCTCCACTCTTCAATTGTGTCAATGAGAAAAGTCACACATTTTACCGCTAAGTTTTTTGAACGCAATGATTTCCTTCATTTTTATGTGCATTTACCTCCCAAAACTTAACCATAGTTCCATGTTATATATTTAAAATGACATTCACTTATTGACAGCATGCTAGAGCACCTTAAAGGGGTTGTACACTATTTATAAATTCTTTTTTAATAGACAAAGGGAGGTTGACAAAAAGAAAAAAACCTCTCCTATCAGTCCATCATTGCTTCTTCGTTTGCTGTCAGTATCACCCAACATGTGGGGGGCTCACGTGACAGCTGCAACCTTGACAGACCATGTTGCCAAAAGAAGGGCCCAATTCACTAACAGACTGTAAGGCCGGTGTCTCTGCATCCCCTTACCTGGCAGAGACAACAAAGCTCTCACTGCTGCAGCCCTGCAACTCCCCCTTCTCCTTTTGCCATTCCTGCGTTGCCTCCAGTGCCTCTGCTCTCCACCTCCCTCCCCCAGCAGAGGAGCTGACATATTTACCACCACGGTATTGCGCACTGTCCTTGTTCTCCTGCAGCCGCGTGTTCACAAATTCTCGGCACAGTGCTTAGGGCGCGCAGGGTCCCGTCTTCTTAAAGTGATAGCGCGTGCCGTCCTAAAGTGTCCCCAGCCAATGGGTGGGGAGATCTTATTTAATGCTCCTCTATCAGGTGGGAGGTGTCTGTGCAATTTAGTAAGTGTGTTACTAAACATTCTTCTCAGTTCTCAGGTCCCAGCGCTGATATTCCTGTATACCAGCCTGTCTATCAGCAGTGCCAGTTAGTCTGTCTATCTGCTGTGCCCGCCAGCCACTCTATCAGCCATGCTCACCCGCCTGCCTATCAACTGATCCAGTCTGCACCTGCCAGTGCCCATCTTCTCACCAGCCGGTTCCGCCTGTATCCATGGTACCTATCTTCTTACTCCACCTTCCTGCATCCATTGGACATTCCCTCGGGCCGTCAAAGCTACCAATTCCTAGGGGGTTAGCTGCCATCTATCCAGGGTCTGTCCTGGAGCATCCAAAGGAAGAGAAAAAGGGAGGTGTCCCAACTCCTTAAAACTTGAATAAACTTTATTTTCTGATTAAAACATTAATAAACGGCTATAGCATACAGGGATGCAGTGATGCGTTTTGATCTCACGATCTTTATCACAGCTGATCACATCCTAGTACATGCACATTTATATAGTTTGATCTAACCAATGAAATTATAGAATTTGTTCACATGGTTATTTAACCCTGAAAATACATCATTGCACATAGGCATACTATATACAAATAAAAATACATAGAAAACATACATATATACAGACTAAACTATCCTCAGTAGTGGAACAAAATTTAATTTCTTTTATTTAAACCTAATGAATACCTCGTCTCCAGATTATAAATCCAAAACACCTCCCTGGTGAGAAGGCGTCTTTTTATATCACCTCCTCATTTGGAATTTTTTAATTGTTCAAAACCCATAATTTTTAGTGATGCAACACTCTTACTATGTTGTCGAATAAAGTGCTTAGATGCCATCGACATATTCCGATTATTATTATTAATTATACATTATCTCTAATATGTTCTGAGATACGAGTTCTCAGTTTTCTGGTAGTGCACCCAATATACATTAAATTACATTCAGTATATTCTATTTTATACACTATATTTTTCCAGTTGCAATTAATAAAGTTATTGATCTTATGAGTTTGTGTGCCATCTTGATTTTTTTATATTTTATCAGTTTGAACATATTTACATGTTGCACATTTTTGTGCTACCGCACCTGAAAAAACCCTTGCACTCCAACCAATTCTTTTTTGAAGTTTTAGAATTGAAAAGATCTGGTGAAATAGTGTCCCCTAATGTGGGAGCACGTCTGGCTACCACATTGACACCTGAATTTAAAATGTCAGCCAGTATTGGGTCTTCATAAAGAATTGGCAGACATTTAACCCCTTCATGACCCAGCCTATTTTGACCTTAAAGACCTTGCCATTTTTTGCAATTCTGACCAGTGTCCCTTTATGAGGTAATGACTCAGGAACACTTCAACGGATCCTAGCGATTCTGAGACTGTTTTTTTCGTGACATATTGGGCTTCATGTTAGTGGTAAATTTAGGTCAATAATTTTTGCGTTTATTTGTGAAAAAATTGGAAATTTGGAGAAAATTTTGAAAATTTTGCAATTTTCACATTTTAATTTTTATTCTGTTAAACCAGAAAAATATGTGACACAAAATAGTTAATAAATAACATTTCCCACATGTCTACTTTACATCAGCACAATTTTGTAAACAATTTTTTTTTGTTAGGAAGTTATAAGGGTTTAAAGTTGACCAGCAATTTCTCATTTTTACAACAAAATGTACAAAACCATTTTTTTTTTAGGGACCAGCTCACATTTGAAGTCAGCTTGAGGGGTCTATATGTCTGAAAATACCCAAAAGTGACACCATTCTAAAAACTGCACCGCTCAAGCTGATCAAAACCACATTCAAGAAGTTTATTAACCCTTCAGGTGCTTCACAGGAGCTGAAGCAACGTGGAAGGAAAAATTAAACATTTAATTTTTTAGTCACATAAATGATCTTTTACAAACAATTTTTTTATTTTTACAAGGGTAAAAGGAGAAAATGGACAGATAAAGTTGTTTTGCAATTTCTCCTGAGTACACCGATACCCCATATGTGGGGGAATACCACTCTCTGAGTGCACGGCAGGGCTCGGAAGGGAAGGAGCGCCTTTTGACTTTTTCAAACCAAAATTGGCTGGAATTGAGATTGGACTCCATGTCGCGGTTGGAGAGCCCCTGATGCGCCTAAACAGTGGAAACCCCCCACAAATGACCCCATTTTGGAAACTAGATCCCCTAAGGAACTTATCTAGATCTGTTGTGAGCACTTAGAACCCCCAAGTGCTTCACACAAGTTTATAACGTAGAGCCCTAAAATTAAAAAATCATTTTTTCCACAAAAATGATCTTTTCACCCCAATTTTTATTTTACCAAGGGTAACAAGACCCCAAAAGTTATTGTGCAATTTGTCCTGAGTAGGCTTATACCCCATATGTGGGGGTAAACCACTGTTTAGGTGCATGGCAGAGCTTGGAAAGGAAGGAGCGTCGTTTGACTTTTTCAACGCAGAATTGCATGGACGCCATGTCGCGTTTGGAGAGCCCCTGATGTGCCTACACAGTGGAAACCCCCCACAAATGACACCATTTTGGAAACTAAACCCCTCAAGGAACTTATCTAGATGTATGGTGCGAACCTTGAATCCCCTGGTGTTTCACCAAAGTTTATAACGCCCGAGCGTGAAAATAAAAAAATCATTTTTTCCACAAACATGATCTGTTAGTCCCCAATTTTTTATTTTTCCAAGGGTAACAGGAGAAATTGGACCCCAAAAGTTGTTGCCTAATTTGTCCTAAGTACGCTGATACCCCATATGTGGAGAAAACTACTGTGTGAGCACATGTCGGGGCTCGGAAGAGAAGTAGTGACGTTTTGTAATGCAGACTTTGATGGAATGGTCTGTGGTTTCATGTCACATTTGGAGAGCCCCTGATGCCTAAACAGTGGAAACCCCCCATAAGTGACCCCATTTTGGAAACTAGACCCCCAAAGGAACTTATCTAGATGTGTTGTGAGCACTTTGAACCCCCAAGTGCTTCACAAAAGTTTATAATGCAGAGCCATGAAAATAAAAAATCATTTTTTTTCCTCAAAAAATGATTTTTTAGCCCACATTTTTTCATTTTCACAAGGGTAACAGGAGAACTTGGACCCCAAAAGTTGTTGTCCAGTTTGTATTGAGTACGTTGGTACCCCATATGTGGGGAGAACCACTGTTTGGGCACACGTCGGGGCTCGGAAGGGAAGTAGTGACGTTTTGAAATGCAGACTTTGATGGAATGGTCAGCGGCGTCATGTTACGTTTGCAGAGCCCCTGATGTGCCTAAACAGTGGAAACCTCCCACAAGTGACCCCATTTTGGAAACTAGACCCCCAAAGGAACTTATCTAGATGTGTGGTGAGCACTTTGAACCCCCAAGTGCTTCACAGAAGTTTGTAACGCAGAGCCGTGAAAATAGAAAATCATTTTTAGCCCCCAATTTTTTATTTTCACAAGGGTAACAGGAGAAATTGGACCCCAAAATAAAGATGGCAAAAAACACGCTGATCACAGGTGAAAATCAAAATATGCTGACACCACATGAATCCAATTCAGCGCTGGAATCATACGTCCAAAGCACAGCAGAAGTTCAAATTGCTAAGTAATGGAGTGTTCAAATAAAACAAGCAATCAATCATAATTACCCATCATGTTCATGCAGAAGTGGGCACAGGACACCGATTTTCACCTGTGATCAGCGTGTTTTTTGCCATCTTTATTAGCAGCAATCACATTCCGCTCAGCGCTTCTAACCATACTAAGCACCTACATGCGATCTGTTCCATTATCTACTTTTGTGGAGTGTTGATGTATATAAAGCACTCATTCTTGCCTCATTGGCGCATGTGCAATCAGGACATCTTTGCTATTAGTTTGGTATTTTTGGTTACTCTTTGACCCCTAACTATTAACCCCTTACTGAATCTGCTCACTTCCATTTTCCACCTAGTTGGAAATTTTTGTACTATTGTGGTGTTATTTACTCTATCTTGAGCGAAAAAAACCTTTTAATAATTGTTCAATAAAAATTATGATGTTTTATGATTAGCATTGACTCCTTGTCCTCAGTTTTTTGATTTATCATTATGAGTCGTAGCTATTTTGCAACTTTATTTAAAGTAAAGGTGGATTTCCACCCCTATTAGCATATTTAGTATGTTTTGGAGGTATCTTTTGTTTTATCTAGATGTGTGTTGAGCACTTTGAACCCCCAAGTGCTTCACAGAAGTTTGTAACGCAGAGCCGTGAAAATAGAAAATCATTTTTTTCCACAAAAATAAATTTTAGACCCCCAAAGTTGTAGTGCAATTTTTCCCGATACCCTATATGTTTGGGTAAACCACTGTTTGGGCACACTTCTGAGCTTGGAAGGGAGGCATCACCATTTGACTTTTTGAATGCAAAATTGGCTGGAATCAATGGTGGCACCATGTCACGTTTGGAGACCCCCTGATGTGCCTAAACCATGGAAACCCCTCAATTCTAACTCCAACCCTAACCCCAACACACCCCAACCCTAATTCCAACCCTAACCCCAACACACCCCTAACCCTAATCCCAACCCTAACCCCCAACACACCCCTAACCCTAATCCCAACCATAACCCTAACCACAAGCCTAACCCTAATCCCAACGCTAACCCCAACACACCCCTAACCCTAATCTTAACCCTAATTCTAACCCGAACCCTAATACTAACCCAAACCCTAATTCTGACCCCAACCCTAATTGCAACCCTAAGATACCAACCCTAATGCTAACCCTAACCCTAACCTAACCCTAACCGTAATTCTAACCCTAATGGAAAATAAAAATAAAATATATTTTCTTTATTTTATTATTGTTCCCTACCTATGGGGGTGATAAAGGGGGGTTATTTACTATTTTTTATTTTGATCACTGTGATAGGGTCTATCACAGTGATCAAAATGTACTTTCAATAAATGAATGAATCTGCCGGCCGGCAGATTCGGCGGGTGCACTGCGCATGCACCCGCCATTTTGGAAGATGGCGGCACCCATGGACCAGGCAGTAGAGATGCCGGGAGGAACACGGGAACTCCGGAGGTACCTGGGGGGATCGGAAGCCGGCAGAGCGGAATAAAGAGGAGGGAGAGCAAATGCTGACGGCATCATGGGTCGGGATGGCACAGGTTTTCATGATGCCGACGTAGGCGTCATGGGTCCAGAAGGAAGTTAAAGATGACATTTTTTTATCTGATTAAATTGTGGGCTATACCTTAGGCAGATATAAGGTTTATTTTTCCTACCTTCTCTACTCAGATGTTTAATTTCTTTGGGATAGATTTAATCAATTATATCTCTATATTTTACTATATCTTGCGCTCTTTCCAATGCCCATGTTGGATAACCTCGTTTCTTTAATTTTTCTTGCAGTTTTTTAAACTCTAGATTCATATCATTCTCCTGAGAGTAATTCCTTTTTAGACGTGTATAAGCAGTTTAAGCACCAACTGGTATTGATTTTAGAGTATGTCTAGGATGACTACTCCTAGCATGCAGGATGGTATTCCCACAGAGCGGTATTTCATGCATTTTACTCATGATTAAATGATTAGCTTGTCCCATTAGCTACAAATCCAAAAATGTGACTTTTTGCTACTTTTATATGCAAATTTAATATTATACTCATTTGAGTTAATGTATTTAATGAAATTCGGTATGGCAGATACATCGCGCCCCATATAATGAGAGTATCATTGATGTATCTGCCATACCATATCAAATCCCGATGAAAGGGATTGTTGATCAAATAAATATACTCATGTTCCCAGAATGCCATCGTAATATTAGCTAGCGATGGTGAATACTTGGCCCCCGTAGGGACTCCTGATTTTTGAATATACAATTCGTTATTAAATGAAAAAAAATTGTGTTTAAGTAAAAAGAACACCACTTGTAGCAGAAAGTTAATCAAATCCTCTGAATAGGAACTGTGATTGATTAGAAAGAATTTTAAAGCATTCATCGCTAAATCATGTGGTATACAAGTATATAGCGATATTACATCGCAACACAGCCAGGAAAAATTGCTTTGTCATGGCTTTTTACCTAAAACTCCTAGTACTTCTCTGGAGTCCTTCAGATAGCCAAGTAGTTTACATACAATTGGTTGCAATAATGAATCCGCCCATTGGCATAAATTCTCATTCATAGATCCCATTGCAGACACTACTGGTCTCATTGGTGGTATACCTTTAACCTTATGAACTTTCAGCAACCATAAATTATTGACATTACTGGGTTTTCAACATATAAATAATCAGCTTGTTTTTTATACCTTATACCTTATATCTGCCTAAGGTATAGCCCACAATTTAATCAGATAAAAAATGTCATCTTTAAATGTCTGCCAATTCTTTATGAAGACCCAATACTGGCTGACATTTTAAATTCAGGTGTCAATGTGGTAGCCAGACGTGCCCCCACATTAGGATACACTATTTCACCAGGTCTTTTTAATTCTAAAACTACAAAAAAGAATTGGTTGGAGTACAAGGGTTTTTTCAGGTGCGGTAGCACAAAATATGCAACATGTAAATATGTTCAAACTGATAAAATATTCAAAAATCAAGATGGCACACAAACTCATAAGATCAATAACTTTATTAATTGCAACTGGAAAAATATAGTGTATAAAATAGAATGTACTGAATGTAATTTAATGTATATTGGGTGCACTACCAGAAAACTGAGAACTCGTATCTCAGAACATATTAGAGATATAATTAATAATAATATTAATAATCAGAATATTTCGATGGCATCTAAGCACTTTATTTTACAACATAGTAAGAGTGTTGCATCACTAAACATTATGGGTTTAGAACAATTAAAAAATCCCAACAAGGAGGTGATATAAAAAGACGCCTTCTCACCAGCGAGGCGTTTTGGATTTATAATCTGGAGACGAGTTATCCATTAGGTTTAAATAAAAGAAATGAAATTATGTTCCACCACTGAGGATAGTTTAGTCTGTATATATGTATGTTTTCTATGTATTTTTATTTGTATTTAGTATGTCTATGTGCAATGATGTATTTTCAGGGTTAAATAACCATGTGAACAAATTTTATAATTTCATTGGTTAGATCAAACTATATAAATGTGCATGTACTAGGATGTGATCAGCTGTGATAAAGATCGTGAGATCAAAACGCGTCGCTGCATCCCTGTATGCTATATGTGTACCTTCACTTTTTGAGGAATAGCCGTTTATTAATGTTTTAATCAGAAAATAAAGTTTATTCAAGTTTTAAGGAGCTGGGATGCATGGCCGGCGTCAGCACCCGGCATACCCGGGCAAGTGCCGGGGCCCTGAGCAGGCGGGGGCCCACTCGCCGTCGGGCACCCCGGGGCCCGTTAGTGGATGAGAGCGGTACCAGCGCCGCCACTGGGCCCCCCCGCTTGCTCAGGGCCCCGGCAGCAGCCGGCGCAATACTTACCTCTCCCCGTGCCTCCGCTGCCGCAGCTCCGGGCTCCAGGGGGCGCCTGCAGGCCACCAGCGCTTCCTCTCACAGCAGCGCCACTGAATGACATCATCATTCAGCCGCTGGCTGTGGCAGAGAGAGCGCGGACGCCGGACAGGTGAGATGTGAGGTGTGTGTGTCTGTGTGTATCAGTGTGTGTGTATGTGAGAGATTGCTGCGGTGCTATCTGTGTGTGGTGCTGTATATGTGATGGTGGTCGGGGGAGGCAGTGATGGTGGTGAGGAGCCAGGGCCCGGAGGCAATGATGATGATGATGGGGAGGCGATGATGATGGAGAGGCGATGATGATGGGGAGGAAATGATGATGATGATGTGGAGACAATGATGATGGGGAGGCGATGATGATGATGATGGGAGGCGAAGATGATGGGGAAGCAATGATGATGGGGAGGCAATGATGATGGGGATGCAATGATGATGGGAGGCGATGATGTTGGGGAGGCAATGATGATGATAATGGGGAGGCGATGATGATGGTGGGGAGTCTTTCCACAGCACCCTTTCCTGAGCCGTAACAGTGCAGAACGCAGCACAGTGCAGAGTAGAGCTCCATATTTTGCATGGAGCATTATATGGGGACCAGTATCCTGTATGGAGCATTATTTGGGGTCCAATATTCTTTATGGAGCATTATATTTGGCCCATAATACTGTATGGAGGACTATGTGGTGCCCATAATATTGTATGGAGGATTGTACTGTCCAGTCTGTACTGTGCGCTGTGAGGATTTGGCGGTTTTTGAGCTATTGTACAATTTACAATAGATATCTGTCATGTAATAGAAGAAGTGAAGTGTTTGGCATTGTACTATACCCATATTTCTCTGCAGTATCTGTGCATCATGAATCGTGGTCTGTGTTAAAGGGGCCCACTGAGACTCTTTCGCCTGGGGCCCATAAAAACCTGGAGCCGGCCCTGCTGGGAAGCCTCCCTTTTTCTCTTCCTTTGGATTTCATACGTCAGTCCAGGTGGAGTCCCGGGCACCTCAGGCAGTCGGTGAGCTGGCTTTAATAAAGAGAGAACTCGCACTCAACTTAACGAAAAGGGTAATATTTATTGTAGTCCACGGTAGTGAAACGTTCGGTCCTAAATTTCGACCTTTATCAGCCACATAAGTAACCGGAGAGGGTAGAAATACCAATTCAAGTAAGCAGTAGATATGGTGGATCAGGTAATCTCCAAAGTAAGCCTGATGTAGGGTTAAAGTGAGTATCTGGTGAGGGTTCTAGTCTGGTCTCCGCTGTATGCCGTGGAGGGACGCGGTACCGTGCACGAGGACCAGCGGCGGATACCGCGTCCCTCTCACGGCATACAGCGAGACCAGACTTAGAACTCTCACCCAGATACTCACCTTTAACCCCTACATCAGGGCTTACTTTGGAGATCTACCTGATCCCACCAGTATCTACTGCTTACCTTTGAATTGGGTATTTCTACCCTCTCCCGGTACTTAATGTGGCTGATGAAGGTTCGAAATTTAGGACCAAAACGTTTCACTACCGTGGACTACAATAAATATTTACCCTTTTCGTTACGTTGAGTGCCGAGTTCTCTCTTTATTATTCTCACGGTGTAGGAACCTACTCTGGCACCTTTCAGGCTGTGCACACGATTTATCTTTCTACGGTGAGCTGGTTTTAGGCGTTTAGCCTTTCTTTTTCTCTTTATGTGCAGTCCTGGAGAATCACCTGGACCACCTTCCTTGTCTCTTCTCAGATCTCAGTATTGTATGCTACTGGGTATCCGTGGTCAAATTGGGTCAGTCTCCTAGTCATGCTCCTCCAGGTCTTCCTTAGGCACAATGGTTCCATCACCCAACCCGTTCCACAGACCTCTTGGGTCTCAATGTAAAATTTGTAACAGGACCCATAACTTCTAAGTATTGTAGTACCAAATTTGTTAATGAAGAGTGCCAGGGACTGCAAGGGGAAGAGATGAAGTTAGGAAGTTGTGAAAACAGCAAGAAGCAGCAAAATCCAAGAACTGAATTGGTTTAATGTTGTAAGAGAAGTGATTGATAAGAGGTAATAAAAAGAAGACTTTGAGGGGATTTAGCCAGCTGCAGAAGTAAAGTATCTAACCACTGCATCCATATTGACATCTTGGCATTATCATGTTTGTAGCATGCACATATGAAAAAAAGAGAGTAGATGGCACTCACCGTCTTAAAATTCCAATGCTTTATTCGGACATCTTAAAATAGCAGAGGCGGGAGAGTTTTTTTGCTGGATACAAAATCAGGACGACAGCTGTTTCACGCAAGTGTGCGCTTTTACAGGTTCCCTGTGCGCGAAACAGCTGTCGTCCTGATTTTGTATCCAGCAAAAAAACTCTCCTGCCTCTGCTAGCTTAAGATGTCCGAATAAAGCATTGGAATTTTAAGACGGTGAGTGCCAGCTACTCTCTTAATTTCACATGTGTATCCTGCAAAACTATGGACTTTTGTGGATGTGCACCTGGTCTATTTGAGATAAGTGTCTCTCAGTAGTCACGTTTGTGAGGTACTTGTTATCACGGAGTATACAGGGGCTGTGCCGCATTCTATTTTCTTTTGTGTGGACTTCATTATCATGTTTGTGGTTCCTTTTAGGATCAAAGACAGGATCAGTTCTGGCTGTGTCTGGATTGTTATTTTGCAGATATCATAGCTGGTGGGTTGAAAGTTTGGGCCTGAAAAGGAAGGTCTTGGATAGGTTCCTCAATATTTCACCCATCCCTTGTAGATTGTGAGCCCTCGCGGGCAGGGTCCTCTCTCCTCCAGTACCCATCGTGACTTGTATTGTTTAAGATTACTGTACTTGTATTTATTATGTATACCCTCCTCACATGTAAAGCGCCATGGAAAAAATGGCGCTATAATAATAAATAATAATAATAATATAGGTTCCTCAATATTCTCGCTATCTTATAGCAGCATATGGCTGCAGAAAGCAGCCTAAGCAAATGACACTCACAGTTGTAGTATGTGTGGTGTGCAGTCATGCTGAGTAGTTGATATGTAGTAAACTTTATCTGTAGGCTTCTTGAAGGTATATTAGACTCCTTTTCAAGGGAAAATAAAACCGGCCATTTTTGGTACTTGTCTTGAAATTCAGAAAAGTCTCTGAATGGTATACCTGAGTCTGTTAACCCCTTAACCCCTAGGCCATTTTCCGTTTTCGTTTTTTGAACCCTTTCTTCCCAGAGCCATAATTTGTTCATTTTTCTGACGAAATGGCCATGTGAGGGCTTGTTTTTTGCAGGACAAGTTGTATTTTGAACGACACCATTGGTTTTAACATATCATGTACTGGAAAATGGGAAAAATGTCCAAGTGCAGTGAAATTGCAAAAAAAAGTGCAATTTCACAGTGTTTTTTGGGGTGTTTTTTTACCATGTTTGCTAAATGCTAAAACTGACCTGCCATTATGATTCTCCAGGTCATTACAAGTTCATAGACACCAAACATGTCTAGGTTCTTTTTTTTTAAATGGTGAAAATAAAATCCAAACCATGGTAAAATAAAAGAAAAAATGGAGCCATATTCCAAGAACTGTAGCGTCTCCATTTTTCGTAATTTGGGGCTGGATGAGGGTTTATCTTTTGCGCACCAGGCTGATGTTTTTATTGATACCATTTTGGTGTAAAGTTAAACGTTTATATTTTTTATTTTTTCAATATTTTTAAAAACATTTTTTTTTACCTTTTGCATGCTTCAATAGTCTCCATGGGAGACTAAAAGCTGTAGTTGTCCGATCGGCTCTGCTACATACAGGCGATGATCAGATTGCCTGTATGCAGAAGAAATGCTCACTTGCTATGAGTGCCAACCACCGAGCGGCACTCATAGCAATCTGGCTATGACAGCCATAGAGGTCTGCTGTAGTCCTCTGGTTTTCATGCCAACCCATCGGTGACCCGCGATCATGTGACGGGTCACCAATGGGAGGGATTTCCCGGAAGCGCGAGTTAAATGGCACTGTCAGAGATTGACAGTGGCATTTAGCGGGTTAACAGCCACGGGTGGTTCGTGATTCCACTCGCGGCTGTTAGATGCACATGTCAGCTCTTCAAAACAGCTGACATGTGCAGGGAAAGATGTGGGCTCTGCACCAGAGCCCACATCAAAGGGAGGGAGTCCGAAGTGGGGGAATTATTATGTCCAACGTTGGAAAGGGGTTAAATAGTATCTGGGTTTCAATGATTTTGCTGCTATTCCTAGTAAGCATTTACACTGCTGCTTATTGGTAGTAGTAAGTAGTGATGAGTGAACGTGCTTGGAAAACGTCTTATCCGAGCATGCTTGGTTGTTATCCGAATATCTTGTAGTGCTCGTATATTATGTTTGAGTACCTGCAGCTGTATGATTTGCGGCTCTAAGACAACATCAACACATGAGGATTGCCTGTCTAACAGCCGCAAATCATGCAGCCGCAGGTACTCAAACATAATATACGAGCATGCCCAGATGCTCGGATAACACCCGAGCATGCTCAGATAAGATGTTATCCAAGCCCATTAGCTCATCACTAGTAGTAAGGAAATCAAATGGCTCTTTATTTTGCTTAAAGGTTCGTTCTTATCTATTTGCACTCATTCTACGTGGTATTAGCACTGCTCTAAAGATGACGGGATTAGGAGTAACTGGCGTTCCATTGACTCTGGCGAGCTTCAAAACAGTGCTTGAAAGTTCAATAGAAAAGAGCTTCTAAGCTTATTTTCTGCTGTCTAGGTGGTCGGTCCCCAAGGCAACAAACTGTAAAAAGAAAAGTGTTAATAACTCAAGAATGTTTGAAAATATTAATAAGCAGTACATTGCAGAATTGATTGTTTTTACAAGCAGTATCTGACAATACCCATATATGAAGAAGGGAAAAATCCTTTAACAAATAATTGTTTGGTATGGTTAATTGACTGTTACATAGGTATGGACAATGCTATGACTGACACATTTGATACATATGTAGAAATTGCAGGAAAGTGGGATGTCGCCATGGACAGGAGGCAGATTAAGAGTTAAGGATTTTATTAAACAGTAAATGCACTCCATGCAGTGTGAGGGTTTGCAGAGGATAGTCAGAATGGGCAGAACTGGGAAGGAGGGAAGATGAGAAAAGGGCGAGCAATAGTTCAATATGAAAAGATGTGACACATATCAGAATGATGCCTTCTGGTATGCAGAATCTCAGGGTTCCAATGTCAGCATCGTCAGCAGTGGCGCGAGTTGTCTCAATGATGGCTGCGACAGGTGAGGATCCAACAACACGGCACTTGACGTATCAACGCAGACTCTGAGGAGCGGGTAGATTTCCCATACCCAAAGGGTCTGGCACGTGTTGTGTTCTGCTACAAGCACTAAGGAAAGAAGGGATATCTGTCCCTACGATAGAACTAAGCTAGATCCCTACGATGTAACGGGAACCTGATCCTGCGATCAGACCCGCTAAAGTCCTCAGCTAGTCTGTACGAAGACCTATAGATGCGAGGGAGGGATCCCTACAAGAACTAGGGACTGGGAGAAAGATGGACACCTCTTAACAGAAGTTGTAGCAGTAAAAGACAAACAAACAACATAGAACATAGAGGTCCGAAGACCAAGCAAAACTGACTGAGTAAGGTAACAAAGCACCTGGCTAGCTTAAGAGTAGAAATTACAATGAAGTCCAGCAAAGCCAGAAGGGCGGAGCAGGATTAAATAGGCAAAAAAGGTCATGTGACCAGCAAACTAGAAAAAACCTAACAGGAGAGTTCTAACAGTACCCCCCCTTCTAAGAGGATCCTCCGGATCCCCTAGGCCCAGGCTTACCCGGAAACCTCTTGTGAAACGCTCTGACAAGTTTGGACGCAGAAACATCATCCGCCCTCACCCATGAGTTATCCTCAGGTCCGAAACCCTTCCAAGCGACGAGATACTGCAAACTCCTTCTATACCGTCTAGAATTTAGGATGCGGGAAATTTCATATTCCCCGTCCTTCACCACCGTGGGAACAGTGGCAGAGGCGTCTACATCTGACACATCAGCTCTTTTCAACAGAGAAACATGAAACACCGGATTAATCTTCCAGGAGGTAGGAACCTCCAACCTAACAGCAGATTGGTTAACAACCTGAAGCACCTTAAAGGGCCCTACAAACTTGGGACCCAATTTTTTAGAAGGAATCCTCAACCGCAGATTCTTAGAGGACAACCAAACCATGTCACCAATAGCAAACAAAACCTCTTGCCGTTTCCTATCAAAGTACCTTTTAGATTTTCTGTTAGCCTCCTGAAGATTACCACGCACATCCGCCCAAACTCTCTCCAAATCACCAGAAAAATTCTCCTCTTCAGGCACAGCCGATACCAATTTGGAGAATGACCCAAACGAAGGATGTCTCCCAGTACAACAAAAAAAAGGCGAACAACCAGCAGAAGAGGATGTATGGTTGTTAAGAGCAAATTCAGCAAGTGGCAGAAACTCAGACCACCCCTCTTGATTGTCTGGCACAAAACAACGCAAGAACTGCTCAACATCCTGGTTTTTCCTTTCTGTCTGGCCATTAGACTCAGGATGATATCCGGATGAAAACGACAAATGAACTCCCAACCTGTCACAAAAGGCACGCCAAAAACGAGCCACGAACTGAGGTCCCCTATCAGAAACAATGTCAGTAGGAACGCCATATAGTCTGACAATTTCCTTGACAAAGGCCTTAGCGAAATTCTTAGCGCAGGGCAGTTTGATGAAAGGAACCAAGTGACACATCTTGCTAAAACGGTCCATGACCACCCAGATGACAGTGAAACCCTCAGAGGGGGAAGGTCAGTAATAAAGTCCATAGCCAAATGTGTCCAAGGTGCACTAGGAACCTCCAGAGGGCAAAGCAACCCCGCAGCAGGAGTATGTGAAGACTTAGATCTAGCACACACAGTGCATTGACGCACCCACTTAATGACTTCCTTCTGCCATCCAGGCCACCAAAAACTGCGACCCACAAGTCTCTTGGTCTCAGAGATTCCAGGATGACCTGCCAACCGAGACTCATGACACTCAACAAACAAATCTCTCCTAAAGGTCCCAGGCACAAACAACCTCCCATGGGGAGTGTTAGATGGGCATTCTCCTGTGCTTTAAGAATCTCATCTTCCAACACAGAGTCCAAAGCAGCAATCACAACCCCTTCTTGTAAAATGTTCTCCTCCTCCTCAGCACTGACCATGGAGAAAAGCTGCGAGACAAAGCATCGGCTTTAACATTCTTAGTACCTGGGATGTAAGTAACGGAAAAATTAAACCGCGAGAAAAACAGTGCCCACCTAGCCTGACGGGCATTCAAGCGCTTGGCAGCATCAAAATAGATCAGATTTTTATGATCAGTGAAAACCTGAACGGGAAATTCAGCACCTTCCAAGAGATGACGCCAGTGTTCAAATGCGAGTTTAATAGCCAACAATTCTCGATTACCAATATCGTAATTCAATTCAGTCTCAGAAAATTTTTTTGAAAAAAAGGCACAGGGATGTACTCCATCCCTGTTTTCCTGAGACAACACCGTGCCGACCCCCACAGAAGAAGCATCAACCTCAACCAAAAACGGTTTAGTCACATCAGGCTGCATAAGGATGGGAGCAGAGCTAAACCTCTCCTTTAGAAACACAAAACCTTCAATGGCCTCAGTAGTCCACTGAACCGCATTAGCACCTTTCCTGGTGAGATCGGTCAGTGGTTTGACAATAATAGAAAAATTTTTAATGAATTTTCTATAATAATTGGCGAAACCCAAAAACCTCTGTAACGATTTCAAACCAATAGGCCTAGGCCATTCCTGCACAGCTTGAACTTTCACCGGGTCCATCTCAAAACCTTCGCTGGAAATAATGTAGCCCAAAAAACTAATTCTCTGTACAGCGAAATCACATTTCTCTAGCTTAGCAAAAAGCGAATTGTCAATTAATAACTGTAATACCTCACGTACTCTCCACCAATGAGACTCTAGATCGGGCGAATAAATCAAAATGTCATCCAAATACACAACCACATTTTTGCAGATCAAAGGTCTAAGGATGTCATTAATAAGATTCTGAAAAAATGCAGGAGCATTGGTAAGACCAAAAGGCATAACCAGATTCTCAAAATGACCCACAGGAGTGTTAAAAGCAGTCTTCCACTCGTCACCCTCCTTCATGCGCAACAAATTGTATGCCCCCCGAAGATCAATTTTAGAGAACCACTTGGCCCCCACTAACTGGTTAAACAAATCAGGAATCAATGGCAGTGGGTAAGGATTGCGTACAGTAATTTTATTAATCTCACGAAAGTCCAGACAAGAACGTAAACCGCCGTCCTTTTTTTTAACAAAAAAAAAATCCAACAGCCACAGGAAACTTGGAAGGCCTAATGTGACCGGCGGCCAAGCTTGTCTGTATGTATTCCTCCAAAGCCTTTCTCTCAGGAATAGTAAGATTAAATAAACGACTTTTAGGAAGAGTCGCTCCAGGGACAAATTCAATAGTACAATCATAGTCTCTATGGGGAGGTAAAATCTGCGATTCCTTCTCAGAAAAAACTTTCCAAAAATCCTGAATAGGTACAGGTAATTCCCCTTTATCCACAGCAGCAATACGCCCGTTACAACACTTCTCATAACACTTAGGGCTCCAGTACTTAATTTCATTGGTAGACCAATCCAATACAGGATTGTGCAATTTTAACCAGGGTAACCCCAAAACCACCGGAGAAGGCAAATTATTCTATACTACCAAATCCAAATTCTCTTGGTGAACACCATTAATAGTGAGGGGAAATTCACAGACCTTGTGAGTAACATTCTTCAAGGGAGAGCCATCAACAGAAATCACGGCAATAGGGGATGACAAAGGTCTGGGTTTTAATTTAAGCTTTTCCAAGAATCCCCCATCAATCACATTCAGAGTAGAACCACAATCGACAAATACCCGAAATTCCATTAATTCTTCCTGAGCAGCAGTAGTGGCAGAAAGAAAAACACCCTTAGTGTTTAAACAGGCTATACGGGCGGAACTGACCTCTTTTTTTTTTTCTTTGTTCATACGAAGCACACAGTTCTTAATGAAATGGTCAGATTTGCCGCAATAAAAGCACAAACCTTCAGAAAACCTGCGGTCTTTTTCCCGAGAGTGAGGCACCATCGCTCCAATCTCCATCGGCTCTCCAATGTCAGTACAGACCCTCTCAAGACTTGGAGCTGACATGGCAGAGGATTTACTCTCATTAACCCTTGCACGCAGTCTCCTATCCACCCGTATAGCTAATTGCATAGCCTCCTGCAAGTTACCAGGTGTGGGATAAGCAATCAGCAAATCTTTAACCCTTTCACCTAGCCCTGCAAGAAACAAACTTTTCAAAGCTGAATCGTTCCACCTCACCTGAGTAGACCATCGACGGAAGTGAGTACAATATTTTTCCACATTACCTGATCACTGCCTCAAACGTCTCAATTCTGTCTCAGCTGATGAGACACGATCAGGATCATCATACAATAACCCCAAAGCAGAAAAAAAACTATCCACTGATCTAAAGCATGGATCACTAGTTGTAGAGAAAAGGCCCATTCCTGAGGTTCTTTGTGCAAAAGTGACATTATGAACCCTATGCGCTGTGATTCATCACCAGAGGATCTGGGTATCAAACGAAAATACAGCAAGCAAGCATTTTTAAAAGAAAAAAAATCTTGTTGTTCACCAAAAAATAAATCAGGTAAATGTACCTTTGGCTCCACGAAATGTGCTCCAGAACAGCTACTCACGTGTTGCTGGAGCTCGGCCACCTCCAGAGAGAGAGTCCCTGCAGGCATTGAGCCAAGTTCTGAACCGACACCATGATGGAAACTGGAAATCTTTCCTTAGAGATATTTTTGGGCTGGACTTACTGTTGTGTTCTGCTACAAGCACTAAAGAAAGAAGGGATATCTGTCCCTACGATAGAACTAAGCTAGATCCCTACGATGTAACGGGGAACCTGATCCTGCGATCAGACCCGCTAAAGTCCTCAGCTAGTCTGTACGAAGACCTATAGATGCGAGGGAGGGATCCCTACAAGAACTAGGGACTGGGAGAAAGATGGACACCTCTTAACAGAAGTTGTAGCAGTAAAAGACAAACAAACAACATAGAACATAGAGGTCCGAAGACCAAGCAAAACTGACTGAGTAAGGTAACAAAGCACCTGGCTAGCTTAAGAGTAGAAATTACAATGAAGTCCAGCAAAGCCAGAAGGGCGGAGCAGGATTAAATAGGCAAAAAATGTCATGTGACCAGCAAACTAGAAAAAACCTAACAGGAGAGTTCTAACAGCACGCTACTGAGTCCAGAGTGAGGAACCGCCGGAACGAACCTTCGCTCCGTGGTGTGTGCAAGTCCTTGTTTAATAGGTCCAGGCCTGGCCGGGCGTCTCTCACTGCGTTCTATTAACGGCACGGTCTGTGGCATCAGCCCTGAATAATCTTCTGGCGAGGAGGGTAGCGGGGAACTGTCAACTGTCAGCAATGACCCTCTCTTCTGCCTGCACCAACAATAAGCTCTGCCTGTATAGCGGTCACAGATCCCGACCCACCACTCAGCTTTCCCACGCTAGCTCTCCCACTTCCCCAGTCACATGACCCGGTTTGTCCTGCACTCTCGATCTTCCTCCCTGCAACATGGGTGACAGCCCCGGCAGTTCCAGAACCGGTGTGTAAAAGGTACCCCTGCTCTTGTACTCTTCCTTACATATACAGTACTTTTATGACTGGTACATTTGTGCAGACTCATCTGTATAGTTACTACTAGAGTAGGAAATTTGTATTGGTATTTCTATGGTTTGAACTATGGTATGGCACATGTGTTTTCCTTGGGGCGCCACTCTAAGCTTTTGCATGTGCAATAACTTTACTTTAGGAGCAGGCATATACAATTTTATTTATTTTGCGGGTGATAATATGTAGTTTTCACAATTCTATGGGTAAGAGGATAAAAACTAGGAGGAATTAGAACATATAAATATATAATAAATCTAATCAATGCACAAACTCCCCTAAAGAAAGAAATTGCAGCATGCCCTGGCATAGTAACTGACAGACTGCTCTGTACGGAAATGCTGCAGAGTCAGCCTTCAGTTGAAGTCTTTGGTTGTGCTTATAACCGCCGCTCACTATGTACTGAGCGGCAACTGAAGCCACACTACTTTATCACGGAAACTAGGAGGCTGCTGGGAGAAATGAAAGTAATTTCCTCCCTTCAGTGGAGCTCTCAGTACAGCCTCCGAATTGTTTTTAACAGAGAGATATGCATGATTCTACATCTGGGCAAAAAAAACAAAAATTACATCTACAGAATGGGAGGAATAGAACTAAGCAACAGCATGTGTGAAAAAGAATTGTGTATTGATCGCAGACTGCACGAGTCAACAGTGTGATGCAGCAGCAAAAACAGCAAACATAGTTCTAGGATGTGTTAAGAGAAGCATAGAGTCTAGATCACATGCACAAAAACACCTCCCAAATATAAGTCAGAAAGGGTCCAGAGTTTTTCTTAATTAAAAATTTAATTTTATTTAGACACAATTAAATTAAAATAATACAGAGTAACAGCACCAAGCAGAAAAAGAAGAGGGAAAAATTTTTCTCTCACAAATGTAAATTGATTGCACAAAAGGCATGAGTATGTTAACTAAAAATTGGTTATAGATTATATCATACACACTTAGGATAATAAATTAATAAATTGCTAAATCTAGATACATGCTATTCAAATCCATATAATGAAAGTGCTATTGTGCAATTGATTTTATAAATAATAGCAGCATCGAGATAACAGGGTTCCAATATGGATATAAATCAATACCAAAATCAATTTTTAGTCTACCAATAAATATCATACCATAAAGTGCTATTGTGCAATTCAAATACCAGCGGAAAATAAGGGAACAGGGGTATTTTAAATTTAATCTAAACATGCAAAAAGGCAATCAATAGTAAAAATTAATATACCCAGTACCGCCCATATGTGTCCAAAAACGTATATAGCAAAATTCTATATCAAAAGGTGCTGATGTGCCTGCTAGTCAAAAAACAGTGTGAGCAAGTAGCCAAAATTGCACTTAGCCTAATAGTCACTAGAAAAATACTATTGCCAGTATATCACTAACAAAACCGACACAAAAGGTGCTAATGTGCAAACCAATTGGATAGCAGCCTAGATACACAGCCAAAATTGCCCCAAAAGTGGTGGACACTAAAGTTAAATGAATACCAGTATTGCACTTACAAAGGAGAGAAATTCCCAGTCCCAGCCTGCCGCCTCAACGGGCGTTTCGCCGTTCTTCGTCAGGAGGCGTTTCGCCATTCTTCGCCTCCTGACGAAGAACGGCGAAACGCGCGTTGAGGCGGCAGGCTGGGACTGGGAATTTCTCTCCTTTGTAAGTGCAATACTGGTTTTCATTTAACTTTAGTGTCCACCACTTTTGGGGCAATTTTGGCTGTGTATATGGGCTGCTATCCAATTGGTTTGCACATTAGCACCTTTTGTGTCGGTTTTGTTAGTGATTGTAAACAGTTCAGGGGATTTAGCTCCGGGATCGCCATCTTGGGTAGACGGAGTGGCATAAAGAGTCCAGTCACAGACATCAGCACTGGTGTAAACTGTCCGCAACCAGTTTTATTGGAAGTCCACAGCAAACAAACATAAACTAAATCATAAACAAAAGTCCTAAGCCTGTCAGGCTTCTAACTAGACACAGTTAGTTCCCTCACTACTGTGGTCTAGACTCTAGCAGCCTGGCCACAACAACACAGCTTTATAATTACCAGAGCTTGGCTTCCAGGAGACTCCTGCAGCATCTGAAGTCAGATTCAGACTGAGAGCTCTGTCTGTGTAACTCTACCACCTACTTCTGGCTGCTTAATTAGGCAGCTGTGTGTACTCAGGGTTGAGCTGCAAGCCTGTATTGGATGGGGAGTGGAGTGAACGTACTATATATTCCTTATGCGACCCAGCTAAGAAACCTGGGCGAAATATACACCCCGTCCAGTACGCACCCCTTCACTGTCTCACATATCCCCCCCCTCTTCTCCAGACCGGAGGGCTGGTCAACAACTCCAAAGAGACAGTGAACTCTGGACAAGGCATCGGCATTACCCTGTAACTTCCCAGGTCTATGCTCTACCGAGAAATTGAATTCTTGAAGCGAAAGGAACCACCTTGTCACCCTGGCATTCCTTTCCTTGTTCTGCTTCATCCATGCCAGAGGAGCATGGTCTGACTGCAATTTAAATTTCCTGCCCAAGAGGTAATAACGCAGCGAGTCCAGCGCCCATTTGATTGCAAAGCACTCTCGCTCCAGAATGGCATAATTTTGTTCAGCCGGTGTCAGTTTTCGACTTAGATACATGACCGGGTGCTCCTCACCCTTCACGACCTGCGACAACACCGCCCCTAACCCCACATTAGACGCATCAGTTTGAACAAGAAACTCGTCCCTGAAATTAGGGGTGACCAGAACTGGTCTTTGACATAAAGCCATTTTCAAAGACTGAAATGCTTTTTCTGCCTCTGGATTCCATTCTACCATTTTTGACTTCCCACCTTTTGTCAGGTCGGTCAACGGGGCAGCAATGGAGGCATAATTTTGTACAAATCTGTGATAGTACCCAGTGATGCCCAGAAACGCTTTGACCTGTCGTTTTGTGAGGGGTGTAGGCCAGTTCTGAATCGCCTCTACATATCGATTTGTGGCTTAATCAGCCCCCTGCCAATGACGTAGCCCAGGTACTTGGCCTCTTCTAGGCCAATTGCACATTTCTCTGGGTTTATGTTCAGCCCAGCTCCGCCTATCGAGTATAAGACGGCTTGTACCTTAGCGAGGTGGCTCTCCCAATCGGAACTGAAAATTACCTCATCATCCAGGTAGGCAGCTGCATAGGCTTGATGCGGGCACAGGATCAGGTCCATAAGCCTCTGAAATGTAGCTGGGGCTCCATGCAACCCGAATGGCATCACAAAATACTGAAACAAGCCTTCAGGGGTTGCAAAGGCCGTTTTTTCTTTTGCCTCATCAGACAGGGGTATCTGCCAGTACCCTTTTGTCAGATCGAGGGTTGTAATATAACGGGCACACCCTAACCTCTCGATTAGCTCGTCTACTCGTGGCATCGGGTATGCGTCAAACTTTGACACGTCGTTCAACTTTCTAAAATCATTACAAAACCTCCATGTTCCATTAGGTTTTGGGATCAGGACAATCGGGCTACACCACTCGCTTTGAGCCTCCTCAATGACCCTGAGGTCTAGCATCCGTTTGATCTCAGTAGAGACTATCTCTCTGCGGGCTTCCGGTATTCTGTACGGCTTCAGCTTGACCTTAGTACCGGGCTCGGTCTCGATATGGTGTTTCAAGAGAGAAGTCCGGCCGGGCAAGTCTGAAAACCTCTGCTGATTTTTCTGCAGAAACTCCCGTACCTCCTGTTTTTGGTGTACGGACAATGTCTCACCAATTGTCACAGGAGGTAGAGGTGGTTTTAACCCTTTCTCTACTTCACCCGAGGCCAACAATGACTCTCTGTCCCTCCAGGGCTTGATCAGGTTGATATGATAGACCTGGTAGGGCTTCCGTCTCCCGGGTTGGTGTACTTTGTAGGTGACCTCGCTCACTTTCTGTACTATCTCGTATGGGCCATGCAACTTGGCCAAAAACTTACTTTCCACCGTGGGAATTAGGATTAGGACTCGATCCCCAGGGTTGAAAGTCCTAATTTTTGCTCACCGATTATATATCCTGCTTTGAGCTTCTTGGGCTCTCTGCAGATGATCCTTAACCAATGGCATAATCTTAGCAATTCTATCTTGCATCTGGGCAATATGCTCTATAACACTCTTGTATGGGGTTGCCTCGGTCTCCCATACTTCCTTGGCTATGTCTAGCAAGCCCCGCGGGTGCCGACCATATACCAACTCAAAGGAGAAAACCCTGTAGAGGCTTGGGGCACCTCTCTGACCGAAAACATTAGGTAGGGTAACAGGTAGTCCCAGTCCCGACCATCTTTCTCCACTGCTTTCTTTAACATATGTTTTAATGTTTTATTAAAACGTTCAACCAGCCCATCCGTCTGTGGGTGATACACGGATGTTCGAATGTGCGAGATTTTAAGCAACTTACAGTCATGGCCAAAAGTTTTGAGAATGACACAAATATTATATTTTCACATGATCTGCTGCCCTCTGGTTTTTATGTGTGTTTGACAGATGTTTTTATCACAGACAGAAATATAATAATTGCAAACATATGAGTAACAAAAGCTTATATTTACAGTTAGAATGAGTTAATGCAGCAAGTCAATATTTGCTCTTGGAGGTATTTCTGGTACCATTCTTTATTCATGACTGTGTTTTTAGGCAAGACTGTGAGAGAGCCGATTCCCTTGGCTGAGAAGCAACCCCACACATGAATGGTTTCAGGATGCTTAACAGTTGGCATGAGACAAGACTGGTGGTAGCGCTCACCTTGTCTTCTCCGAATGAGGCGTTTTCCTGATGTCCCAAACAATCGAAAAGGGGATTCATCAGAGAAAATAACTTAATAACTTTACCAGTCCTCAGCAGTCCACTGCCTGTACCTTTTGCAGAATATCAGTCTGTCCATGATGTTTTTTCTGGAGAGAAGTGGCTTCTTTGCTGCCCTCCTTGAGACCAGGCCTTGCTCCAAGAGTCTCCGCCTCACAGTGCGTGCAGATGCACTCACACCTGCCTGCTGCCATTCCTGAGCAAGCTCTGCACTGCTGGTAGCCCGATCCCGCAGCTGAAACACTTTTAAGAGACGGTCCTGGCGCTTGCTCTTCTTTCTTGGGCGCCCTGAAGCCTTTTTGGCAACATTAGAACCTCTCTCCTTGAAGTTCTTGATGATGCGATAGATTGTTGACTGAGGTGCAATCTTTCTAGCTGCGATACTCTTCCCTGTTAGGCCATTTTTGTCCATTGCAATGATGACTGCACGTGTTTCTTTAGAGATAACCATGGTTAACAGAAGAGAAACAATGATGCCAAGCACCAGCCTCCTTTTAAAGTGTCCAGTGGTGTCATTCTTACTTAATCATGACAGATTGATCTCCAGCCATGTCCTCATCAACACCCACACCTGTGTTAATGGAGCAATCACTGTAAAGAGGTTAGCTGGTCCTTTTAATTCCGGGCTGCAATGATGTTGAAATGTGTTTTGGGGGATAAAGTTCATTTTCTAGCCAAATATTGACTTTGCAAGTAATTGCTGTTAAGCTGATCACTCTTTATAACATTCTGGAGTATATGCAAATTGCCATTAGAAAAAGTGAAGCAGTAGACTTTGTAAAAATTAATATTTGTGTCATTCTCAAAACTTTTGGCCATGACTGTACACAGTTCCTTCATCACCTTGGACATAAAAGGTGTGCCTTTGTCCGTGAGGATCTCTTTTGGGATTCCTGTCCTGGAAAACATATGAAAGAGTTCCCGTGCAATATTTTTGGAAGCCATATTTCTTAAAGGGACAGCCTCGGGGTACCGGGTTGCATAATCAAGTACCACTAGTATGTATTGGTGCCCCCTGGTTGATTTCACAATAGGACCTACCAAGTCCATCGCTATCCTTTCAAATGGTATCTCTATAACCGGCAGCTGGACTAATGGGCTGCGGAAGTGAGAAACCGGAGCATTTATCTGACACGTGGGGCAGGTTTTGCAATAATCCTCCACATCTCGATAAACCCCTGGCCAGTAAAACCTCTGGAGGATTCTTTCCTGAGTCTTGTCCATCCCCAGGTGCCCACCAAGCATGTGGTTATGTGACAAACCTAGCACCATACTTCTATATGGCTTAGGTACCAGGAGCTGACTCACGGCCTCTCCCTTTACCTTAGTGACCCTATATAGCAGGTCATTGTTCATGGCAAAATGGGGAAATCTTTCATCAGAGCCGGGCTCTTGTGGGATCTCATTCAGAACAGTTATATTTTTCCTGGCATGTTTAAGAGTGGGGTCTCGCAATTGCTCACTCCCAAAATTGCCACTGGACACAGGTAGGTCAGGGACATTCTGTTCCAGAGAACCATCATCCCCCTCCCCCAATATCACTTGAAATGGAAATTCATCATTATCATTATCATTATCATCCCCTACGTTCAACAACACACTAGCATTGTGTTCCGCCCTATGGACCGCGCAACCACCGTAGGAGCTTCATCACACTGCCCGGTAGAACCGTTTTTTTCCCCAAAGATCCCAAAACAGGGGAAAGTCACAACCCAATATGGCGGGGTGCATCAGGTTCTTCACTACCCCCACTTCATACGAGATCTCCCCGAGTTTTGTGACGAAGTCCACGGAAGTTACCGGGTAGACTTTGGTGTCTCCATGGATGCACACCACGCTCAGGTGTTTATCTGGGATGAAGTCCCTATCAGCCAGGCTGGCATGTATCAGAGTCACTCGACTCCCAGAGTCTAGAAGGGCTTGTACGGGGCAGCCATTTATAACCACCTGGGACACATGTGGGCCATTCTCCTCAGTTGGGGTGGCCACGCACACTGGTTCCGCGAGGAGAGAGAGAGACCTTCCAGCATCACAGTCCATAGGTTCCCCCCCTAGTGGACAGTTGGCTGAAATATGACCCCTTTTGCGGCATCTCCAACACTGTCTTAGGTCTGGTGGTTCAAACGGGGAGACCTTTCTAGGACTGGGGACTCCCGACAGGGAAGTATCGGCCCTTGCCTCATACATGTCCCCTCAGGCCTGAACCCGTCTATCAGCAGCCCCCCTGGCCCCAACAGCTGGAACTCTCTTACCGGGAGATGTCGGAGGCCGGGTACTCCGAAATGACGACCGCTCGGACGGCTGGTTGCGGAGGTAGTCTTTGGTGGCGGAGTACCTCTCTATCAGGCTGACCAGATGGTTGGCATCTTTGGGGTCTCCCTGTCCGACCCAGAGCTGCACCTCAGGAGGAAGGGCCCAGATGTACCGGTCCACCACTACCTTCTCGATCATTTGGGCAGGGGTGCTGACGTCAGGCTCCAGCCACTTCTTCACTAAATAAATTAGATCGTACATCTGTGAGCGAGCAGGCTTGTCCCCACTGTATCTCCAGTTATGGACTCTCCTGGCACGGACTGCGATCGTAACACCCAGGCGGGCAAGAATCTCCGCTTTCAGCTTGGCATAGTCTCTGCTGTCCGGCTCGCTAAGGTCAAAATAGGCCTTTTGAGGTTCCCCAGTCAGATAGGGTGCGACCACCATGGCCCATTCGGATGGTGGCAGATTCTCCTTCTCTGCCAGTCTTTCAAATATGGCTAAATAAGCCTCCACATCATCATGAGGCGTCATCTTTTGCAGAGTCTGCTTTACCGCCTTCTTTACAGCGGACAACGCAGGTGACCTTGCGTCATCACTCTGGGACGAGGTGCTGAGAGCCTGGCGTAGTGCTGCAACCTGCTCCATTAATAGGCGATTAGTCTCCTGTTGTTGCACACTAGCTCTCGCCATATGTTTCAGCAGTTCCTCCATGCTATCAGACTTGTCTGTCCCTGCAACGGCAGCCTTTACCCAGGACATGCACACTCCAAAGTCTTTACCACAGCAAGTTCAGCTTTTCTGTGCAGACACTTTTAGGGCTACTGTCTCTTTAAGGCTGCTTTGGACAAACGTTTCTTTGCTGCTGTCTTTAGCCACTGTGCTGCCCGCATTCGAGCACCAATTGTAACCAGTTCAGGGGGTTTAGCTCCGGGATCGCCGTCTCGGGTAGACGGAATGGCATAAAGAGTCCAGTCGCAGACAGCAGCACTGGTGTAAACTGGCCGCAACCAGTTTTATTGAAAGTCCACAGCAAACATACATAAACCAAATCATAAACAAAAGTCCTAAGCCTGTCAGGCTTCTAACTAGACACAGTTAGTTCCCTCACTACTGTGGTCTAGACTCTAGCAGCCTGGCCACAACAACACAGCTTTATAATTACCAGAGCTTGGCTTCCAGGAGACTCCTGCAGCGTCTGAAGTCAGATTCAGACTGAGAGCTCTGTCTGTGTAACTCTACCACCTACTTCTGGCTGCTTAATTAGGCAGCTGTGTGTACTCAGGGTTGAGCTGCAAGCCTGTACTGGATGGGGAGTGGAGTGAACGTACTATATATTCCTTATGCGACCCAGCTAAGAAACCTGGGCGAGATATACACCCCGTCCAGTACGCACCCTTCACTGTCTCACATGATATACTGGCAATAGTATTTTTCTAGTGACTATTAGGCTAAGTGCAATTTTGGCTACTTGCTCACACTGTTTTTTGACTAGCAGGCAAATCAGCACCTTTTGATATAGAATTTTGCTATATACCTTTTTGAACACATATGGGCGGTACTGGGTATATTAATTTTTACTATTGATTGCCTTTTTGCATGTTTAGATTAAATTTAAAATACCCTTGTTCCCTTATTTTCCGCTGGTATTTGAATTGCACAATAGCACTTTATGGTATGATATTTATTGGTAGACTAAATAATTGATTTTGGTATTGATTTATATCCACATTGGAACCCTGTTATCTCGATGCTGCTATTATTTATAAAATCAATTGCACATTAGCACTTTCATTATATGGATTTGAATAGGATGTATCTAGATTTAGCAATTTATTAATTTATTATCCTAAGTGTGTATGATATAATCTATAACCAATTTTTAGTTAACATACTCATACCTTTTGTGCAATCAATTTACATTTGTGAGAGAAAAATTGTTCCCTCTTCTTTTTCTGCTTGGTGCTGTTACTCTGTATTATTTTAATTTAATTGTGTCTAAATAAAATTTAATTTTTAATTAAGAAAAACTCTGGACCCTTTCTGACTTATATTTGGGAGGTGTTTTTGTGCTATTGATCAAATAGAGTTATATACATTTATTGTGTTCCGAATAGGGATTTTTTGTGTAATAATAGTCTAGATCACATGAAGTATTTATCCCCTCTACGCCTCCTTGGTCAGGCCTCATCTAGAATACTGTGTCCAGTTCTGGGCACCACATTTTAAAACAACATTGACAAACTGAAGCAAGTTCAGAGAAGAGCTTCCAGGATAGTGAACGGACTGCAAACTACAGGTGCATCTCACAAAATTAGAATATTATCAAAAAGTTAATTTATTTCAGTTCTTCAATACAAAAAGTGAAACTCATATATTATATAGAGTCATTACAAACAGAGTGATCTATTTCAAGTGTTCATTTCTGTTAATGATTATGGCTTACACCCAATGACAACCCAAAAGTTATTATCTCAGTAAATTACAATACTTTATAACACCAGCTTGAAAAAATTATTTTAAAATCCAAAATATTGGCCTACTGAAATGTATGTTCAGTAAATGCACTCAATACTTGGTCGGGGCTCCTTTTGCATCAATTACTGCATCAATGCAGACATTTCATGACCATTAAAGCTATAGCACATATTTTGTTTTTACCTTTTTACATTTTTTAAATAAAGGTGCTGTTTTATTTGTATCTTTCCCCTGGTCTGGTATGTGGCCTGTTAGGCCTACCTTAACAGTACAGTATTGATTGAATGCTAGACAAATTGAAATAAAACAATTCTAGAAGCCACAGGTAAATCTTCCTACTTCTTGCTGCCTTTCTGGACACCTTTTCTAATTACCGTATATACTCATGTATAAGCCGACCCCCAAATTTTGCCACAAAAAACTTGGAAAACTTATTGACTCGCGTATAAGCCTAGGGTGAAAAATGATTATGCCCCCATATGCTCCACAGATTATGCCCCCATATGCTGCACAGATTATGCCCATATGCTCCCCTGATTATGCCCCCATATGCTCCACAGATTATGCCCCCATATGCTCCAGATTATGCCCCTGTATGCTCCAGATTATGCCCCCATATGCTCCAGATTATGCCCCCATATGCTCCAAATTATGCCCCCATATGCTCCAGATTATGCCCCCATATGCTGCACAGATTATGCCCCCATATGCTCCAGGTTATGCCCATATGCTGCACAGATTATGCCCCTGTATGATCGACAGATTATGCCCCCATATGCTGCACAGATTATGCCCCCGTATGATCCACAGATTATGCCCCCATATGCTCCAGATTATGCCCCCATATGCTCCAGATTATGTCCCATAGTATACGTCCCTTATGCTGCCGCGCTGCTGCAAAAAAAAATTTGACATACTCACCTCTCGTCGCTGGGGGCCAGGTGCCGGTGTCCTGAGCAGGCGGTGACACTGGCGCGCTATGGGGGACAGGTGCCGGTGTCACCGCTCGCTCAGGACCCCGGCACCTGAGATATTTACCTGTCCTCTCTCCACCACTGCGCACTGCGCCCTCTTCCGGGTCCTCGGCAGTGAATGATCAGGCAGAGGGCACGGCGCGCACTAACGATGTCATCGCACCCTCTGCCTGAACATTCACAGCCAGAGGAGTCGGACGAGGGAGCAGCGCGCAGCGGTGGACCGAGGGACTGGTAAATATCGCTATACTCACCCCTCCGCCGGCACGTCACTATCTGCAGCGTCTCCTCTACTCCCGGCGGTCTCCGCAGCGCTTCCGTCCTACAGCGGTCACGTGGTACCGCTCATTAAAGTCAAGAATATGTGCATATTCATGACTTTAATGAGCGGTGCCATGTGACCGCTGCAGAAAGGAGCCGGAGATCGTGGGAGAAGCAGGGGGACTGCAGAGACCGCGCCGGCGGAGGGGTGAGTATGATCCGACACCCCCGCTCCCCCTCCCCTGCCGACCCCCATATATGACCCGCGTATAAGCCGAGAGGGGGACTTTCAGCCCTAAAAAATGGGCTGAAAATCTCGGCTTATACACGAGTATATACGGTAGCTAATTAGTAGTCCCCAAGACGTCATGGCTTTGCAAAGCCACGCATGGCTTAAAGCAGTCATGATGACTCAGGAGCACACTAATCAGAAAGAGCTCCCATGACAATGGCAGTTAGTAGGAAATGTGCTCTACTTGCCATGGAGTACCGACGTGTCGGCTCGATCAAGGGTCCTGTGAATTATTTTGCTCAACTCTAATGCTAGATCACCATTATGCTACTACTGTGCAAAAAGTTTGCTATATGTACTACAAGCTCTGAGAGTATGGGTGACAATTGCTTCATAAGACACTTTAGGTTACTTCCAGAGTCGTTTTAGGCATGTGATCTCGATTTAACAGAGGTTAAAATCTGAAAAATGTGCTTTAAAGCCTGCAGTGTATTGCACAGGTCTGTCCTATGTTTCTCTTTCTCATTTCCAAAAATTGGTCAGCAAGCTTTAAAGTTATCTATACCGAACTTAATAAAATGTAATATCCATTTAATCCCTGAAAAATGTAGGCTTTTAAAAATGTAGCAATTATGAGCAGATACAGAAAATGCACATACATGCGCTAGTTAAAGAACTGGCAAAGCTTGAAAGTTTATTTTAGTCATGTTTTTCACATTTAAAGCCATCCTTTATTGTGGTTACAAGTAAATTCCAGTTTCTTTTTTGGGGGTCTAACACTTTTACTTTACCATGCCATATAAATTATTCTTGAAAGCAGCTCAAGCAGATGCCGCAGATGTGAGACCCTGATTCCTATACAAGATTCTACAATTAGAAAGAACTAGCTTGGCCCGTGCGAAATTTTCACACATTGGTCGTCGGGGGCGCAGGCAATTTCAGAAAAAGCAAGGTGGTCAAATGTAAATATATTTCATGACATGATGAACACAGACAGGTATTTATATATGTAGATTGGTAATACAATAAATTGGTTTGATAAGTAGATTCCAAAAAATGTCTTCCAGGTGAGTTGCCGCCTGCAGGTCACTGTTTCTTTCTGCAGGTTTATGAAAATGAATGTTTAAACTGTATTTAGTGATAAATTTGTGAATGTGTGGTTTGTTTGGCTCTTTTCTTGCTGAAGGGAGCAAGTTTACCTTTCAAATGGTGTATCATTTGTGTGTGTGTGGGGCGAAGTAATCAGCGAAAAAGCATTGCATGTTTACAAATGTGTTTGCATATGTTACTCACCTGCAGTGAAGTGTGCAATACTCCAATGTGCATGAAATAGGCTGGGCAAGCACTTGGGCAAGCTGGAAAGACCCCAAGGCAAACGTTTGGATTTGTTTGTGATGTCTGTAAACAGCTTTGTGGTAGTGTGCTTTGGGGCAGTGTGCTGCCACCTGCAGGTCATTTGACCTTTCAAATGGTGTATCATTTGTTTGTGTGGGTGGAGTATGAATGAAGCAAGTGTGCAAGTCAATAGGCAGTGCATATTTACAAATGTGTTTGCATATGTGACTCACCTCCAGTGAAGTGTGCAATCCTCCAATTTGGCTGAAATACACTATGTTCCAAATTATTATGCAAATGATATTTTTCTCTGATTTTCCTAAGTGGTCGGTGCAAATGACAGTCAGTCTAATAAAAGTCATCACCCATTATACATCGAATTTTATTGAAGAAACCTCCCAATGATAACAGTATAATCTCCAAAATGGGAAAAAAAAACTCAAAATGCACTGTTCCAAATTATTAGGCACAGTAGAATTTCTGAACATTTGATCTGTTTTAAAGAACTGAAAATGCTCATTTGTGGAATTTGCAGCAGTAGGAGGTCACATTCACTGAACAAAAAAGCTACTTAACTCCAAAACATCCTAACAGGCCAAGTTACATGTTAACATAGGAACCCTTCTTTGATATCACCTTCACAATTCTTTCATCCATTGAACTTGTGAGTTTTTGGAGAGTTTCTGCTTGTATTTCTTTGCATGAAGCCTCCCAGAGCTGCTGTTTTGAAGTGAACTGCCTCCCACCCTCATAGATATTTTGCTTTATCATACTCCAAAGGTTCTCTATAGGGTTGAGGTCAGGGGAAGATGCTGGCCACACCATGAGTTTATCTCCTTTTATGCCCATAGCAGCCAATGACTCCAAGGTATTCTTTGCAGCATGAGATGGTGCATTGTCATGAATGAAGATGATTTTGCTCCTGAAGACACGTTTCTGCTTTTTTATACCATGGAAGAAAGTTATCAGTCAGAATCTCTACATACTTTGCAGAGGTCATTTTCACACCTTCAGGAACCTTAAAGGGCCCTACCAGCTGTTTTTTGAATGAGCAGAGGCCAATGTATCAAATCAAATTAAATTATCTGTGTAGCTGATTGATAATAAAACTTAACTTTTAATCTTATAATTAAAAAAACTAAAGTGCCAGAAGTGTATGTGCCAAACAAAAAAACCCCAAAAATAGTGTATGTGAATAAAAGAAAGAAAAAAGAAAGAACCACTGATACAGCAGAAACTTGTTTCACTGTTCAGAAAAACTAGTTCTATATCCTTAAAAGCCTCATCATCTCATGAAGGTAATACGCTTTTTATGAGGCTAGTATGAATAATATAGATATCTCTCCTTTACTTTGTATGGAGCTATCTGAAATAGGGCTGCTGTTTAGATATGTATATTCTCTTTGTAGAGAAATATATAATTAGCGCAGCTTAGATATGAATCGAGAGATATATAATATATGCTGTTTCAAAAACCTCTTCTATACAGAAATACAGCCTGATTCTGCTACTCAAGAGGGGCTTTATGTCATAAGAGGTATAACGATCAACCAAGAGGATATATCGCTTATTATATCTTAATCAAATAGGCACACCTATTGATGCATGGATATACTAGTTCTCAGTGGCTCTGAAAAATGCTCCTTAACAATACTGGAGCTGTAGACGATTGTTTCCTGTCATCAAATATATGCCTCTAATACAGACCATCATGAACCCAACCTAGGAGCCTCAGAGTCATGCATTACTCTGTAAAATATCAGTCTCACTGTGGGTATTAAATTTATATGATACTCATCTGCGTCATATTGCGGGCATGAATACTGCTTCAGCCTGGGCGAGACCCACGTTAACCATTTATTTTAGGTCAAGCGGTCTCTACCCCTGAGGCTTCTCCCAACGTGTTTCATCAATCAGGAATCATCAGGGGAGATAACGTGTTCTGTGTTAGTAAGACAGGGAATGGCGATATGTGAAAGGTCTAACTTTTATAATTACCGAGTGTATGCTGCTGGAATTGACTTCCGGACGCCAAATGCGTCATTTCCGGCATATGGAACGCATCGTCTCATCCATGAGGCGCATGCGTAGTAGCTAAAGAATACTTAAACATCCCGGAACGTCACTTCCGGTTTCCAGAGCAAAGCGCTCTGAATCTGTAAGCTAGATTCAATGTCTGCCGTTTATGCAGATATGTATTCAGGTATCTAGCGTTTGAAAGACTAAGGAGATAAACATAGTTACTCATCAGATAAGTAGTAGAATTTAGAAGGAACTATGTGTACCTAGAATGAGAATCTATTGGTATAAAATAACTACTACATCAATAGAAAAAAGCCTTATTTTGTGCATGTGTGCAGAGGATTCAACAGTCCTTTTGGTAATGGTATTCAATGCGCATAACATATTTTATTTTAGCAATCAGATGAGGGGAATGACTCAGAAACTCAATATACCTCTACCAGATCATCTATGATTATGATGGTACCTATCAAAGAAAGGTAAAAATATAAGGAAAAAATTCCTTGTTTTTAAATGAAAAGAAAATAATGGAGAATTTTAACCTCATGGAATGATATCAAATTTTATATTATATGTCTTGAATGTATATTTGGACACAACAGGCCTTCTTTGGAAAGATAGAAAGGGTGCACTCTAAGAGACACCCTATTGTACCCTGACTATTGAGTCCCTACCTAACGCGGAGGTTGGCACCCTAAAACCTGCGCAGTGGCGCCCCCACTCAACGGCGGCTCACCCTAGTCTAGATGCCCTATAAGACCCTACACTACAAGAAGGAAGAGAAAGTAAGAAGTTCATTTAAACCTTTTGGGTGGGTGGTCTGGAGATGGGGAGGCCGATAGTATCGGGCATTGACAGCCTTACTCAAAATCTAGGTCTGTATGTAGATAAAATACTGAGGCCATTCGTTTCTTCCCTCAGCTCATATATTAGAGACACAACCGACCTTCATCTCAAAATTGAGAATATAGAGCTGGGTGACAACATGATCCTAGGATCAATTGATGTCGAAGCTCTGTATTCATCGATCCCACACGAGAGGGGCATCATGGCTGCGGAGTACTATCTAAAAACTAGGGGGCGCCAATATAATGAACATAATCGTTTTGTCCTTAAGGCCCTAGAATTTTGTTTGACTAGAAACTACTTTCTTTTTAACAACAAGTACTTCCACCAGCTCAGGGGCACTGCTATGGGGAGTCCATGTGCGCCCTCATACGCAAACTTGCTCCTGGGCTGGTGGGAGGAAAATGTTGTTTTTGGTGATTCAATCGATGTAGCGGAGGATAGAATTGTACTTTGGCTCCGATACATCGATGATGTGTTTGTCATTTGGAGGGGTGATGTGGAGAGTGATGTGATGTGATTTGGCGAATATGTAAAAGGTCTCAATGAGAACAACATTGGCCTCCACTTCACTTTTGAGGCTAATGTTCAAAGTATCTCTTTTTTGGACATTTTGATTGAGAGAGGAGAAGGTGGACAATTAGCCACTAAAACATACAGAAAACCTACTTCCTCTAACTCTCTACTTAGATGGGAATCCAACCACCCATCCCCCTCAAAAAAGGCATCCCGAAAGGGCAATATTTTAGAATTAAGAGGAAACAAAATTCTAGGGCCTTAAGGACAAAACGATTATGTTCATTATATTGGCGCCCCCTAGTTTTTAGATAGTACTCCGCAGCCATGATGCCCCTCTCGTGTGGGATCGATGAATACAGAGCTTCGACATCAATTGATCCTAGGATCATGTTGTCACCCAGCTCTATATTCTCAATTTTGAGAAGAAGGTCGGTTGTGTCTCTAATATATGAGCTGAGGGAAGAAACGAATGGCCTCAGTATTTTATCTACATACAGACCCAGATTTTGAGTAAGGCTGTCAATGCCCGATACTATCGGCCTCCCCATCTCCAGACCACCCACCCAAAAGGTTTAAACTAACTTCTTACTTTCTCTTCCTTCTTGTAGTGTAGGGTCTTATAGGGCATCTAGACTAGGGTGAGCCGCCGTTGAGTGGGGGCGCCACTGCGCAGGTTTTAGGGTGCCAACCTCCGCGTTAGGTAGGGACTCAATAGTCAGGGTACAATAGGGTGTCTCTTAGAGTGCACCCTTTCTATCTTTCCAAAGAAGGCCTGTTGTGTCCAAATATACATTCAAGACATATAATATAAAATTTGATATCATTCCATGAGGTTAAAATTCTCCATTATTTTCTTCTCATTTAAAAACAAGGAATTTTTTCCTTATATTTTTACCTTTCTTTGATAGGTACCATCATAATCATAGATGATCTGGTAGAGGTATATTGAGTTTCTGAGTCATTCCCCAATAAAATATGTTATGCGCATTGAATATCATTACCAAAAGGACTGTTGAATCCTCTGCACATATGCACAAAATAAGGCTTTTTTCTATTGATGCAGTAGTTATTTTATACCAATAGATTCTCATTCTAGGTACACATAGTTCCTTCTAAATTCTCCTACTTATCTGAAGAGTAACTATGTTTATCTCCTTAGTCTTTCAAACGCTAGATACCTGAATACATATCTGCATAAACGGCAGACATTGAATCTAGCTTACAGATTCAGAGCGCTTTGCTCTGGAAACCGGAAGTGACGTTCCGGGATGTTTAAGTATTCTTTAGCTACTACGCATGCGCCTCATGGATGAGACGATGCATTCCATATGCCGGAAATGACGCATTTGGCGTCCGGAAGTCAATTCCAGCATCATACACCCGGTAATTATAAAAGTTAGACCTTTCACATATCGCCATTCCCTGTCTTACTAACACAGAACACGTTATCTCCCTGATGATTCCTGATTGATGAAATGCGTTGGGAGAAGCCTCAGGGGTAGAGACCGCTTGACCTAAAATAAATGGTTAACGTGGGTCTCCCCCAGGCTGAAGCAGTATTCATGCCCGCAATATGACGCAGATGAGTATCATATAAATTTAATACCCACAGTGAGACTGATATTTTACAGAGTAATGCATGACTCTGAGGCTCCTAGGTTGGGTTCATGATGGTCTGTATTAGAGGCATATATTTGATGACAGGAAACAATCGTCTACAGCTCCAGTATTGTTAAGGAGCATTTTTCAGAGCCACTGAGAACTAGTATATCCATGCATCAATAGGTGTGCCTATTTGATTAAGATATAATAAGCGATATATCCTCTTGGTTGATCGTTATACCTCTTATGACATAAAGCCCCTCTTGAGTAGCAGAATCAGGCTGTATTTCTGTATAGAAGAGGTTTTTGAAACAGCATATATTATATATCTCTCGATTCATATCTAAGCTGCGCTAATTATATATTTCTCTACAAAGAGAATATACATATCTAAACAGCAGCCCTATTTCAGATAGCTCCATACAAAGTAAAGGAGAGATATCTATATTATTCATACTAGCCTCATAAAAAGCGTATTACCTTCATGAGATGATGAGGCTTTTAAGGATATAGAACTAGTTTTTCTGAACAGTGAAACAAGTTTCTGCTGTATCAGTGGTTCTTTCTTTTTTCTTTCTTTTATTCACATACACTATTTTTGGGGTTTTTTTGTTTGGCACATACACTTCTGGCACTTTAGTTTTTTTAACCCTACCAGCTGTTTCCCTATGATTCCGGGCCAAAACATGACTCCTCCACCTCCTTGATTACGTCGCAGCCTTGTTGGGACATGGTGGCCATCCACCAACCATCCACTACTCCATCCATCTGGACCATCCAGGGTTGCTCGACACTCATCAGTAAACAAGACTGTTTGAAAATTAGTCTTCATGTATGTCTGGGCCCACTGCAACCGTTTCTGCTTGAGAGCACTGTTTAGGGGTGGCTGAATCATAGGTTTATGCACCACAGCAAGCCATTGAAGGATCCCACACCTTGTGGTTCGAGGGACTCCAGAGGCACCAGCAGCTTCAAATATCTGTTTGCTGGTTTGTAATGGCTTTTTAGCAGTTGCTCTCTTAATCCGATGAACTTGCCTGGCAGAAACCTTCCTCATTCTGCCTTTATCAGCACGAACACGTCTGTGCTCAGAATCAGCCACAAATCTCTTAACAGTACGATGATCACGCTTAAGTTTTCGGGAAATTTCTAATGTTTTCATCCCTTGACCGAGGCATTGCACTATTTGATGCTTTTCAGCAGCAGAGAGATCCTTTTTCTTTCCTATGTTACTTGAAAACTCTGGCCTGCTTAATAGTGTGGAGCATCCAGTTTTCCTTTTATTGGGCTCACATGGCAAACTAATTATCACAGGTATCTGAGATTGATTTCAGTTATCCAAAGAACCCTGAGACACAATACCATCAATGGGTTTCATTTACAAAAAAAAAAAACGCTATGACACTTAAAACCAATTTGCATAATAATTTAGAACATAGTGTACAGTCATGGACAAAAGTTTTGAGAATGACACAAATATTAATTTTTACAAAGTCTACTGCTTCACTTTTTCTAATGGCAATTTGCATATACTCCAGAATGTTATAAAGAGTGATCAGCTTAACAGCAATTACTTGCAATGTCAATATTTGGCTAGAAAATGAACTTTATCCCCCAAAACACATTTCAACATCATTGCAGCCCTGCCTTAAAAGGACCAGCTAACTTCTTTTCAGTGATTGCTCCATTAACACAGGTGTGGGTGTTGATGAGGACATGGCTGGAGATTAATCTGTCATGATTAAGTAAGAATGACACCACTGGACACTTTAAAAGGAGGCTGGTGCTTGGCATCATTGTTTCTCTTCTGTTAACCATGGTTATCTCTACAGAAACTCGTGCAGTCATCATTGCAATGCACAAAAATGGCCTAACAGGGAAGAGTATCGCAGCTAGAAAGATTGCACCTCAGTCAACAATCTATCGCATCATCAAGAACTTCAAGGAGAGAGGTTCCATTGTTGCCAAAAAGGCTCCAGGGTGCCCAAGAAAGACCAGCAAGCGCCAGGACCGTCTCTTAAAAGTGTTTCACCTGCGGGATCGGGCTACCAGCAGTGCAGAGCTTACTCAGGAATGGCAGCAGGCAGGTGTGAGTGCATCTGCACGCACTGTGAGGCGGAGACTCTTGGAGCAAGGCCTGGTCTCAAGGAGGGCAGCAAAGAAGCCACTTCTCTCCAGAAAAAACATCATGGATAGACTGATATTCTGCAAAAGGTACAGGCAGTGGACTGCTGAGGACTGGGGTAAAGTTATTTTCTCTAATGAATCCCCTTTTGGATTGTTTGGGACATCAGGAAAACGCCTCATTCGGAGAAGACAAGGTGAGCGCTACCACCAGTCTTGTCTCATGCCAACTGTTAAGCATCCTGAAACCATTCATGTGTGGGGTTGCTTCTCAGCCAAGGGAATAGGCTCTCTCACAGTCTTGCCTAAAAACACAGCCATGAATAAAGAATGGTACCAGAATGTCCTCCAAGAGCAACTTCTCCCAACCCTCCAAGAGCAGTTTGGCGATCAACAATGCCTTTTCCAGCATGATGGAGCACCTTGCCATAAAGCAAAGGTGATAACTAAATGGCTTAGGGAACAAAACATAGAGATTTTGGGTCCATGGCCTGGAAATTCCCCAGATCTTAATCCCATTGAGAGCTTGTGGTCAATCATCAAGAGACGGGTGGACAAAAAAAAACCTAAAAATTCTGACAAAATGAAAGCATTGATTGTGCAAGAATGGACTGCTATCAGTCAGGATTTGGTCCAGAAGTTAATTGAGAGCATGCCAGGGAGAATTGCAGAGGTCCTGAAGAAGAAGGGTCAACACTGCAAATATTGACTTGCTGCATTAACTCATTCTAACTGTCAATATAAGTTTTTGTTACTCATATGTTTGCAATTATATTTCTGTCTGTGATAAAAACATCTGTCAAACACACATAAAAACCAGAGGGCAGCAGATCATGTGAAAATATAATATTTGTGTCATTCTCAAAACTTTTGGCCATGACTGTAGGCTGGGCAAGCAGTTCGGCAAGCTGTAAAGCCCCTAAGGCAAATATTTGGATTTGTGCTTTGGGGTAGTATGGTGCCACCTGCAGATAATTTTTCCTTACTGCAGTTTTATGAAAATTAATGTTTAAACTGTATTTTGTGATCAAATCATGGATGTGTGGTTTGTTTGGCTATTTTCTTGCTGAAGGGGGCAAGTTTACCTTTCAAATGGTGTATCATATGTGTGTGTGGGTGCAGTATGAACGGAGATACAAAGTAATCACCGAAAAACAGTGTTTGGAAATAATAGAATAAATGATCAACTCAGTCGCGGCCATACCACTCCAACCTCCAAAGCAGGAAACATATTCTGTAACAGATACATTATTGGACTGCAAAGAGCCAATATACAATTTTTTCACCCTTTATCTAGGTCCACACCTGGATTATTTTAATCCCTTTACCCCTGAAGGTGGTTTGCACGTTAACGACGGGCCAATTTTTACAATTTTGACCACTGTCACTTTATGAGGTAATAATTCTGGAACGCTTCTACAGATCCAGGTAATTCTGAGTTTGTTTCTTCATGACTTATTGCACTTCATGACTGTTACGGATTGCTGATCGCACCAAATATAAATTATGAGAAGGTGTGATCGCAACCTGGGGTTCAGCGCGTGGAGATGGAGGAAAAGCAGCTAGGAAACAATGGCGGAGCGAAGCTGCGAGCAAGCACCGTAATCACACCGAGTTAAACGTCACTCGGTGTGAACATAGTGCTAAGTACCTGACTCTGTTACTCCACAGAGCAGCACATAAAGATAAAGAGAGAGCACTCTAGGTTATGTCCTGTTAGACTTCACAGGAGCATAATAAGAAAGATGCTAGTTGGGGTCCCTATAACTCACCCCCATTATGCTGGTGATTGAGCTGCCCTGTCACACGGTTATGAAACTCACACATGCAACGCCGGGTTGCATGAAACGGCCCTGCTTCTTTTCTAATTCCTTCTCACAGGCGGAGAAGAATTATTCTATTGGGGACAGGGTGCTATTGGCCATGAAGTTGGCTTTCACCGAATGGAGATACCTTATGGAATGAGCTCGGCATCCCTTTCAGGAGTATACGGACCATAAAAATCTGCTTTATTTGCAGATGGCCCAACGTCTAGATTCTCACCAGGCCAGGTGGTCTCTTTTCTTCTCCTGATTCAGATTTGCCATACACTTCCTATCGGGGAGAAGAATTTACGGGCTGACGCCTTATCCCGTTCCATAGTGTTCTTCGAGGAGGGGGATGAGCCACGGCTAATTATCCCTTTGGAGAGTCTGTGAAGGGTGGCTCCAGTTTCGCTTGAGTCAGTGCCTGCAGGTAAGACTCTTGTACCACCAAGCCTGCGTCCGGAGGTTCTCTCGTGGGCTCACACGTCTAAGTTGGGTGGACACTTTGGGACCAAGAGGACTACTGAGCTCCTGGAGAGATCATATTGGTGGCTGCGGATGGTGCATGACGTTAGGGACTACGTTCTGGCATGTGTTTCTTGTGCCCAGATTCGAACTTCTCAGCCGAGGCCCGCAGGCTTGCTACACCCTCTGCCGGTAGCAGATAGGCCCTGGGAGATGGTCGGGATGGACTTCATTGTGGGCTTGCCAAAGTCCCGCAACAATACTGTCATCTGGGTAGTCACCGACCATTTCTCCAAGATTGTTCATCTTGTTCCTCTTCCGCGTGTACAGTCGGCACGGGCTTTGGCTGTGCTATTTGTAAGGTACGTCTTCCATCTTCACGGGATGCCTGACAAGATAGTCAGTGTCCGGGGTCCCCAGCTTGCTTCTCGGTTCTAGAGAGAGCTCTGTAGGCTGCTCAGTATTGAGCTTAATTTCTCTTCAGCATTTCATCCCGAGATGAATGGGTTGGTGGAGAGGGCCATTCAGACTCTGGTCATGTACCTTCGGCATTTTGTCTCTGCAAGGCATGATGACTGGGCATCCTTACTGCCATGGGCAGAGTTTTCTCTTAACGCTGACACCGATTCCACAGGGCACACTCCGTTTCTCCTCAATTACGGTCAGCCATCCACATGTTCCTGTTCCTATGCCCGTGTCGTCTTCCCACTCTAGGGTGGTAGACTGGGCTGTGGAGGCTCGTGACATCTGGGACCACACAAAGGATGCCATTAAGGCCTCGAAGGAGAGAATGAGGGTTTCTGCTGACACGCATTGCTGCCCCACTCCTGTCTTCGCGCCCGGCGACTTAGTGTGGCTCTCAGCTCGTAATATCAAGCTGTGCGTAGAGTCCACTAAGTTTGCTCTCCACTATTTAGGTTCTTTCAAAGTCCTTGAGCAGGTAAACCCTGTAGTATATTGCCTGTCCCTTCAACCGCATCTGAATATTACTGACACCTTTCACGTCTCCTTCCTTAAACCCGTTCACATGTCTCGGTTTTTCGAGTCTTCTGCTGAGACTTCGGGTACGTCTTCGGACGATTTTGAGGTGAACGTGATTGTTGGTTCCAAGGTGGTGCGTGGCAAAAAAAATTTTTTGGTCGATTAGAAGGGTCATGGACCAGAGGATAAGACCTGGAAGCCAGTTGAGCACATTCGTGCCCCCCAGCTCATTGCGGTCTTCAAGTGTAGCGAGGCTTGCTGGGGAAGCAATGTTAGGCGTCTGGATTCTCCCTCTGTGCAAGATCCCAAGCCTTATCTCCTTCTGCGGTCTCCCAGTCTTCTTCAACCACAGTGGAACCTGCACAGCAAAGACGTCGGTATCAGCGTCTTGCTCAGACTCGTGCTGTGCGCTTTGTTACTGCTGGTTCTATAGCTACTGCCATAATAACTAGCAATAGGCAGTGATGAGCAGATGTTTCTGAGGCTAAGTCCAGGAATCACCCTACAGACATGCTCGTGAGGTGGTGACCTCTCATTGGTGGTCAGTCATCAGCTGCTCAGGTCCTGTGCCAGCTCTGGATTGGCCAGCATGCAAGGTCCTGTCTTTGGGGACCCGTCGGCATGCTAAGATCACTTGTATTTGCTATGTGTTAGTAGGTGGGACAGTTACCACCCTGTATGCACGTGTGCTGCAACTGGCACTGCGTGTGTGGTTCTCGTTAGGCAGTGTAGGGTGGGAACTCCCACTTGAGCTTAGCACCTGCATCGGGCAACATCGTCGCATGTGCGAGTTACAGAGACCATGTGACAGGGCAGGCTCAATCACCAGCATAGTGGGGGTAAGCTATAGGGACCACAACTGGCGTCATTACTACTGTGCACGTGACATCTTTCAGGGCACAGCTTAGAGTGCTCTCAGTTTGGTACTGCTCTGTGAAGTAACAGAGTCTAGTACTTTGCATTCTGTTCACACTGAGTGACATTTAACTCGGTGTGTTTATGGTGCTTGCTCGCAGCTTCGCTCCGCCATTATCTACTAGCTGTGGTCTCTCCATCACAGCTCGGTGGACCCCGGGTTGCGATCGCACCTTATCATAATTTATATTTGTTGCGATCCGCAAACCCTAGCAATGACACAATGCTGGAATATCAGTTACCTTTTGTTGCAAATGAGAAGAATGTTAATCTTCTCACAATGAGGCACAGTAAGTAGGGTGGTTTACAGTCACTTTCAGCTTCATGCTTACAGTTCCTCATGACATAGAAAAGTTGGCATTATTCTCACATTCGGAAATGAAAACAGAAGACCAGCGAAATCAAGTTTTCCAGTCTTTTGCATGTTTATAACACTTAAATGCTAAAGATCACCATACAAATTGAAATATTAAACAAAGAGAACACAAGTAAACACAACATGCAGTTTTTAAATAAAGATCTTATTATTAAGGGAAAAGAAATCCAAACATACAGGGCCCTGAGTGGAAAAGTGATTGCCCACCCCCCTTAAAACATTAATTAACTGTGGTTTATCACATCTTTGGGAAGCTGTGTTGAAATTCCCTAGCCGCACCCAGGCTTTATTACTGCCACACTTGTTCCCAACCAAGATATCACTTAAATAGGACCTGCCTAACAAAGTGAAGTATACCAAAAGATACTTAAAATCTAGACATCATGTCGTGATCCAAAGAAATTCTGGAACAAATGAGAAACACAGTAATTGACATCTGTCAGTACTGAAAAGGTTATAAAGCCATTTATAAAGCTTTGGGATTTCAGTGAACCACAGTGAGAGCCATTATCCATAAATGGTGAATAAATGGAACAGTGGTGAATCTCCCCAGGAGTGGATGGATGACCAAAATTGCCCAAAAAGACCAGCAACGACTCATTCTAGAGGTCACAAAAAACCCCACAACAACATCCAAAGAACTGCAGGTCTCACTTGCCTCAGTTAAGGTCAGTGTTCATGACTCCACCATAAGAAAGAGACTGGGAAAAAATGACCTGCATGACAGAGTTCCAAGACGAAAACCACTGCTGAGCAATAAGAACATAAAGGCTCATCTCAGTTTTGCCAGAAAAAATCTTGATGATCCCTAAGACTTTTGGGAGAATACTCCCTCTGTAGACTGATGAGACAATAGCTGAACTTTTTGGAAGGTGTGTGTCCCATTACATCTGGGGTGGAAGTAACACAATATTTCAGAAAAGGAACATCATATCAAGAGTAAAATATGGTGGTGGCAGTGTGATGGTCTGACTCTGTTTGCTGCTTCTGGACCTTGCTATGGTAAATGGAACCATGAATTCTGCAGTCTACCAAAAAATCCTGAAGAAGAATGTCTGGCCATCTGTTTGTGACCTCAAACTGAAGCGCACTTGGGTTATGCAGCAGGACAATGATTCAAAACATACTACCAAGTCCACCGCTGAATGGCTTAAGAAAAATAGAATTAAGACTTTGGCGTGGCCTTAATCCGATTGAGATGCTGTAGCATGACCTTAGAAAGGTGGTATGCTCGAAACCCTTCAATGTGGCTGAATTACAAGTTGTTTCTGCTAAAGGTGGCCAACCAGTTATTAGGTTTTAGGGGGTAATCACTTTTTCACACAGGGCCCTGTAGGATTGTTTTTTTTCCCATAATAATAATAATAAAGACCATTTAAAAACAGCATTTTGTGTTTAATTGTGTTATCTTTGTCTAATATTTAAATTTGTTTGGTGATCTGAAATATTTAAGTGTGACAAACATACAAAAGAATTGGAAATCAGGAAGCGGCAAAGACTTTCATACAACAGTATATCCCTCAATCTGTGATGCTACACAATAGATGGGATCGCCCAGGCACTGCTTCAGTATGGTACTGCTTCCATATGGTACATAGTGCTCGCTATATACACTGCTCAAAAAAATAAAGGGAACACTCAAATAACACATCCTAGATCTAAATGAATGAAATATTCTCATTGAATACTTTGTTGTGTACAAAGTTGAATGTGCTGTCAACATAATCACACAAAAATCATCAATGGAAATCAAATTTTTTAACCAATGGAGGCCTGGATTTGGAGAGACCCCCCAAATTGAAAGTGGAAACAAGTCAACATGAAAATCAAAACAAGACAAAATTAAAGTGGAAACAAGTCAAAATGATGCTCAGTATTGTGTGTGGCCTTCACTTGCCTGTATGACATCCCTACAATGCCTGGGCATGCTCCTGATGAGGTTGCGAATGTTCTCCTGAGGAATCTCCTCCAAGACCTGGACTAAAGCATCCATCAACTCCTGGACAGTCTGTGGTGCAATGTGAAGTTGGTGGATGGAGCGAGACATGCTGTCCCAGATGTGCTCAATCGGATTCAGGTCTGGGGAATGGGCAGGCCAGTCCATTGCTTCAATGCCTTCATCATGCAGGAACTTCTGACACACTCCAGCCTCATGAGGTAATGTCCTGCATTAGGAGGAACCCAGGGCAAAGAGCACCAGCATATGGTCTCACAAGGGGTCTGAGGATCTCATCTCGGTACCTAATGGCAGTCAAGCTACCTCTGGTGAGCACATGGAGGGCTGTGTGACCTTCCAAAGAAAATGCCACCCCACACCATTACTGACCCACTGCCAAACCGGTCATGCTGAAGGATGTTGTAGGCAGCAGGTTCACACTCAGCACATGTGACAGACGTGACAGAGTCTGGAGACGCCGTGAAGGGCGATCTGCTGCCTGCAACATAATTAAAAGGGGGAGGTATAATACCGATAAATCAGTAATAAATAAATGTAGAAAAAATATATAAATAAAAAAAAAAATATATATATATATATATATATATATATATATATTAAAAAATATGTATAATTATGGAATCAATACCTCCTAACAATTGGATGGCAGACCATCCGGCAGAAATATAAAAGAAAAGGATGTGGTGGGTACGGACCAACAAGGCAGGAGAAGGAAAAATTAAAAAATATTAAAATAGCATAAAATATATGTATATATATATATGTTAAATTAATTACCAAAAGATAAAAATTGAATCATATAAAGGTCTTTATTAATACATGGCAACAAATAAAAACCACAATAACTATATGTTACAGTGTGTTATATATAATAAATCAACAGAGGCTGACAGATTTAAAATTAATCAATCTAAATGCTCACAAAACAATGCATAAAATGATATATAGGTAATAGCAATAAATTATACAGGCTCAATTACTATCACAGGTGCATTAGTGCATATCCAAGCTCACAAAGGGCTGTATACAAGAAAAAAAGTGCATTAGTGCAATGAATTACATAGGCTCAATTACTATCACAGGTGCGTTAGTGCATGTCCAAGCACACACAGGGCTGTGTACAAAGGGAGTGTACAAAAAAGTGCGTTAGTGCAATAAATTTAAATTTATTGAGTATAAAATTTAAATTGATTGAGTATTATTACTTTTATTGCACTAACGCACTTTTTTGTACACTCCCTTTGTACACAGCCCTGTGTGTGCTTGGACATGCACTAACGCACCTGTGATAGTAATTGAGCCTATGTAATTCATTGCACTAATGCACTTTTTTGTACACTTTTTTTCTTGTATACAGCCCTTTGTGAGCTTGGATATGCACTAATGCACCTGTGATAGTAATTGAGCCTGCATAATTTATAGCTATTACCTATATATCATTTTATGCATTGTTTTGTGAGCATTTAGATTGATTAATTTTAAATCTGTCAGCCTCTGTTGATTTATTATATATAACACACTGTAACATATAGTTATTGTGGTTTTTATTTGTTGCCATGTATTAATAAAGGCATTTATATGATTCAATTTTTATCTTTTGGTAAATAATTTAACATATATATATATATATATATATATATATATATATATATATTATGCTATTTTAATATTTTTTAATTTTTCCTTCTCGTGCCTTGTTGGTCTGTACCCACCACATCCTTTTCTTTTATATGCCTGCAACATAATAATAATCTTTATTTATATAGCGCCAACATATTCCGCAGCGCTTTACATTTTAACAGTTTTATAACACAAGTCATAAGTAGCAACATTAACAATACAATAATTAAAGCAAAATAAGACGACCCTGCTCGTGAGAGCTTACAATCTACAATGAGGTGGGGGAGTTACAAAGTACAGGTGTGTATATACAGTCATGGCCAAAAGTTTTGAGAATGACACAAATATTAATTTTTACAAAGTCTACTGCTTCACTTTTTCTAATGGCAATTTGCATATACTCCAGAATGTTATAAAGAGTGATCAGCTTAACAGCAATTACTTGAAAAGTCAATATTTGGCTAGAAAATGAACTTTATCCCCCAAAACACATTTCAACATCATTGCAGCCCTGCCTTAAAAGGACCAGCTAACCTCTTTTCAGTGATTGCTCCATTAACACAGGTGTGGGTGTTGATGAGGACATGGCTGGAGATCAATCTGTCATGATTAAGTAAGAATGACACCACTGGACACTTTAAAAGGAGGCTGGTGCTTGGCATCATTGTTTCTCTTCTGTTAACCATGGTTATCTCTAAAGAAACACGTGCAGTCATCATTGCAATGCACAAAAATGGCCTAACAGGGAAGAGTATCGCAGCTAGAAAGATTGCACCTCAGTCAACAATCTATCGCATCATCAAGAACTTCAAGGAGAGAGGTTCCATTGTTGCCAAAAAGGCTCCAGGGTGCCCAAGAAAGACCAGCAAGCGCCAGGACCATCTCTTAAAAGTGTTTCAGCTGCAGGATCGGGCTACCAGCAGTGCAGAGCTTGCTCAGGAATGGCAGCAGGCAGGTGAGTGCATCTGCACGCACTGTGAGGCGGAGACTCTTGGAGCAAGGCCTGGTCTCAAGGAGGGCAGCAAAGAAGCCACTTCTCTCTAGAAAAAACATCATGGACAGACTGATATTCTGCAAAAGGTACAGGCAGTGGACTGCTGAGGACTGGGGTAAAGTTATTTTCTCTGATGAATCCCCTTTTCGATTGTTTGGGACATCAGGAAAACGCCTCATTCGGAGACCACCAGTCTTCTCTCATGACAACTGTTAAGCATCCTGAAACCATTCATGTGTGGGGTTGCTTCTCAGCCAAGGGAATCGGCTCTCTCACAGTCTTGCCTAAAAACACAGCCATGAATAAAGAATGGTACCAGAATGTCCTCCAAGAGCAACTTCTCCCAACCCTCCAAGTGCAGTTTGGCGATCAACAATGCCTTTTCCAGCATGATGGAGCACCTTGCCATAAAGCAAAGGTAATAGCTAAATGGCTCAGGGAACAAAACATAGAGATTTTGGGTCCATGGCCTGGAAACTCCCCAGATCTTAATCCCATTGAGAACTTGTGGTCAATCATCAAGAGACGGGTGGACAAACAAAAACCTAAAAATTCTGACAAAATGAAAGCATTGATTGTGCAAGAATGGACTGCTATCAGTCAGGATTTGGTCCAGAAGTTGATTGAGAGCATGCCAGGGAGAATTGCAGAGGTCCTGAAGAAGAAGGGTCAACACTGCAAATATTGACTTGCTGCATTAACTCATTCTAACTGTCAATATAAGCTTTTGTTACTCATATGTTTGCAATTATATTTCTGTCTGTGATAAAAACATCTGTCAAACACACACATAAAAACCAGAGGGCAGCAGATCATGTGAAAATATAATATTTGTGTCATTCTCAAAACTTTTGGCCATGACTGTACAATGGTGTATTTACAATGATGGTCCAGCCATCTTAAGGGAGTGAGGGATGGAGATAGTGAATGGGCTACACACGCACACTTACACCTAGAATGACTTTGATTAGTGAGTGTGATAGGCCGCTCTGAACAAATGTGTTTTGAGGGAGCGCCTGAAACTATGCAAATTGTGGATGGTCCTAATTTCTTGTTGTAGAGCATTCCAGAGGATTGGCGCAGCACGGGAGAAGTCTTGGAGTCGGGAGTGGGAGGTACGGATTAGTACAGAGGTTAGTCGAAAGTCATTTGCAGAGCGCAGCAGTCGGTTAGGCCGATATATAGAAATGAGGGAGGAGATGTAGGGGGATGCTGCACTGTGGAGAGCTTTGTAAGTGAGAACAAGTACTTTGAATTGGATCCTATAATGAATGGGCAGCCAATGTAAGGACTGGCGAAGAGCAGACGCGTCTGAGTACCGATTTGCCAGATGGATGACCCTGGCTGCTGCATTAAGGATGGACAGGAGAGGGGATAGTCGAGTAATGGGAAGGCCAAGTAATAGAGCATTGCAGTAGTCCAGGCGGGAGTGGATCAGGGCGACAGTGAGGGTTTTTGTTGTTTCCATGGTGAGAAAAGGGCGGATTCTAGAGACGTTCTTTAGGTGTAGGCGGCAAGAGCGGGCAAGAGATTGTATATGGGAGGTGAAGTTGAGATTGGTATCAAACATAACACCCAGACAGCAAGCCTGCTGCAGGGGTGTTATTATGGTGCCACCCACTGAGAGGGAAATGTCTGATTTAGGGAGGTTAGTAGATGGCGGGAGCAGAAGAAGTTCAGTTTTGGAGAGGTTGAGTTTCAGATAGAGAGCGGACATGATGTTGGAGACTGCAGACAGACAGTCAGTGGCGTTCTGTAGTACAGCGGGGGTAAGTTCGGGGGATGACGTGTATAGTTGTGTGTCATCAGCATAAAGATGGTATTGAAAGCCAAATCTGCTGATGGTCTGTCCAATTGGGGTCGTGTAGTGAAAGAAGAGAAGGGGGTCAAGGACTGAGCCCTGAGGTGCCCCGAAAGCGAGAGGAAGAGGAGATGATGTGGAGCCAGAGAACAAAACACTGAAGGAGTGGTCAGAAAGATAGGAAGAGAACCAGGAGAGAGCAGTGTCCTTAATGCCTAGTGACTGGAGCCTAGAGAGTAGGAGACGGTGGTCAACACTGTCAAAAGCTGCAGAAAGGTCGAGAAGAATGAGCAGAGAGTGGTCACCGTTATGTTTTGCTGTCAGAAGGTCATTGGTCACTTGTGCAGTTGCAGTCGAATGTAGGGGACGGAAGCCGGACTGTGAAGGGTCTAGGAGGGAGTGAGTGGAGAGGTAATGGGTAAGGCGGGAGTAGACTAGGCGCTCCAAGAGTTTAGAGTTGAAGGGGAGATTGGAGACTGGTCTGTAGTTGTTTGTGCAGAAAGGGTCGAAAGCGGGTTTCTTTAGTAATGGAGTAATGATGGAGTGTTTAAAGGAGGATGGGAAAATGCCAGAGGAGAGGGAGAGATTAAAGATTGTAGTTCGGTGAGTTATGACAACTGGAGAGAGAGATTGGAGGAGATGTAAGGGCATGGGGTCGGTAGTGCATGTAGTCGGACGAGAGGAGTCTGGAGACTTCTTCTTCTGTTATGAGATCAAATGTGGAAAGTGAGCCAGGGGAAATGCAGGGAGGGATGGGAGTCACAGCACTTGGTGGTTGGGACAGATTTCCTGATAGATATTATCTATTTTTTCTATAAAGTGGGAGGCCAGGTCATCAGCACAGATGTCCGTGATAGGGGCTTGTGCTTTTGGCCTGAGGAGGGAGTGAAAAGCGTCAAAAAGTTTCTTGGGGTTGTCGGTTAGTGAGGAGATCAGGGTGGTGAAGTAGGTCTGTTTGGTGAGGTGAAGGGCAGCGATATAAGTTCTTAACTTAAATTTGAAGTGGATGAAGTCTTCTGGTGTGGGGGTTTTTCTCCATAGGCGTTCAGCACTCCTAGAGCATCGCTGGAGAAGATGAGTTTGCAATATGAGCCAGGGCTGTTTTACTGTGTGTTTGGAAGTTCTGAGTGTGAGCGACACTACTTCATCAAGGGTGCTTCTAAGAGTGTCATTGTAGTGATGAATAGCCAGATCAGGACAGGAAAAAGAGGAGATCGGAGACAGTGATGAGTGTAGGGAGTCTGAAAGTGTCTGAGGGTTAATGGCTTGCAGATTTCTGAATGTGTGGTAGGTAGGAGTGCACTGGGGTGGTCGAGGATTTGTGAGCGTGAAGGAGAGAATGTTGTGGTCAGAGAGTGGAAGTGGTGAGTTATTTAGGTGGGAGATTGAACAGAGCTTGACAAAGACCAGGTCAAGGGTATTACCATCCTTGTGTGTCTCAGAGGTTGAAAGCTGTGAGAGGCCTAGAGAAGTGGTTAGTGACAGAAGCTGGGATGCAGATGTGGAAGTGGGGCTGTTAATGGGGATGTTGAAGTCTCCCAGGATAAGAGTTGGTAGTTCTGAGGACATGAAGTGCGGCAGCCAGGCTGAGAAATGGTCAAGGAACTGGGTGGGCAAGCCTGGGGGCCGATATATGACCGCTACTCTGAGGGAGAGGGGACGGAAGAGCCTGAGAGTGTGGACCTCAAAAGAAGGGAATGAGAGTGATTGAGTGGGGGGATGACCTGGAAAGTGCATTGTGGGGACAGGAGTATTCCGACTCCAACACCATGTCTGTTTGTGGGTCTCGAGGAATGGGAGAATTGTAAGCCACAATGGGAAATGGCAGCAGCGGAGACAGTGTCAGAATCCTGAATCGAGGTTTCAGTGAGGGCCAACAGATTCAGAGAGCTGTTCAGAAAGCAGTTGTGCAGGAAAGGAAGCTTGTTACATACAGACCGTGGATTCCAGAGGGCACAATTAAAAGAAGGAGATGAGGGAGTGCAAGTAATATTAATAAGATTATTATGGTTTCGATATGAGGTAGGGTAGGATTTGAGGTTGGGGGATGGTGGACCAGGGTTGGGGGAGATGTCCCCTGCAATCAGTAGGAGTAGGAAGATAAAGAGCAATTAGTTTTTGGAATTGTAAGTAGTTTTTTTCTGTGATGTGCTTGGGCAAGATGGGCTGAGGTTTTTTTAGGAAGGTGAGCAGTGCATGGGAGCTGTACATGGGAGAGGAAAGTATAGAGGGGCTGATGTGTATGAGTCGTGATGGAGGGGGGATGGGGTGGTGAATGTGGATGGAAAGGGAACACAGGAGGATAGAAGTAAAGCACATGGTTAAAAGGAAAAACAAAGTGTGGGTTACCTGATTCCTGCCCTGATTAACTGCCATGGATAACTGCCATTCACATATGCTTATCTTCTGTGATGCTTTGCTTTATGGGATGCGTGCGTCCCACACTGCTTGCGCCCCTTAGACTACTCCTAAATATAAAGCCCACACTACACGGTCAGGAGTGAGGGATTATGGGAGCTGGTTTGGGATAATTTGGCAGCTGGGGCCAGCACACTAGGGGGTGGTTATGTGATCAAAGGCCCTAGACCTGGCTACATCTATATGCTTTAGCACCTTCCACCTGATAAGATCTAGAGAGGCCCCAGTTGTGGATATAAAGCAGTAAGTATAAAATACAGTGAAGCAAATGATTTATACCAAGGATATAGCAGGCACATTAAAAGGCAACATCTTTCAGCATGACCGATTTGGCGGTGGGTCAGTGATGGTGTGGGGTGACATTTCTTTGGGAGGAAGGGGTGATTATTAGAGTTGAGCAAAACAGGTCGGTCAGATTAAAAAAACACGACTTTTGCCAAAGTCGGGTTTTGCCGAGCGAAACCCGACGATAGCGTGAGGTCGGCCATGCGTTCAGCGACCCGAGCGCCAAAGTCCGTTTTCCCATAAAGCTTGAAGGGCCTTTTCTCAGCCAATGAGCAAGGACGCACACTGTGGGCAACGCGATGACATGGGCAGCGCTCACCACCATCTTAGAGAAGGGCATTGCAGTGATTGGCTTGCTTTGTGTGGCATCACAGTGCCTATAAAAGTCCTCACTGCCGACCGCCATTTTACTTCTGCCGATCTTAGCGTAGGGAGAGGTTGCTGCCGCTGGTTCTCAGTAGAGAGAGCGTTAGGCAGGAAAAAAAACTAATTCTGTGCTTGTGCTGATAGCGATTTGCTGTACAGTTAGTGTGCAGTGACGGGAGGATTTTGCTGTGTGCAGCAGTGCTGGTTCTTAGGCTGCCTGCCAGTGACAGGGGAGGAATTGCTTGTGTGCTGCAGCAGAGCTGATTATTAGGCTGCCTGCCAGTGACAGGGGAGGAATTTATTGTGTGCAGCAGCAGAGCTGATTATTAGGCTGCCTGCCAGTGACAAGGGAGGAATTTCTTGTGTGCATCAGCAGAGCTGATTATTAGGCTGCCTGCTAGCTGTATTGCTGTGTGTACACTGCTGTGCAGTGCTTTTTAACACAGCACCTACACAGCACTAATACTTTTATTCTTTTTTTCTGCACAGTTACCGAGCGTTCATTTTTTCCCACACCGTATAGAGCTGTACGCTCCTCACACTACCGTGTACCGGCTGGTATCATGGACAAATACATGTTGACTATCTGTGTGTGACTCCGGAAATATATACGGAGATTTCAATTTTCCCCCAAACCGTATACAGCTGGTATCTTCTGATACAGTACCGTTTTTCTGCCTTGTGTATTACGGTCAAATCCATACTGAGAGAGCGTCTGTGTGTGACTACGGAAATATATATGGAGATTTAAATTTTCCCCTAAACCGTATACAGCTGGTATTTTCTGATACAGTACCGTTTTCTCCCTTCTGTATTACGGTCAAATCCATACTGAGAGAGTGTCTCTGTGTTACTCCTCAAATATATATGAAGATTAAAAATTACCCCAACACTGTATACAGCTGTACGCTACTGATACAGTACACTTTTTCTGCTTTTCATATTCTGGTCTACTCCATACTGAGCCTGTAAGCGTTTGTGTGTTACTCCTGAAATATATATGGAGATTTAAAATTACCCCAACACTGTATACAGCTGTACGCTACTGATACAGTACACTTTTTCTGCTTTTCATATTCTGGTGTAATCCATACTGAGCCTGTGAGCATGTGTGTTACTCCTGAAATATATACAGAGATTTAAAATTACCCCAACACTGTATACAGCTGTACGCTACTGATAAAGTACACTTTTTAGGCTTTTCATATTCTGGTCTACTACATACTGAGCCTGTGAGCGTCTGTGTGTTACTCCTGAAATATATACGGAGATTTAAAATTACCCCAGCACTGTATACGGCTGTACGTTTCTGATACAGTACACTTTTTTGCTTTTTACATTCTGGTGTAATCCATACTGAGCTGGTAAGAGTCTGTGTCTGTTACTCCGCAAATATATACGGAGATTAAAATTTTTCACCTTCACCGTATACAGCTGTACGCTTCTGATACAGTACCATATATCTGCTGGTGTTTTGGGTACATTTTCACAAACATGAGGAAGTAGGGTGGAAGAGGCCGCGGACGTGGGCGTGGGGGGCCACCTGGTACTGATGGTGGTGGTGTGGTGGTGCATCTGCTGGTAGTGCCAAAAGCACAATAGCACCTAAGGCAAGAGGTGTTGAGCATGGGTCATCATCTGGCTCCAGAAGGCCTGGAAGGCTCCCTTTTCTGGGAGTACTTAAACCGCTTTTAAAGCCGGAGCATCAGGAACAGGTTTTGGCTTACATTGCCGAAACAGCCTCCAGCTCTATCGCCTCCTCTTCTAAAGTTTCAAAAACTCCAAGCACTGAGTAGTCAGTGCAGGCTTCTGGTCAGGAAAAACCCCTTTCCTTGTGTCCTTCACCCCCACCAAAAGTAAAAGATGCGGCAGGCCACACTGATGCACAGCCATTGCTATATGATTCTGCTGGTACATTCAACCAGAGCACTACATTGCCCTCGCAGTATACTGAGCCAGAATCTGACCCTGATGAAACTCAGGTGCCCCTTCCTGCATACTATACCACCTTACACGGTGACACAGAGGAAGGTGCAGATGAAATTGAAGAGGATGACCCAGCTGTTGACCCGGATTGGCATCCAGTGGGGGGAAGAGGGTGCCGCTGGCAATAGCTCAGAAGAGGAGGAGGATCCGCAGCAGGTATCGACATCACAGCTGGGGTTATCTGGCAGGCCCGTAGCAGTCCAAAAACGTGTTAAAAAAACAAAAGGAGTTGCAGGACAGCTTGGCCAGACGGTCAAATTAGCACAGCGTGCAAGTCCGAAAATTTATCCCATAGTAGGAAGAGTGCAGTGTGGCACTTTTTTGACCAAAATCCTATTGATGAGGCAAAGGTTATTTGTAAGAAGTGCGGAAGGAACTTTAGCCGAGGGAAAAATCTCAGAAATTTGAATACCAGTTGAATGCTTAAACATTTAATGAACATGCACTTGCAAGCGTGGACGGACTACAAAACCTCATGTAGCACATGTGCACCTGCTCCGACTGAAGTTAGCCAGCAACGCTCCATCGCTTCCCCCACCGTAAGGCCACTGGTTGGCACACCACCAGCAAGAAATGTTGAGGTGTTGTCGCAAGGCCAAAGCAGTCAGGGAATCACAATGTTTTTGCAACAAAATATTGCATCTAGGCCATCACCACCACAATCACCAACCCCCTCTCAGTCCGTCATGTCCACTGCTATTTCCTCCATATGCAGCTCTCAAGTCCAGCTCACCCTACCAGACACTCTGAGTAGGACAAGAATGTACTCATCCTCTCATCCGCATACACTGGGTTTGAACGCCTATATTGGCAAACTGATCTCATTAGAGATGATGCCCTTCCGTTTGGTTGAAAGCGCAGCGTTCAGAGACCTCATGGCCTACGCTGTCCCACGCTATGACTACCCAGTCGGCACTTCTTTTCTAGAAAAGCCATCCCTACTCTCCACCTGCATGTGAAAGACCACATTGTCCATGCACTCAAACAATCAGTGAGTGGAAAGGTGCACCTCACAATAGATGCATGGGCCAGTAGGCATGGCCAGGGCCTTTACGTGTCCATCACTGCGCACTGGGTTAATGTGGTGGATGCAGAGTCCACAGGGGACAGCGGCGGTGGGACAGTGCTGCCTAGCCCACGGTATAGGCAACAGTTGACTGTAGGCGTTCGACCCTCCTCCTCCTCCAGAAGTGAAAGCTCGTCAACAGAGCGCAGTAGCATGAACACTCCATCCGCAGCTGCCAGTGTTGCACACGAGGTATCCCACTATCGAACAGCTAGTGGTAAGCATCAGCAGGCTGTTTTAAAAATGATGTCTTTGGGCGACAACAGACACACCGCGGAGGTACTGGCCGACTACTTGCAGCGAGAAACTGAGTCATGGCTGGGCAGTATATATCTTGAGCCAGGCAAGGTAGTCAGTGATAACGGCCGTAATTTTGTGGCGGCCATAGCCCTGGCAAAACGCAGACACATACCTTGCCTGGCTCACACCTTGAACCTGGTGGTGCAATGCTTCATAAATAGATATCCGGAGTTAACAGCCCTGATCGATAAAGTGCAAAGACTGTGCTCGCACATCCGTCCCTCGCCCGTAGACTCCAGTCGTATGCAGAGGCTGCAGCGATCGCTCCACCTCCCCAAGCACCGCCTAATCATAGACGTTGCAACAAGGTGTAACTCCACAAAGCACATGGTTGAGAGGCTGTGCGAACAAAGGCAGGCTGTAATGCATTTGTGGTAGGATACACGGGCAGTCAGTTTGAGGGCAGACATGGAGTTGTCGGGTGTGCAGTGGTCAAAGCTGAAAGACCTCTGTAAAGTCCTTCAGTGTTTTGAGGAACGCACACGGCTGGTAAGCGCAGATGACGCCATCATAAGCATGAGCATCCCACTTATGCGTCTGCTCATGCAAACTTTGACGCACATTAAGGATAAGGCGTCTGCAGCGGAGGAGGAGGAGGGAAGCCTTGATGACAGTCAGCCATTGTCTGCTCAGCGAACTGTCCTGGACGAAGTGGAGGAAGAGGAGGAGGAGGATGAGGGGGATGATTTTTTTGGGGAGGAGGACGCTTCTCAGGGGGCAAGAGAAAATGTTGGCTTGCCAAGGTCAGGTACAGGGTTTGTGCGTGACTGGAGGGATGTGGATTTGGCAGAAAGTGCTCCTCCACCCACCACTGGCAGTGCATCATTGACACCTGGAACATTGACCCACATGTGTGATTATGCCTTGCGGATCCTAAAAAGGGACCCCCGCATTGCCAAAATTATGAAGGATGACAACTACTGGTTGGCCAGCATCCTCGATTCACGCTATAAAGGCAAATTACAGAACATCACGCCACAGTAGAACCTAGAGCTAATATTGGCGAACAAACAAGCAACTCTGGTAAACCACTTGTTAGAGGCATTCCCAGCACACAGTAGCAGTGCAGGTTCTACCACGAGCCGTACTGGGCCAAATGGAAGAGGTGTTCGTGGTGCACACAGCCGAAGTGGCGTTGGAGACAGGGGTTTCATGACCATGTTGTGGACTGATTTCACGAGTACCGCTCACACGCCTGGTAATACTGAATCTATTGCAACAGACAGGAAAGCAGTTGTTAACTATGGTTAAAAATTACTTCTCCTCCCCTGTCGATGTTCTCCCTCACAGGTCATTCCCCTTTCAAAACTGGCCTGTAAACTGGACACCTGGCCTGAATTGGCACAATATGCCTTACAGGAGCTCGCTTGCTCTGCTGGTAGTGTGCTATCAGAAAGAGTCTTCAGTGCTGCTGGATCAATCCTGACAGAAAGAAGGACCCATCTGTTGACACAAAATGTTGATGATCTAACCTTCATTATAATGAACCATGCATGGGTTTCAAAGGATTTTGTCCCACCTTCCCTGATGACACATAGGTTGCCAGCAAAATGGCTCGCTTTGTCCTCCTCTTCCTCTGACTTCTCCAATTCCTCCATTTGCAGCTGCTGAACATCCAGCCTACACCTCAACATATGCCATTTTTGCCACCTCCCTATCTGGGCTGTCCCCCCCCCAGACCCGGGGTCACCAGCTGGCGCACCCGGGCAAGTGCCGGTGCCCTGAGCAGGTGGGGGGCCCACTCTTGGGTGACGGCACTGGCACAGGGCCCCTCATACTAGAAAAAAGTGTCTCTGATGGTGGGGGGGCCCACTCACCATCAGACACAGTGGCGTACTATGATGGGCCCTGTGCCAGTACCGGTGCCCACGAGTGGGCCCCCACTGCTTGTTCAGGGCCCCAGCACTTGCAATACTTACCTCTCCCTGCCCCACCACTGTGGAGTCTGGGCAGTTAAATCCTTCACAGGGACAGCCACTACAAATTTGGTGAACTGATTGATGATGGTTAAGACGTAGCTATGGCCTGTCCTGATGGGCTCTTCCTTCAGATGATCAGTGGCTACCATTTCTAATGGAATTCGACTCACAATCGGATGCAGTGTTGCTTTCTGATCAGCTTTCACAGTTTTACTAGTCACAGACGTGTGACATTCCTGGCACCATTTTTCAATGTCTCCTCTCATGCCAATCCAATAGAATCACCTACGGCCTGGGGCTTCTGTCTTTTGCTCTCCAAAGTGACCAGACTGATCATGATAGGCAGTGAAGACCATGTCTACATCTCTCCTTGGCATCACAATTTGATGGAGATGACTAACGGTGATGTGATTGACGCTACTGCGATACAGCAACCCTTTCTTCACAAAGAACCGTTTTCGCTGTCTCCACAGATAAAGTAATTGAGGGTCAGCATCGCCTCTGAGAATTCTACCAGGAGGTTAAACCGTGATTAGGAATTCCCAAATTTCTGCAATCACTCTACTTTCATTGTGTACTTGTATCCATCTAGTTTCCTGTAGCGAAGAGTCTGTACTGGCTTACTGAGACTGAAATATATACGAAGATTAAAAAGTACCCCAACACTGTATACAGATGTACGCTTCTAATACATTACCCTTTTTCTACTTTTTATATTCTGGTGTAATCCATACTGAGCCTGTGAGTGTCTGTGTCTGCCTCATGAAATATATAAAGGAGATTTAGAATATTTTCACTATACTATATATACCTGGTATCTGCTGATACAGTACCCTTTTTGCCAGAAAGCCCTCCTCCAACCCACCTGTTGTGAATGTGCTAGAAATTAATTCTGAGCAGAAGCTCCCTCTGGTGGTTACAAACAGTACTGAACCATTCAATGAAGATTGTGAAGATTGGCGATCAGGTGTTACTGACTGGTCTTATGTAGGGGAGGTTCCCTCCCATCAGGGTTGCCGGTGATCAATTGTTCTGGTCTCATCTTTGATTCCTGGTTCACTTTGAAGCCTGCTGTGTCGTGCCTGCATCTTCTGCTAACAGATAAGACATTTTCTTCTTTTAGTTTTTTGTGCTTGCTTTTTGCATTTTGTCCTGCACTTCTGTGGGGGTCTGCCGGGTCCCCTCCGGGGCTTGTGCTCCTCTCAGTTTAGTTCAGCCACTGTTATTTGTTCATTTGCCTTTCCAGTTTTTTCAGTGGCTGCTGTTTGGTTTTGTTACACCAGAGAACTAATTTAGGTGGTAGAGGTCGTGTGATCTCAGGTGTTTTTGTAATTAGTAGAGTTGGTACTTTTTAGGGTTTTTTGGGATTGCAGTAAGTGTCCTTCCTATCCTATTCTATCTAGGAAGTTTGGGCCCCAACGTTTGCTCATACTATTTTCTGTCTTTGTCTGTATTTCCTCTTGTCTAACCGCCATTACATGTTTTGGGGCTTCCTATGTTCTTTGGGGATCTGCTCCGGGGCAGATAGTTTTCCTCTTTCTGTCTTTAGGTGTACTTAGCTTCTCAGGCTGTGACGAGGCGTCTAGGACCAACGTAGGGATGCTCCACGGCTGCCTTTAGTTGTGGTGGTTAGTCAGGGTACTGCAATCCAATAGATTCCAACCTCTCTGATGTATTGCCTTTTTGCCTGCTCTCCTCAGCTACCAAATCATAACACCCACCACTCTAAGTGCACCTGGAACATTGGCCCACATGTGTGATTATTTCTTGTGGATCTGCTTTTTATATTCTGGTGTGATCCATACTGAGCCTGTGAGAGTCTGTCTGTTACTCCGGAAATTTATACGGAGATTTAAAATTACCCCAACACTGTATACAGCTGTACGCTTCTGATACAGTACACTTTTTCAACTTTTTATATTCTGGTGTAATCCATTCTGAGCCTGTGAGAGTCTGTGTCTGACTCAGGAAATATATATGGAGATTTTAAATTACCCCAACACTGTATACAGATGTACGCTTCTAATACAATACCCTTTTTCTACTTTTTATATTCCTGTCTAATCCATAGTGAGCCTGTGAGCATCTTTGTCTGACTCCTGAAATATATACTGAGATTTACAATATTTTCACTATACTATATATACCTGGTATCTGGTGATACAGTACCATTTTTGGCAGAAAGTCCTCTTCCACCCACTACACTAAGTGCATCATTGACACCTGGAACATTGGCCCACATGTGTGATTATTTCTTGTGGATCTGCTTTTTATATTCTGGTGTGATCCATTCTGAGCCTGTGGGAGTCTGTCTGTTACTCTGGAAATATATACGGAGATTTAAAAATTACCCCAACACTGTATACAGCTGTACGCTTCTGATACATTTCCCTTTTTCTACTTTTTATATTCTTGTGTAATCCATACTGAGCCTGAGAGCGTCTGTGTCTGCCTCCTGAAATATATACGGAGATTTCGAATATTTTCACTATACTATATATACCTGGTATCTGCTGATACAGTGCCCCTTTTTCTTCTTATTATATTCTTGTGTAATCCATACTGACCCTGAGAGCATCTGTGTCTGCCTCCTGAAATATATACGGATATTTCCAACAATTTCAGTATACTATATATACCTGGTATCTGGTGATACAGTACCCCTTTTTCATCTTTTTATATTCTTGTGTAATCCATACTGAGCCTGAGAGCGTCTGTGTGTGACTCCTGAAATATATATACATGTTACCTGCTGATACAGTAACCCTTTTTCTTATTATATTTTTGTGTAATCTAGACTGAGCCTGTGACAGTCAGAGTCTGCCTCCTGAAATATATCCGGAAATTTAGAATGTTTTCACTATACTATATACTGCTTTTTATATTCTGGTGTGATCCATTCTGAGCCTGTGGGAGTCTGTCTGTTACTCTGGAAATATATACGGAGATTTAAAAATTACCCCAACACTGTATACAGCTGTACGCTTCTGATACATTTCCCTTTTTCTACTTTTTATATTCTTGTGCAATCCATACTGAGCCTGAGAGCGTCTGTGTCTGCCTCCTGAAATATAACCGCCATTACATGTTTTGGGGCTTCCTATGTTCTTTGGGGATCTGCTCCGGGGCAGATAGTTTTCCTCTTTCTGTCTTTAGGTGTAGTTAGCTTCTCAGGCTGTGACGAGGTGTCTAGGACCAACGTAGGTACGCTCCACGGCTGCCTTTAGTTGTGGTGGTTAGTCAGGGTACTGCAATCCAATAGACTCTAACCTCTCTGGTGTATTGCCTTTTTGCCTGCTCTCCTCAGCTACCAAATCATAACAGTATCACCGGCCTAAAAACTGATATTTTATGGTACAAACAGAAGGGAAAAATAGTGTTAAAGAAAGAAGATTGTCAGAGTTGTCAGAGAATTTTTTTTTTTTTTCCCTCTGTATCTCTGGGTGCTGAGGAGGATTTTTTTTTTCTCTCAATGAAGTTTGCACAGTTGTCTGGCCGTGTGGATTAGCTTGCCACTGAAGTTCGGAGTATTGCTACCTATCTTGCAGGGTTGCCTATTGTGGAACCTAGGATTCCCATGCCAGATTTGTTTTTAGGGGATCGAGCTAAATTTCTGAATTTCAAAAATAACTGTAAGTTGTTTTTTGCCTTAAAATCTAAGTCCTCAGGGAACGCAGCACAGCAGGTTCAAATTGTCATTTCTCTCCTGCGCGGCGATCCTCAGGATTGGGCTTTTTCCCTGACATCTGGGGATCCTGTTTTGAGTAATGTTGATGCATTTTTTCAGGCTCTGGGGTTATTGTACGATGAACCTAATGTCACTGATCAAGCTGAAAAAGCCTTGTTGGCATTAAATCAGGGGCTTGAGGACGCTGAGTTATACTGTCAGAGATTCCGAAGGTGGGCAGTCCTGACCAAATGGAATGACGATGCTTTGGCAGCCCTTTTTCGGGAGGGTCTGTCAGAGAATGTAAAGGATGTTATGGTGGGATTCCCTGTCCCCTCTGGTCTCAATGATTCTATGTCATTAGCGATTCAAATTGACAGACGTTTGCGTGAGCGTAGAGGTATGCGTGGAATAGTGTTGATTTGTGAACCAGCTTCTGAACCCATGCAGTGTGATAGAGTGGCTTCTGGGGCACAGCGTCATGAGTTTCGAAAACGCAATGGGTTATGTTTCTACTGTGGTGATGCCTCTCATGCTATTTCAGTCTGCCCTAAGCGGGGAAGACGTTTTGCACGCTCAGTTGTCTGTAACCAGTTGGGGCTGCCAATGTGTTAATGCCAACACTCATGTTTTTTCTGCCTCCCCCCAGGCTCAGGATGTTCCTGACTTTTTGACTGATTTTTCTGATGTGTTTAGCGAAAGTAAATCTGCATCCTTGGCCCCCCATAGGAGCTATGACTGCGCTATTGAATTAGTGCCTGGTAGTAAATTCCCTAAAGGTCGCCTTTTTAACTTGTCTGTACCTGAACATGACGCTATGCGGTCTTATATCAAGGAGTCATTGGAGAAGGGTCATATCAGACCATCCTCTTCACCCTTGGGTGCCGGTTTTTTCTTTGTGGCCAAAAAGGATGGTTCATTAAGGCCGTGTATTGATTATAGTCTCTTGAACAATATCACTGTGAAATATCAATATCCGTTACCCTTGATTTCTGACCTGTTTTCCAGGGTGAAAAGTGCTACTTGGTTTACCAAGCTTGACCTCAGGGGGGCATATAACCTTATTCGCATTAAGCACGGGGATGAATGGAAGACGGCATTTAATACCCCAGAGGGGCATTTTGAGTACCTAGTGATGCCCTTTGGGCTCACTAATGCTCCTTCCGTCTTCCAGTCCTTCATGAATGATATTTTCAGGGATTTTGTGGATAAATTTCTGATTGTTTATTTGGATGATATCTTGATTTTTTCCAATGACTGGGACTCCCAGGTGAAACATGTTCGGACTGTGTTCCAGATTTTGAGAGAGAATGCTCTGTATGTGAAGGGATCAAAGTGTCTTTTTGGCGTACAGAGGATCTCATTTCTGGGATTCATTTTATCCCCATCTGTTATTGAAATGGACCCGGTCAAGGTTCAGGCCATCTGTGATTGGGTCCAACCTACTTCATTAAAGGCTCTTCAGAGATTCTTGGGTTTTGCCAATTTTTATCGTAAATTTATTGGTAATTTCTCTGTTATTGTTAAACCATTGACTGATTTGACCAAGAAGGGTTCTGATGTGGTGAATTGGCCTCCTGAGGCAGTTTCTGCGTTTCGGGAACTTAAGCAGAGATTCACTTCTGCTCCTGTTCTACGGCAGCCTGATGTTTCTCTGCCATTTCAGGTGGAGGTTGATGCCTCTGAAATTGGGGCAGGTGCCTTTTTGTCCCAAAGAGATCCAGAGACCTCTAAAAGTAACCCTTGTGCCTTTTTCTCTCGAAAATTTTCTCCAACTGAACTTAATTATGACGTGGGTAATCGGGAGTTATTGGCCATGAAGTGGGCTTTTGAAGAGTGGAGACATTGGCTGGAGGGAGCCAAACATCAGGTGGTGGTTCTCACGGACCATAAGAATCTGGTTTATCTGGAATCAGCCAAGCGACTTAATCCTAGACAGGCCAGGTGGGCCTTGTTTTTCACACGTTTTAATTTTGTGGTTTCCTTTCTTCCTGGCACTAAGAATGTTAAAGCGGATGCCCTCTCGAGGAGTTTCCTTGCTGACTCTCCTGAGTTATCTGATCCTGCTGTTATTTTGAAAGAGGGTGTAGTTCTTTCTGCCATCTCGCCCAATTTGAGACTGGCTCTGGAAGGATGTCAGGAGGATAAACCCGAACTCTGCCCTATTGGGAAATTGTTTGTCCCAGACCGGTGGAAAAAGAGTGTGATGTCTGAAATTCATTGTTCCGCGTTGGCCGGGTCATCCCGGAATTTTTGGTACCAGAGACTTGGTTAGTCGGTCCTTTTGGTGGCCTACTTTGTCTCGTGACGTCAGGGAATTTGTGCAGTCCTGCGGGACTTGCTCTCGCTCCAAGCCTTGCTCTCGCTCTAGTGGTTTGTTGATGCCATTGCCTGTGCCCAAGAGACCATGGACCCATATCTCTATGGATTTCATTTCCGACCTCCCTGTTTCTCAGAGAATGACCGTTATCTGGGTGATTTGTGATAGGTTTTCCAAAATGATACATCTTGTGCCATTACCTAAGTTGCCTTCCTCCTCCGAATTGGTGCCTTTGTTCCTTCAGCACGTGGTTCGGTTACACGGTATTCCTGAGAACATTGTGTCTGACAGAGGAGTCCAGTTTGTTTCCAGATTTTGGAGGACTTTTTGTTCTAAACTTGGTGTTCAATTGTCTTTCTCCTCAGCTTTTCATCCTCAGACCAATGGACAAACTGAGAGAACAAACCAGACATTGGAGACTTATCTGAGATGCTTTGTGTCTGCTGATCAGGATGACTGGGTCTCTTTTTTGCCTTTGGCTGAGTTTGCTCTTAATAATAGGGCTAGCTCTGCAACCTTGATGTCTCCATTTTTCTGCAATTTTGGGTTTCACCCTCGATTTTCTTCGGGACAGACGGAGGCTTCTGTCTGTCCAGGTGTTGACTCTGTTGTGGAGCGTATGCAGCAGATTTGGGACCAGGTAGTGGAGAGGTTGTCCCTCTCTCAGGAGAGGGCCCAGCGGTTTGCCAACCGGCATAGGACTGATGGTCCTCGGTTTAAAGTGGGGGACTTGGTCTGGTTGTCCTCAAGAAATATCCCTATGAGAGTTGCATCTCCTAAGTTTAAGCCTAGGTTTATTGGACCTTATAAGATCATGGAGATTCTTAATCCTGTTTCCTTTCGTTTACTTCTTCCAGGGACATTTAAGATTCATAACGTGTTCCACAAGTCCTTATTGAAGAGGTTTGTCGAGCCAGTGGTTCCTATGGCTGTGCCTCCTGACCCTGTTTTGGTTGAGGGCAATCTGGAGTATGTGGTTGAGAAAATATTGGATTCTCGTTTTTCTTGATGGAAACTCCAGTATTTGGTTAAGTGGAGAGGTTATGGTCAGGAGGACAATTCTTGGGTGTTTGCTTCGGACATCCATGCTAGGAGACTCATCCGTGCGTATCACAGAGCTCATCCTGACCGACCTGGTTGCTCGAATGAGGGTTTGGTGACCCCTCCTCAAGGGGGGGGTACTGTTGTGAATGTGCTAGAAATGAATTCTGAGCAGAAGCTCCCTCTGGTGGTTACAAACAGTACTGAACCATTCAATGAAGATTGTGAAGATTGGCGATCAGGTGTTACTGACTGGTCTTATGTAGGGGAGGTTCCCTCCCATCAGGGTTGCCGGTGATCAATTGTTCTGGTCTCATCTTTGATTCCTGGTTCACTTTGAAGCCTGCTGTGTCGTGCCTGCATCTTCTGCTAACAGATAAGACATTTTCTTCTTTTAGTTTTTTGTGCTTGCTTTTTGCATTTTGTCCTGCACTTCTGTGGGGGTCTGCCGGGTCCCCTCCGGGGCTTGTGCTCCTCTCAGTTTAGTTCAGCCACTGTTATTTGTTCATTTGCCTTTTCCAGTTTTTTCAGTGGCTGCTGTTTGGTTTTGTTACACCAGAGAACTAATTTAGGTGGTAGAGGTCGTGTGATCTCAGGTGTTTTTGTAATTAGTAGAGTTGGTACTTTTTAGGGTTTTTTGGGATTGCAGTAAGTGTCCTTCCTATCCTATTCTATCTAGGAAGTTTGGGCCCCAACGTTTGCTCATACTATTTTCTGTCTTTGTCTGTATTTCCTCTTGTCTAACCGCCATTACATGTTTTGGGGCTTCCTATGTTCTTTGGGGATCTGCTCCGGGGCAGATAGTTTTCCTCTTTCTGTCTTTAGATGTACTTAGCTTCTCAGGCTGTGACGAGGCGTCTAGGACCAACGTAGGGATGCTCCACGGCTGCCTTTAGTTGTGGTGGTTAGTCAGGGTACTGCAATCCAATAGATTCCAACCTCTCTGATGTATTGCCTTTTTGCCTGCTCTCCTCAGCTACCAAATCATAACACCCACCACTCTAAGTGCATCATTGACACCTGGAACATTGGCCCACATGTGTGATTATTTCTTGTGGATCTGCTTTTTATATTCTGGTGTGATCCATACTGAGCCTGTGAGAGTCTGTCTGTTACTCCGGAAATTTATACGGAGATTTAAAATTACCCCAACACTGTATACAGCTGTACGCTTCTGATACAGTACACTTTTTCAACTTTTTATATTCTGGTGTAATCCATTCTGAGCCTGTGAGAGTCTGTGTCTGACTCAGGAAATATATATGAAGATTTTAAATTACCCCAACACTGTATACAGATGTACGCTTCTAATACAATACCCTTTTTCTACTTTTTATATTCCTGTCTAATCCATAGTGAGCCTGTGAGCATCTTTGTCTGACTCCTGAAATATACACTGAGATTTACAATATTTTCACTATACTATATATACCTGGTATCTGGTGATACAGTACAATTTTTGGCAGAAAGTCCTCTTCCACCCACTACACTAAGTGCATCATTGACACCTGGAACATTGGCCCACATGTGTGATTATTTCTTGTGGATCTGCTTTTTATATTCTGGTGTGATCCATTCTGAGCCTGTGGGAGTCTGTCTGTTACTCTGGAAATATATACGGAGATTTAAAAATTACCCCAACACTGTATACAGCTGTACGCTTCTGATACATTTCCCTTTTTCTACTTTTTATATTCTTGTGTAATCCATACTGAGCCTGAGAGCGTCTGTGTCTGCCTCCTGAAATATATACGGAGATTTCGAATATTTTCACTATACTATATATACCTGGTATCTGCTGATACAGTGCCCCTTTTTCTTCTTATTATATTCTTGTGTAATCCATACTGACCCTGAGAGCATCTGTGTCTGCCTCCTGAAATATATACGGATATTTCCAACAATTTCAGTATACTATATATACCTGGTATCTGGTGATACAGTACCCCTTTTTCATCTTTTTATATTCTTGTGTAATCCATACTGAGCCTGAGAGGTCTGTGTGTGACTCCTGAAATATATATACATGTTACCTGCTGATACAGTAACCCTTTTTCTTATTATATTTTTGTGTAATCTAGACTGAGCCTGTGACAGTCAGAGTCTGCCTCCTGAAATATATCCGGAAATTTAGAATGTTTTCACTATACTATATATACCTGGCATCTGCTGATACAGTACCCCTTTTACTTCTTATTATATTCTTGTGTCATCCAGACTGAGCCTGTGAGCGTCAGAGTCTGCCTCCTGAAATATATACAAAGATTTATAATATTTTCACTATACTATATATACCTTTTATCTGGTGATACAGTACACCTATTTTTGGCCTCCTCTTCCTCGGACTTCTCCAATTAATCCATTTGCAGCTGCTTTACATCCATTATACACCTCAACATATGGCATTTTTGCCACCTCCCTATCTGGGCTGCCCCATCCCCCTTCCTCCACCCACAAACTTTTGATATTCTTGTGTAATCCATACTAAGCCTTTGAGCGTCATTGTCTGCCTCCTGAATTACATACGGAGATTTATAATATTTTTACTATACTATATATACCTTGTATCTGGTGAAACAGTACCCTTTTTCAGCTTTTTATATTATTCTGTAATACATACTGAGCCTGAGAGCGTCAGTGGCTGCCTCCTGAAATATATACTGAGATTTAGAATATTTTCCCCATACTATATATACATGGTATCTGGTGATACAGTACCCCTTTTTATTATTATATTCTTGTATAATACATACTGAGCCTGAGAGCCCCAGTGTCTGCCTCCTGAAATATGTACGGAGATTTATTATATTTTCAATATACTATATAATACCTGGTGTCTGGTGAAACAGTACCCTTTATAATCTTTTTATATTATTGTGTAATCCATACAGAGCCTGTGAGCGTACGAGTCTGCCTCCGGAAATATATACGGAGATTTTTTATATTTTCACTACACTATATATACCTTGTATCTGGTGAAACACTACCCCTTTTTATACTTTTTATATTATTGTGTAATCCATACTAAGCCTAAGAGCGTCAGTGTCTGCCTCCTGAAATATATACGGAGATTTAGAATATTTTCACTAAACAGGAGCTCGCTTGCCCTGAAACTAGTGTGCTATCATAAAGAGTCTTCTGGCTTAGGAAGGACTGGAAGGGCGGAGTCTGAGCATTGCTGTGAGAGGAGGCAGAAATCCCGAGCTCCCAGAATTTATGGATAAAAGCAACTCTAAAAGTAGCTTGACATCCCTATACAGAACATCCCCGAATCCGGAGCTAACCCTGGTTCCTTTCAGGTCATATTTGTTAGGGTTCGAGTTCCCGCTCCTGCACAAGGGGAGTCTCGAACCAGTGCCGCTGCGGTCTCCCATTCGTCTCCGGCCGCAGTGGAGCCTGCTCAGCAGAGACGTCGTTCCAGGCGTCTTGCCCACTCCACTACTGGGCAGTGACTTGCTGCTGCCTTTCCTGGATCTGCTATTGTAGCCAGTTCTGGAGCAGACGTCTTTGGGATAAAGTCCTGCATTTTCCCTTCTGAGCGTGCCCAGAGTGAGATCTCTCATTGGAGATCAGGGGTCACATGCTCAGGTACTGCAGCGGCTCCTATTGGCCCCCAGGAAGGCCCTGTTACTACTAGTCTTCTGAACAGGTTCTCATTGGTCCTTGTTCCTGGAAGGTCCTGTGGCTGTTGCTATAAAAGGGTAGCATGGCTGGGCCGCCATGCGCTAATATCAACCATTGTATGCTATGCGCCAGTGTGGTCATGCGTGTGTGTGGTTAGGGACCCGGCTGAAATAAGCCACTAGAATACCGACTTAATCAGTGAGGAGTTTAGTGTGCTAGCTGGTCAGGGTCGGTGTCCTAGATGCCCTAGATTACCGGCATAACCGGTGAGGAGTTTGATTGCCGTATTCAGGGTCTGGCGTTCAGACGCCATAGATTGCGTGTGACTCCCGCGAGGACATTAGCGCATGACCACGTATTATGCTCGTTTAGCTCTTCCACCACGCCTGGGTATCTCCGACACCTTTCACGTGTCCCTCCTGAAACCCGTGCTCATGTCCCGGTTTTCTGAGTCATCTGCCGGGACATCGGGTTCATCTGCGGATGACCATGAGGTGAACGCCATCGTGGGGTGTAAGGTGGTACGGGGCAAAAAGTTTTATTTGGTGGACTGGAGGGGCTATGGGCCTGAGATAGGTCTTGGGAGCTCTGCCGAGCATGTTCACGCTCCGCAGCTCATCGCTGCCTTGAACGCAGGAGGCCAGAGAAGGGGGGGCCTGGAGGGGGGGTAATGTTAGGGTTCGAGTTCCCGCTCCTGCACGAAGGGGAGTCTCGCAACCAGTGCCGCCGCGGTCTCCCATTCGTCTCCGGCCGCAGTGGAGCCTGCTCAGCAGAGACGTCGTTCCAGGCGTCTTGCCCACTCCACTACTGGGCAGTGACTTGCTGCTGCCTTTCCTGGATCTGCTATTGTAGCCAGTTCTGGAGCAGACGTCTTTGGGATAAAGTCCTGCATTTTCCCTTCTGAGCGTGCCCAGAGTGAGATCTCTCATTGGAGATCAGGGGTCACATGCTCAGGTACTGCAGCGGCTCCTATTGGCCCGCCAGGAAGGCCCTGTTACTACTAGTCTTCTGAACAGGTTCTCATTGGTCCTTGTTCCTGGAAGGTCCTGTGGCTGTTGCTATAAAAGGGTAGCATGGCTGGGCCGCCATGCGCTAATATCAACCATTGTATGCTATGCGCCAGTGTGGTCATGCGTGTGTGTGGTTAGGGACCCGGCTGAAATAAGCCACTAGAATACCGACTTAATCGGTGAGGAGTTTAGTGTGCTAGCTGGTCAGGGTCGGTGTCCTAGATGCCCTAGATTACCGGCATAACCGGTGAGGAGTTTGATTGCCGTATTCAGGGTCTGGCGTTCAGACGCCATAGATTGCGGGTGACTCCCGCGAGGACATTAGCGCATGACCACGTATTATGCTCGCTTAGCAATTAACCGTGTGCCTGAGAGCCTGACAGGACACGGCGTTTGTTCTCAGCGGCTCTGTGACGTAACAGGGTTCGCTCTCGACGCTAGACAGCGCCCTAGCGTTTTACTTTGCGGCTCACTGAAGCTAAGTGAGTTCGCACATATCGCCATATAGCACTGTGGCATCCCGTTAGCGGCTCTGTGAATTAACAGAGTCTGCACTTACTGCCACAACGCGCTATGGCGTTTATTTTAGCGACTCTGCGGGATAACAGAGTTCGCTACTTTCGTCATCTTACTAGCAGCAGGCTTTGCTTGCACGGTGGACCCCGGGCTGCGAACGCACCTCTCCACTTTATATATTTGGTGCGTTCCGCAGACCCTAACATAATATTAGTGCCAGGGTCTGGCTAGTAAAATGGCGGACGAACAGCGTCTATTGCAGTACATCCAGCAGCTGAAGGGTAGGTTGGAGGCTCTTGAGAGCACAACCTCAGCTGTGGATGTTACCGCAGTCGCTGTTCAGGCTGCTAGCGTGGCTGCAGCCAGTTTGTCCTCTGCCACCTCTGCCCCTACATTATCCCACCTCCCGCTTCCTGACAAGTTTGCCGGTGATAGCAAGCAATGTCGGGGATTCGTGAGTCAGTGCTCTATACATCTTGAGCTTCTGGCTGCACGTTTTCCCACGGATCGGGCACAAGTGGGTTTTGTACTTTCTCTACTCTCGGGCAGAGCGTTGGAGTGGGCAACGCCGCTGTGGGAGCGCGATGATCGTGTGGTGCAGAGTGCTCCTCGTTTCTTGGAGGCTCTTAAAAAGGTCTTTTTAGGACCCCAGGTCACCCACGATACGGCGCTACAACTGCTGGCATTGACACAGGGTTCGTCTTTGGTCAGTCAGTTTTCCGTCCAGTTTCGGACTCTGGCTGCTGAGCTAGATTGGTCTGATAAAGTTCTTATTCCTATCTACTGGCGGGGACTGGCTGACCATGTTAAAGACGCTTTGGCTACCAGGGAGATTCCCGCCACACTGGAGAAGCTTATCTCCATATCTACCCGCATTGACCTCCGTTTTCACGAGCGGAGGTTGGAGCGGGCCCAGTGTAGGCAGAGGTTTCGGTTGGCTCCTACCTTTGCCAAACCTCTCGAATTCCCCGATCTGGCGTCCGAACCTCAAAAGGCCACAGAAGTTCCTCATGCAGGACCTAAGTCTCGGTCCGTCCGAGTATCCGTGGTTTGTAACCATTGTCAGCAGACAGGACACTATGCCAACAGATGTCCACAGCGATCGGGGAAGCGATCGCGTCTAGTGGCCCTGGGAGGAGGTTCACTAGAGACAGCGGCATTTTCCTCCAAGATAACATTTAAAGGGACAATCACTGTTGGTACTTCCATTCTCACCGCCGACCTTTGCGTGGACTCAGGAGCAGAGGGGAATTTCATGTCCTCTAGCTTTGCTCGCCGTCATGCAATACCTCTGGTGGCGCTTGACAAATCAGTGACTGTTCGGGTAGTGAATGGGTCGTCATTGCCCTCACAAATTACTCACCAGACTGTCCCACTTGCATTGTCTGTATCTCCTTCCCATCAGGAATTTATTTCCCTACTCGTCCTTCCCGAGGGAATAGACGAGATCCTACTAGGTATACCTTGGCTCCGTTTCCACTCCCCACATATAGAGTGGACTTCGGGTAGGATACTGGGTTGGAGTGATGCATGTACAGGCAGATGTTTCAGAAGTTGCGTTCAGGTTACCACTACTGAGTTACCCGCAGATCTTACTCCACTTCCCAAGCACTACTGGTCATATGCAGACGTGTTCTCCAAGAAGGCTGCGGAGACTCTTCCGCCTCATCGCCCCTATGACTGTCCTATCGACCTCTTGCCTGGCGCAGAACCTCCTCGGGGAAGGGTCTATCCCCTCTCTCTTCCTGAGACAGAGGCCATGTCGCAATATATTCAGGAGAACCTGGCAAGAGGGTTTATTAGGAAGTCGGTGTCACGGGCAGGGGCGGGATTTTTCTTCGTGCAGAAGAAAAACGGAGAATTGCGTCCGTGTATTGATTACAGGGGTCTTAACGCCATCACCGTTAAAAACAAGTACCCGTTGCCCCTGATCTCTGAGCTATTTGATAGGCTTCGGGGAGCAAGGGTATTCACTAAACTAGATCTGGGCGGTGCTTATAACCTGATTCGCATCCGTGAGGGGGACGAATGGAAGACGGCTTTTAATACCAGGGATGGGCATTACGAATATCTGGTGATGCCCTTTGGGCTCTGTAATGCTCCAGCCGTTTTCCAAGACTTTGTCAATGACATCTTCCGGGATATGCTCTCCACCTCGGTCGTAGTCTATCTGGATGATATACTCATCTTCTCTCCAGATATTGACTCCCACCGGAGGGATGTTGGCAGGGTCTTCGACCTCCTACGGGCAAATTCCCTTTACGCAAAGTTGGAGAAATGTGTGTTTGAGCAGGAGTCCTTACCTTTCCTGGGCTATATCATCTCCGCCCAGGGATTGGCTATGGATCCTGCCAAACTACAGGCGGTGATGGACTGGCAAGAACCCCACTCTCTAAAGGCGGTGCAGCGCTTTATGGGGTTCATTAATTACTACCGTCAGTTCATTCCCCACTTCTCAACTTTGGTAGCTCCCGTGGTTGCCCTTACCAAAAAGGGAGCTAATCCCAAATTGTGGTCTGAAGAGGTCTCCAAGGCCTTCACGTCTATTAAGTCTCATTTCGCTAGAGCTCCCATCCTACATCGCCCCGATGTTGATAAGCCATTTATATTGGAGGTGGATGCCTCGTCCGTTGGTGCTGGAGCAGTCCTCTTCCAAAAGGATGCTCAAGGTCGGAAGCATCCATGCTTCTTTTTCTCCAAGACCTTCACACCAGCAGAGAGGAATTATTCCATCGGGGACAGGGAGTTGCTAGCAATGAAGTTGGCCTTCTCGGAGTGGAGACATCTGTTGGAGGGAGCTCGCTTTCCCTTCCAAGTCTTCACGGATCACAAAAACCTGGTATATCTTCAGACAGCCCAGCGGCTTAATTCTCGCCAAGCCAGATGGTCCTTGTTCTTCTCCCGGTTTCATTTCACACTGCATTTCCTCTCGGGAGAGAAGAACATTCGTGCCGACGCTCTCTCTCGCTCTGTGGTGTCCTCGGAGGAGGAGGTGGAGGAGCCTCGGCTTATCGTCCCCACAGAGAGCCTGAGAACAGTGGCCCCGGTTTCGCTAGAGTCTGTGCCCCCGGGCAAGACTTTTGTGCCTACTAATTTGCGACCGGAGGTACTCTCTTGGGCACATTCGTCCAGGGTGGGTGGACACTTTGGGGCAAAGAGGACATCTGAGTTGCTGGCGAGGACATATTGGTGGCCACATATGGTCCGTGATGTTGGGGACTATGTTCGGGCGTGTGTCTCCTGCGCCAAAAATAAGTCTCCACGACAACGGCCAGCTGGGTTACTTTACCCTTTGCCGGTGGCAGACAGGCCCTGGGAGATGGTTGGGATGGACTTTGTGGTGGGCTTGCCCAAGTCTCGGGGTTGCACCATCATTTGGGTAATCACCGACCATTTCTCTAAAATGGTGCATCTGGTGCCACTACCACGGTTACCTTCTGCACGGGCTCTGGCAGCGTTGTTTGTTAGGCACATCTTCCGTTTACACGGCATGCCGGACAAGATTGTCAGTGACCGAGGTCCCCAGTTTGCGTCTCGGTTCTGGAGAGAGCTTTGTCGTCTACTCAGTATTGAGTTAAATCTCTCTTCAGCGTACCATCCTGAGACGAATGGGTTGGTAGAGAGGGCCAACCAGACCTTGGTCACCTATCTACGACATTTTGTCTCAGCCAGGCAGGATGACTGGGCATCCTTGCTACCATGGGCTGAGTTTGCATTAAACAATGCTGTGGCTGATTCCACCGGACAGACCCCATTCCTCCTGAACTACGGTCAGCATCCGCGGGTACCAGTGCCTATGCCCGTGTCTTCCGCCGATTCCAGGGTGGCAGACTGGGCTGTGGAGGCACGGGACATTTGGGACCGCACGCAGGATGCCATTCAGGCCTCCAAAGAGAGGATGAGGTCTTCGGCCGATGCCCATCGGCGCCCCGCTCCTACATTTGCTCCTGGGGATTTGGTGTGGCTCTCCGCCCGTAACATCAGGCTGCGAGTTGAGTCCACTAAGTTGGCACCCCGCTACCTGGGTCCTTTCAAGGTCCTCGAGCAGGTTAACCCTGTGGTATACCGTTTAGCTCTTCCACCACGCCTGGGTATCTCCGACACCTTTCACGTGTCCCTCCTGAAACCCGTGCTCATGTCCCGGTTTTCTGAGTCATCTGCCGGGACATCGGGTTCATCTGCGGATGACCATGAGGTGAACGCCATCGTGGGGTGTAAGGTGGTACGGGGCAAAAAGTTTTATTTGGTGGACTGGAGGGGCTATGGGCCTGAGGATAGGTCTTGGGAGCCTGCCGAGCATGTTCACGCTCCGCAGCTCATCGCTGCCTTTGAACGCAGCGAGGCCCAGAGAAGGGGGGGCCCTAGGAGGGGGGGTAATGTTAGGGTTCGAGTTCCCGCTCCTGCACAAGGGGAGTCTCGAACCAGTGCCGCCGCGGTCTCCCATTCATCTCCGGCCGCAGTGGAGCCTGCTCAGCAGAGACGTCGTTCCAGGCGTCTTGCCCACTCCACTACTGGGCAGTGACTTGCTGCTGCCTTTCCTGGATCTGCTATTGTAGCCAGTTCTGGAGCAGACGTCTTTGGGATAAAGTCCTGCATTTTCCCTTCTGAGCGTGCCCAGAGTGAGATCTCTCATTGGAGATCAGGGGTCACATGCTCAGGTACTGCAGCGGCTCCTATTGGCCCGCCAGGAAGGCCCTGTTACTACTAGTCTTCTGAACAGGTTCTCATTGGTCCTTGTTCCTGGAAGGTCCTGTGGCTGTTGCTATAAAAGGGTAGCATGGCTGGGCCGCCATGCGCTAATATCAACCATTGTATGCTATGCGCCAGTGTGGTCATGCGTGTGTGTGGTTAGGGACCCGGCTGAAATAAGCCACTAGAATACCGACTTAATCGGTGAGGAGTTTAGTGTGCTAGCTGGTCAGGGTCGGTGTCCTAGATGCCCTAGATTACCGGCATAACCGGTGAGGAGTTTGATTGCCGTATTCAGGGTCTGGCGTTCAGACGCCATAGATTGCGGGTGACTCCCGCGAGGACATTAGCGCATGACCACGTATTATGCTCGCTTAGCAATTAACCGTGTGCCTGAGAGCCTGACAGGACACGGCGTTTGTTCTCAGCGGCTCTGTGACGTAACAGGGTTCGCTCTCGACGCTAGACAGCGCCCTAGCGTTTTACTTTGCGGCTCACTGAAGCTAAGTGAGTTCGCACATATCGCCATATAGCACTGTGGCATCCCGTTAGCGGCTCTGTGAATTAACAGAGTCTGCACTTACTGCCACAACGCGCTACGGCGTTTATTTTAGCGACTCTGCGGGATAACAGAGTTCGCTACTTTCGTCATCTTACTAGCAGCAGGCTTTGCTTGCACGGTGGACCCCGGGCTGCGAACGCACCTCTCCACTTTATATATTTGGTGCGTTCCGCAGACCCTAACAATATTGAACCTGATACCACCATCCAATAAGAAAATAACCAGGGTTTTTCCATCTAAGAAGCATCCGGCCGGAAAACACTGGAGTGGCGGAGGGATATTGAAACTCAGTGCTGGCAACCTTATTAAGGTACCTTTCTGATTTTCAGCAAACAACAGGGAAAGTGACCTGCCCCGGCAGCCTCTCTCCTGGGGTGCCCACCGCTGTGCAGCAGACGAAAGGCACTTACATCACAGCGAACCAGCAGCTTGAAAGAAGCAAGCGAAGAGTGGTGTATTCCGCCGCAGCATGCAAAAATAGTCCCATCAGCTTCACAGCCAGTACAGAGACTGTTGGAAGGAGACAAGCACGCAGCTGCACACACACATCACCGCCCCCTCCTCGGATTTCACATTGTTGAGCCATAACAACCTGCTGGGCTCAGCTGTTAACCCCCGGTGGTGGGGAGAAGTCTGGGAGATAACAGTGAAAATGGGGAAACCTAGTGTAAAAACACAAAAAAGTGTTTCCAAAACGACAAAATCCATCACACAAGCAGACCTGGATAATTTCCTTAAAAAACAAGCTACGCAAGCAGATACGCTCAAATCACCCAAGCTCCATGATATGAATCTATTGGAGGACTCTGACTCGGAGCTAGAAAGTGATTCTGATATAGTTGGAAATACAAAAGACTCCCTAGTAGTGTTGAGCGATACGATACTGCAAATATCGGGTATCGGCCGATATCGAGTACCGATATTTTCGTCATATCGGATACCGGAATCGGATTTGTCACTGTCACTGTGAGTGTCCGTCGGTCGGGTCTGTCAGGAGTCAGCGGCACTTACCTGGCAGAAGATCTCCGGAGGTCACGTCCTGGACTGCTTGATGGCCGCCATTATCTTCTCCCTGGCGGTCACATGCAGTTTTTCGCGATAACTGCAGTGACTGCAGGGTAATCCCGGCCGTAAACCAGTCCGATGACGTCACCGCCGGGGAAGTAGGTAATCAGCTGTGCTGCGCCGGAATGACAGGCTCTGCCTGTCATTCTGATGTAGCAGAGCTGGATCGTCGTGGGACACTCGTTACTATGGACTGCGTCGGACAGGTGGTATACTGCTGTTTTTTTTTTTTCATTTTTTTACAGATCGATGGCGTCGCAGGAATGAGACTGTAATAAAAGTAATGAAAACTGTGTTGTGTTTTTTATTAAATTAAAAAATTTTTTATTAACATTCACCCGTCCGGGTACATCAACAATTTAACTATTTACATACAGGGACCCTGTCCGGGTTATTTATAATTCTTTGGCAGGGGTGTTCCAGGTACCACCTGGTACTCTTCTGATGCTTGCCAAACATCCGAGACACCAAGGACCACCAGGACCTGATGACGTCGTGTGGCCTGTACAGTCAAGTCGTGACCCGCTATCTGTGTCTGTGTGGCCACCTCTTTCATCTCCCTCCGGGTCTGGAGCCCTATGTCACGGACTGAACGAACCCCAGGGGGCCTAACAGGCACCGGGTGCGGGCCAGCTATAGTTATCATGTCCATAGCTGGGGCTGCTGAGGAGACCACTGAGGGAGGCTGGGGAGATTTACGGCGTGGGGTGGGCACTTGTGCAGAGGCCTGGATGTGGGAGGCTGAAGGCTCCGAGGGTCTCACAGGTTCCTGACACTCTGGGGAGTAGGGGTCGCACCTGGTAACATTTAGGGCATACCATCCATTGTAACCCCAGTGTCGGGTGTAAGTCACCAAGTCTCCTGGCAACAGGTCCCTCCCCGGGTGTCCTTCTGGGAGGTGAGTCTCCACGTCCCGCCGGGTCACAAAGACTTCTAAATAAAGTCCAGGCTCCTGGATGAAGCCCCAACCACCTTTCAATTTAAAGCTCCGTACTGCACCCTTACGCCGCGGCTCCCACAGGGTTCCTTTATCTTTTCTCATCCGGTCCTTATATGCCCGGTCCTTCTCCAGGTGACGTTGCCGAAGCTTTTGGGATTCTCGCTGCTCCCTTTGTCGCTCTGCTTCCCGCTCCCAACGTCTCCACTCTTCCTCCTGACGCCGGTTGTAATTCTCCTCCACCAGCTGCTCCATGTCTCCACCATCAAATGCCAGCTTACGATGTCCGGTTTGCGGCAGCTCTCCTGGCGCCCCCCAGTCCTGGCGGCGCTCACCTGTGGCGGAAGCAGCCGGCTCTGGAACAGATGACAGTCGGGTCTCCGGTACAGAAAGGTAGATCTCTGGTGCCTGCGCGGCCTCCTCCATGAGGACGGATGTCGCTTCTTCTGTCTCAGCGACGGGGGCAGACAGCGGGATCTGGGGTGCTGCCGGTGCAGAGTTTTTTGCAGGAACGGGTGCCTCCACTGCGACAACGTCAACCGGATCACATTGCAAGGGCTGGGATGCCCGCACGGACTCCTCTACTAGAACGGGTGCCTCACCTTCCGGTACAGACACTTCAGGTAAGAGGGATTGGCGCCGCTCCAAGTTTAGTTTTAGGGCACGCCAGCTGGCTTCCATCCTGGCGACCTCCTCCCGGTGCCGGGCCAGGCCTCTTAAGGTATCCTCCGCTTCTTGCAGCGTAGGAGGGTTTCCAGGCCGGGTGCCCAACGGTGGTTCCGTGGCAATCGGGTCGCTTCCGTGGGGGGAGAGCTCTGACTGCTCCATCCCTTCACACTTCTGCTCGTGTCCATTAGCCATCTCTGCCAAGTCACATGTGTCATTAGCATCTGGAGAGGGCCCCTCTTTTGTAGGGAGGCGGGACCTTCGTGTTAGTTTCCGCACACTGAGGAGGATGAGGAGGCGGAACTGAAGAGCTGTGGGGCACGATCTTACATTGCAGTACCATTTAGAGTGGTCGGCCATCGTTTTCGCGCCACTGAGTGAGTGTACACCCACGAAGAGCACGCCCTTCTTCTTCACCAGTGCCTCGTCGTGACGCAGATATAGCGGAAAAATGGCAAATACATTCTCTGATGATTTTAGCAATTCTCAAGCACAAAACCAGTTCAATTCAGGCACACAGGACTCGCTTATAGCGAGCTACAGAATCCTGTTCGTGACGCCCAAGTTGAGTCGCACAGAGCCAGAGGTTTTGGGAGTACTCGGCACCGAGCCCGTCGACTTCTATGGGGTATGTCACGGCTTTACCCGGCAATTGAATCAGAGTCTATTTTACTATGTAGAAGTGTATAAACTATAAATATATGTATATATATATATGTCACAATGACATGTATATATATATATATGTATTCTATGTGTGTATATTTTGTGTTTACAACGAAAGAAAGGGGTTTTTTTGTTGCGATATTTTGTTCCCATAGACTTACATGGGACTTCCGGTATCGGAATCGGATATCGACGATATTTAGTGATATCGGCGGTACCATTCCGATAAGATATTTTTAGATATCGAGCAGTATCGCTCAACACTACTCCCTAGTCACTCGATCATTTATTAAGCGTATATTATCTAAAGCCCTAGAACCTATAGGGAAAGAACTTGCAGAAATAAAGCAAGATCTAAGCCTACAAGGTCACAGACTAGAAGCACTTGAAAATTTCCAAAACAATATGTCACAGAGATCCAACGCCGTACTAAACTGTCTAAACGCACATGAAAACCAACTCCATTTGGTCCATACAGTTCTGGAAGACCATGAAAATCGGAAACGGCGCAATAACATAAGAATTAAGGGACTCACTGAAAAAGTGGCATTTGAAGCCTTAAGCAAAGCGGCCCAAGAGATATTTAAAAGCCTGCTCTCTGAATCGGACCCCCAAGAAATTGAATTGGTGAGAGTCCACAGAGCCCTCTGCCCCAAACCCGCCCAAGGGGAACAGCCACGGGATGTGATCTGTCGTTTCTTGGACTACCGAGTAAAAGATTTAATTCTGCGCAGAGCTCGAGAATCCCAGGAAATTACTTACGAGGATTCCCAAATTAAACTCTTCCAGGATTTATCTGCTACTACACTCAAGAAAAGGAGACTTCTAAAACCATTGACCGAAATTTTATTGAAAAAAGGTTACCGCTTCAGATGGTTATTTCCCTTTGGTATACAAATCATTACTGGAGACAAGAATATCCAGGCCAGAACCTCAATGGACATTAAGGCAGCTTGCGAGACACTGGAGATTACTTTGGACAACTACCCTGATTTGGAGTCTTTCCATTCAGCCTCTCAGTTACGTCCCTTACCTGATCTACCGACGTGGCAAGTGGCCTTGACCCCGAAATCACAGAGATTGAAGAGGAAACTAGCCAAAACCCCACCCTCTAAGGAACCTGAGGACGTTACCTGAGATCATAATGCTTATTATACCTCTCATTTATTTAGTTGATTCATGCTAACTGATGTAACAGATGTTAGGTTTCTGATAATTAGCTTGGAAAGTGTGACCATGTAACAATGGGTGAACACTTCTATACCCCTTTGGGTATCTCTCTTGAAAGGTATTAGTTGATTAATATTTCGACCCAAAGTGGGTGTCACGTTAATTTAGAGCAATGTTTAGTTAATCCTCTTAAGCTGATAATTCTATCTCATAACTAGCACACTATGTTGTTATGTATATCGTTAATTGCAGCCCGGCACTCAACCGGGAAACTGATTCTTTTTGTGTTTATTTGAAAATAATACTAATGTTCTACCATTTTCTCCTTTCTTACTATAACCTACTTTCTTCCTCCTGCTACTCCCCCCCCATCTTCCTCCCCTAGCCCGCTCCTTACTCCTATAGGCCCAAGGACCAAGCTGCAATACAAAAAGCAAGACCACTACATCTCGCTAAATCATGGTGGATCCAAATAAGGTGCGCTTAGTTATCTCTTTCAACGCACATGGCCTAAATTCCCCAAACATGAGACGCCACGCACTACAGTTATTTAAAAAACAGCAGGCAGATATCTTACTTATTCAGGAGACGCACTTCAAGCCTAACAAGCTACCCTCCTTTGAGCGTTCAGCTTATGATAAATGGTTTCACGCAACCACTGCGCAATCCGGCTCAAGAGGGACTTCGGTGGCGGTGGCGAGGGAAGTGTCCTTCCAACTGAGGGAGACTTTGGCCGACCCCCAGGGAAGGTATATTTTTGTCAAGGGTTTATTAGACGGATGTCTAGTTACACTTTGTAGCATATATGCTCCAAACAAAAAGCTATTGAAGTGGCTAAGTGCAACTTTGAAAAAGATTGACAGCTTTAAAGAAGGTATACTAGTAGTGGGGGGGCGATTTCAATGTTGCACTGGAGCCTTTATTAGATACCACCAAGCAAAAAAGTTCGATCTCCCTAAAAGATTTATGTAGAATTAAATCACAACTGAGCTCAATGCAACTGATTGACTCCTGGAGATATCTAAACCCATCTGACCGGGACTATACCTTTTACTCCCATCCTCATAGATCATATCATCGACTAGATTCTATCTTTGTACCTAGCAGAACGCTCCCCAACATAAGACAGGCAAAAATAATTCCAAATATTTACTCGGACCACTCAGCAGTATTATTAAAACTTATGATTTCCAAAACATATCCCCGGCACAGAATTTGGCGCCTTAACGAATCAGTGCTTAAAAGTGTTGAAATACAGGACCGCATGAGCAGAATGTTATCTCAATATTTTGAGCAAAATGCCCAACAGGAAACATCCCCACAGATTTTATGGGAAGCGCATAAAGCGGTAGCCAGAGGAGAGTTGATATCTATTACCTCTTTTCTTAATAAACAGAGGCAAAAGGAAATTCATGACTTATATGATAGCATATCACAGCTTGAACTCTGCCATAAACGTAAACCGGACCAACAATCCTTAGAGACTTTGCAAAAAAAAAGACAGCAACTCAGAGACATTCTCAACTATAGGTCTGCCAAACTCTACGCTGCGTGGAAATATAGAATGTATGTACACGGCGACAAGGCCTCTAAACTGGTATTGTCCCAGTTAAGGAACAGGCAAGAATGTACATTGATTGGTTCAATCAAAAATGATCAAGGTAAAAGCTCTCAAGACCCGAAACATAGAGTTGGCATTCCTTGAATATTATAGACAGTTATATAATTTAAGGCCAGACGAATCTGCAGAAATTTCCTGCAAAAGACATCTAGACATGAACTCTTTTTTGAACCAGTTGAATTTGCCGACCCTATCAGACCCCCAAAAACAACTGATTAAACCGTTCGCTTTAGAGGAGCTCCGGTCCGCCCTGTCAGGGTGCCCCACTGGGAAAGCACTGGGCCCAGATGGGTTCTCGGCAGCATACTACAAATCCTTCTCTTCTCTGTTACTTCCACACTTTCTCAACGTCTGCAACGCTGTCCTAAGCGGTCTCCCATTACCAAGGCAGATGCTTGCAGCTAGAATACATAAAGAGGGGAAGGATCTGGAACTATGTAGTAGTTATAGGCCGATATCCCTTCTCAATGTAGACCTAAAAATATTTTCTAGCCTAATGGCAAAACGGTTAGCCAAACTGTTACCGAACCTGATATCCCTGAACCAGACCAGTTTTTTGGAGGGAAGATAGGGGAAGGATAATGTGCATAAAGTTCTGCATCTTCTTCAGTATGCGAAATTCCGAAAACTCCCATTAGTGCTCCTTGGAACAGACACTGAGAAGGCCTTTGACAGGGTGGATTGGGGTTACCTGAGGGAAGTAATGGCCAGATTTGGGATCCCGAATGCTTTCATAGCAGCAATAATGGCAATGTATAGTAGCCCCTCGGCCCAAATTAGAATCAATGATTTTATAACGGATGCGTTTAACATTAAAAACGGAACGAGACAGGGGTGTCCACTGTCCCCCTTGCTATTCATCTTAGGGATGAACCCCTCCTACTTGCCATACAACAACATCCTGAAATAGAAGGAATCAAAATAAATAAGACACATTTTAAAACGGTAGCATTTGCTGATGATCTCTTGATTTTGATGACCAAGCCTTTAGTGGGAATGTCAGCTCTAATGAATCTATTAGAGCTTTACGGGAACATCTCAAATTTTAACCCCTTCACCCCAAGGGTGGTTTGCACGTTAATGACCGGGCCAATTTTTACAATTCTGACCACTGTCTCTTTATGAGGTTATAACTCTGGAACGCTTCTACGGATATTCGCGATTCTGAGATTGTTTTCTCGTGACATATTGTACTTCACGTTAGTGGTAAAATTTCTTCCATATACCTTGGGTTTATTTTTGAAAAAAATGCAAATATGGCGAAAATTTTGAAAATTTTGCAATTTTCAAACTTTGAATTTTTATTCCCTTAAAACAGAGAAATATGTCACACAAAATAGTTAAGAAATAACATTTCTAACATGTCTGCTTTACATCAGCACAATTTTGGAAACAAAATTTTTATTTGTTAGGAAGTTATAAGGGTTAAAAGTTGACCAGCGATTTCTCATTTTTACAACAAAATTTACAAAGCCATTTTTTTTAGGGACCACCTCACATTTGAAGTCACTTTGAGGGATCTATATGGTAGAAAATGCCCAAAAGTGACACCATTCTAAAAACTGCACCCCTCAAGGTACTCAAAACCACAATCAAGAAGATTATTAACCCTTCAGGTGCTTCACAGGAGCTGAAGCAATGTGAAAGGAAAAAATGAACATTTTACTTTTTAGTCACAAAAATGATCTATTACAAACATTTTTTTTATTTTCACAAGGGAAAAAGGAGAAAATGGACTGATAAAGTTGTTGTGCCATTTCTCCTGAGTACGCCAATACCCTATATGTGGGGGAAAACCACTGTTTGGGTGCACGGAAGGGCTTAGAATGGAAGGAGCGCCGTTTGACTTTCCCAAACTAAAATTGGTGGGAATTGAGATTGGACGCCATGTCGCGTTTGGAGATTCCCTGATGTGCCTAAACAGTGGAAACCCCCCACATGTGACCCCATTTTGGAAACTAGACCCCCTAAGGAACTTATCTAGATGTGTGGTGAGCACTTTGAACCCCCAAGTGCTTCACGCAAGTTTATAATGTAGAGCTGTGAAGAAAAAAAATCATATTTTTCCACAAGCATGATGTTTTAGTCCCCAATTTGTTATTTTCCCAAGGGTAAGAGGAGAAATTGGACCACAAAAGTTGTTGTCCAACGTGTCCTGAGTGCGCCGATACCCAATATGTGGGGGGAACCACTGTTTGGGCGCAATGCAGGGCTCGAAATGGAATGAGCGCCATTTGACTTTTCCAAACCAAAATTGGCTGGAATTGAGAAAGGACGCCATGTTGCGTTTGGAGAGCCACTGATGTGCCTAAACAGTGGAAACCCCCCACATCTGACCCCATTTTGGAAACTAGACCCCCTAAGGAACTTATCTAGATGTGTGATGAGCACTTTGAACCCCCAAATGCTTCACGCAAGTTTATAATGTAGAGCCGTGAAGAAAAAAAATCATATTTTTTCCACAACCATGATGTTTTAGTTCCCAATTTGTTATTTTCCCAAGGGTAAGAGGAGAAATTGGACCACAAAAGTTGTTGTCCAACTTGTCCTGAGTACACTGATACCCCACATGTGGGGGGGAACCACTGTTTGGGCGCACGGCAGGGCTCGAAATGGAAGGAGCGCCATTTGACTTTTCCAAACCAAAATTGGCTGGAATTGAGAAAGGACGCCATGTTGCGTTTGGAGAGCCACTGATGTGCCTAAACAGTGGAAACCCCCAGCATGTGACCCCATTTTGGAAACTAGACCCCCTAAGGAACTTATCTAGATGTGTGGTGAGCACTTTCAACCCCCAAATGCTTCACGCAAGTTTATAATGTAGAGCCGTGAAGAAAAAAAATCATATTTTTTCCACAACCATGATGTTTTAGTCCCCAATTTGTTATTTTCCCAAGGGTAAGAGGAGAAATTGGACCTCAAAAGTTGTTGCCCAACTTGTCCTGAGTACGCTGATACCCCATATGTGGGGGGGAACCACTGTTTGGGCGCACGGCAGGGCTCGAAATGGAAGGAGCGCCATTTGACTTTTCCAAACCAAAATTGGCTGGAATTGAGAAAGGACGCCATGTTGCGTTTGGAGAGCCACTGATGTGCCTAAACAGTGGAAACCCCCCACATGTGACCCCATTTTGGAAACTAGACCCCCTAAGGAACTTATCTAGATGTGTGATGAGCACTTTGAACCCCCAAATGCTTCACGCAAGTTTATAATGTAGAGCCGTGAAGAAAAAAAATCATATTTTTTCCACAACCATGATGTTTTAGTCCCCAATTTGTTATTTTCCCAAGGGTAAGAGGAGAAATTGGACCACAAAAGTTGTTGTCCAACTTGTCCTGAGTACGCTGATACCCCATATGTGGGGGGGAACCACTGTTTGGGCGCACGGCAGGGCTCGAAATGAAAGGAGCGCCATTTGACTTTTCCAAACCAAAATTGGCTGGAATTGAGAAAGACGCCATGTTGCGTTTGGAGAGCCACTGATGTGCCTAAACAGTGGAAACCCCCCACATGTGACCCCATTTTGGAAACTAGACCCCCTAAGGAACTTATCTAGATGTGTGGTGAGCACTTTGAACCCCCAAATGCTTCACGCAAGTTTATAATGTAGAGCCGTGAAGAAAAAAAATCATATTTTTTCCACAACCATAATGTTTTAGTCCCCAATTTGTTATTTTCCCAAGGGTAAGAGGAGAAATTGGACCACAAAAGTTGTTGTCCAACTTGTCCTGAGTACGCTGATACCCCATATGTGGGGGGGAACCACTGTTTGGGCGCACGGCAGGGCTCGAAATGGAAGGAGCACCATTTGACTTTTCCAAACCAAAATTGGCTGGAATTGAGAAAGGACGCCATGTTGCGTTTGGAGAGCCACTGATGTGCCTAAACAGTGGAAACCCCCCACATGTGACCCCATTTTGGAAACTAGACCCCCTAAGGAACTTATCTAGATGTGTGGTGAGCACTTTGAACCCCCAAGTGCTTCACGCAAGTTTATAATGTAGAGCTGTGAAGAAAAAAAATCATATTTTTCCACAAGCATGATGTTTTAGTCCCCAATTTGTTATTTTCCCAAGGGTAAGAGGAGAAATTGGACCACAAAAGTTGTTGCCCAACGTGTCCTGAGTGCGCCGATACCCAATATGTGGGGGGGAACCACTGTTTGGGCGCAATGCAGGGCTCGAAATGGAATGAGCGCCATTTGACTTTTCCAAACCAAAATTGGCTGGAATTGAGAAAGGACGCCATGTTGCGTTTGGAGAGCCACTGATGTGCCTAAACAGTGGAAACCCCCCACATGTGACCCCATTTTGGAAACTAGACCCCCTAAGGAACTTATCTAGATGTGTGATGAGCACTTTGAACCCCCAAATGCTTCACGCAAGTTTATAATGTAGAGCCGTGAAGAAAAAAAATCATATTTTTTCCACAACCATGATGTTTTAGTTCCCAATTTGTTATTTTCCCAAGGGTAAGAGGAGAAATTGGACCACAAAAGTTGTTGTCCAACTTGTCCTGAGTACACTGATACCCCACATGTGGGGGGGAACCACTGTTTGGGCGCACGGCAGGGCTCGAAATGGAAGGAGCGCCATTTGACTTTTCCAAACCAAAATTGGCTGGAATTGAGAAAGGACGCCATGTTGCGTTTGGAGAGCCACTGATGTGCCTAAACAGTGGAAACCCCCAGCATGTGACCCCATTTTGGAAACTAGACCCCCTAAGGAACTTATCTAGATGTGTGGTGAGCACTTTCAACCCCCAAATGCTTCACGCAAGTTTATAATGTAGAGCCGTGAAGAAAAAAAATCATATTTTTTCCACAACCATGATGTTTTAGTCCCCAATTTGTTATTTTCCCAAGGGTAAGAGGAGAAATTGGACCACAAAAATTGTTGCCCAACTTGTCCTGAGTACGCTGATACCCCATATGTGGGGGGGAACCACTGTTTGGGCGCACGGCAGGGCTCGAAATGGAAGGAGCGCCATTTGACTTTTCCAAACCAAAATTGGCTGGAATTGAGAAAGGACGCCATGTTGCGTTTGGAGAGCCACTGATGTGCCTAAACAGTGGAAACCCCCCACATGTGACCCCATTTTGGAAACTAGACCCCCTAAGGAACTTATCTAGATGTGTGATGAGCACTTTGAACCCCCAAATGCTTCACGCAAGTTTATAATGTAGAGCCGTGAAGAAAAAAAATCATATTTTTTCCACAACCATGATGTTTTAGTCCCCAATTTGTTATTTTCCCAAGGGTAAGAGGAGAAATTGGACCACAAAAGTTGTTGTCCAACTTGTCCTGAGTACGCTGATACCCCATATGTGGGGGGGAACCACTGTTTGGGCGCACGGCAGGGCTCGAAATGAAAGGAGCGCCATTTGACTTTTCCAAACCAAAATTGGCTGGAATTGAGAAAGGACGCCATGTTGCGTTTGGAGAGCCACTGATGTGCCTAAACAGTGGAAACCCCCCACATGTGACCCCATTTTGGAAACTAGACCCCCTAAGGAACTTATCTAGATGTGTGATGAGCACTTTGAACCCCCAAATGCTTCACGCAAGTTTATAATGTAGAGCCGTGAAGAAAAAAAATCATATTTTTTCCACAACCATGATGTTTTAGTCCCCAATTTGTTATTTTCCCAAGGGTAAGAGGAGAAATTGGACCACAAAAGTTGTTGTCCAACTTGTCCTGAGTACGCTGATACCCCATATGTGGGGGGGAACCACTGTTTGGGCGCACGGCAGGGCTCGAAATGAAAGGAGCGCCATTTGACTTTTCCAAACCAAAATTGGCTGGAATTGAGAAAGGACGCCATGTTGCGTTTGGAGAGCCACTGATGTGCCTAAACAGTGGAAACCCCCCACATGTGACCCCATTTTGGAAACTAGACCCCTAAGGAACTTATCTAGATGTGTGGTGAGCACTTTGAACCCCCAAATGCTTCACGCAAGTTTATAATGTAGAGCCGTGAAGAAAAAAAATCATATTTTTTCCACAACCATAATGTTTTAGTCCCCAATTTGTTATTTTCCCAAGGGTAAGAGGAGAAATTGGACCACAAAAGTTGTTGTCCAACTTGTCCTGAGTACGCTGATACCCCATATGTGGGGGGGAACCACTGTTTGGGCGCACGGCAGGGCTCGAAATGGAAGGAGCACCATTTGACTTTTCCAAACCAAAATTGGCTGGAATTGAGAAAGGACGCCATGTTGCGTTTGGAGAGCCACTGATGTGCCTAAACAGTGGAAACCCCCCACATGTGACCCCATTTTGGAAACTAGACCCCCTAAGGAACTTATATAGATGTGTGATGAGCACTTTGAACCCCCAAGTGCTTCACGCAAGTTTATAATGTAGAGCTGTGAAAAAAAAAATCATATTTTTCCACAAGCATGATGTTTTAGTCCCCAATTTGTTATTTTCCCAAGGGTAAGAGGAGAAATTGGACCACAAAAGTTGTTGCCCAACGTGTCCTGAGTGCGCCGATACCCAATATGTGGGGGGGAACCACTGTTTGGGCGCAATGCAGGGCTCGAAATGGAATGAGCGCCATTTGACTTTTCCAAACCAAAATTGGCTGGAATTGAGAAAGGACGCCATGTTGCGTTTGGAGAGCCACTGATGTGCCTAAACAGTGGAAACCCCCCACATGTGACCCCATTTTGGAAACTAGACCCCCTAAGGAACTTATCTAGATGTGTGATGAGCACTTTGAACCCCCAAATGCTTCACGCAAGTTTATAATGTAGAGCCGTGAAGAAAAAAAATCATATTTTTTCCACAACCATGATGTTTTAGTTCCCAATTTGTTATTTTCCCAAGGGTAAGAGGAGAAATTGGACCACAAAAGTTGTTGTCCAACTTGTCCTGAGTACACTGATACCCCACATGTGGGGGGGAACCACTGTTTGGGCGCACGGCAGGGCTCGAAATGGAAGGAGCGCCATTTGACTTTTCCAAACCAAAATTGGCTGGAATTGAGAAAGGACGCCATGTTGCGTTTGGAGAGCCACTGATGTGCCTAAACAGTGGAAACCCCCAGCATGTGACCCCATTTTGGAAACTAGACCCCCTAAGGAACTTATCTAGATGTGTGGTGAGCACTTTCAACCCCCAAATGCTTCACGCAAGTTTATAATGTAGAGCCGTGAAGAAAAAAAATCATATTTTTTCCACAACCATGATGTTTTAGTCCCCAATTTGTTATTTTCCCAAGGGTAAGAGGAGAAATTGGACCACAAAAGTTGTTGCCCAACTTGTCCTGAGTACGCTGATACCCCATATGTGGGGGGGAACCACTGTTTGGGCGCACGGCAGGGCTCGAAATGGAAGGAGCGCCATTTGACTTTTCCAAACCAAAATTGGCTGGAATTGAGAAAGGACGCCATGTTGCGTTTGGAGAGCCACTGATGTGCCTAAACAGTGGAAACCCCCCACATGTGACCCCATTTTGGAAACTAGACCCCCTAAGGAACTTATCTAGATGTGTGATGAGCACTTTGAACCCCCAAATGCTTCACGCAAGTTTATAATGTAGAGCCGTGAAGAAAAAAAATCATATTTTTTCCACAACCATGATGTTTTAGTCCCCAATTTGTTATTTTCCCAAGGGTAAGAGGAGAAATTGGACCACAAAAGTTGTTGTCCAACTTGTCCTGAGTACGCTGATACCCCATATGTGGGGGGGAACCACTGTTTGGGCGCACGGCAGGGCTCGAAATGAAAGGAGCGCCATTTGACTTTTCCAAACCAAAATTGGCTGGAATTGAGAAAGGACGCTATGTTGCGTTTGGAGAGCCACTGATGTGCCTAAACAGTGGAAACCCCCCACATGTGACCCCATTTTGGAAACTAGACCCCTAAGGAACTTATCTAGATGTGTGGTGAGCACTTTGAACCCCCAAATGCTTCACGCAAGTTTATAATGTAGAGCCGTGAAGAAAAAAAACATATTTTTTCCACAACCATGATGTTTTAGTCCCCAATTTGTTATTTTCCCAAGGGTAAGAGGAGAAATTGGACCACAAAAGTTGTTGTCCAACTTGTCCTGAGTAACGCTGATACCCCATATGTGGGGGGGAACCATGTTTGGGCGCACGGCAGGGCTCAACAGGAAGGAGTGCCGTTTGACTATTCCAAACCAAAATTGGCTGGAATTGAGAACGGACGCCATGTCGCGTTTGTGGAGCCCCTGATGTGCCTAAACAGTGGAAACCCCCACAAGTGACCCCATTTTGGAAACTAGACCCCCTAAGGAACTTATCTAGGTGTGTGGTGAGCATTTTGAACCCCCAAGTGTTTCACTAAAGTTTATAATGCCCTGGCGTGAATAAAAAAAAAAAAAAAAATTTCCACAAATATGATGTTTTAGTCCCCAATTTTTTATTTTCCCAAGGGTAACAGGAGAAATTGGACCACAAAAGTTGTTGTCCAATTTGTCCTGAGTACGCTGATACCCCATATGTTGGGGGGAACCACTGTTTGGGTGCATGGCAGGGCGCAGAAGGGAAGTAGTGACGTTTTGGAATGCAGACTTTGATGGAATGGTCTGCGGCGTCATGTTCCGTTAGCAGAGCCCCTCATGTGCCTAAACAGTGGAAACCCCACAAGTGACCCCATTTTGGAAACTAGACCCCCTAAGGAACTTATCTAGGTGTGTGGTGAGCATTTTGAACCCCCAAGTGTTTCACTAAAGTTTATAATGCCCTGGCGTGAATAAAAAAAAAAAAAAAAATTTCCACAAATATGATGTTTTAGTCCCCAATTTTTTATTTTCCCAAGGGTAACAGGAGAACTTGGACCACAAAAGTTGTTGTCCAATTTGTCCTGAGTACGCTGATACCCCATATGTTGGGGGAAACCACTGTTTGGGCGCATGGCAGGGCGCAGAAGGGAAGCAGTGACGTTTTGGAATGCAGACTTGATGGAATGGTCTGCGGGCGTCATGTTCCGTTAGCAGAGCCCCTCATGTGCCTAAACAGTGGAAACCCCCACAAGTGACCCCATTTTGGAAACTAGACCCCCTAAGAACTTATCTAGGTGTGTGGTGAGCATTTTGATCCCCCAAGTGTTTCACTAAAGTTTATAATGCCCTGGCGTGAATAAAAAAAAAAAAAAATTTCCACAAATATGATGTTTTAGTCCCCAATTTTTTATTTTCCCAATGGTAACAGGAGAAATTGGACCACAAAAGTTGTTGTCCAATTTGTCCTGAGTACGCTGATACCCCATATGTTGGGGGGAACCACTGTTTGGGCGCATGGCAGGGCGCAGAAGGGAAGCAGTGACGTTTTGGAATGCAGACTTTGATGGAATGGTCTGCGGGCGTCATGTTCCGTTAGCAGAGCCCCTCATGTGCCTAAACAGTGGAAACCCCACAAGTGACCCCATTTTGGAAACTAGACCCCCTAAGGAACTTACCTAGGTGTGTGGTGAGCATTTTGAACCCCCAAGTGTTTCACTAAAGTTTATAATGCCCAGGTGTAAAAAATAAAAAATTCCTACATTTTATCCTCACAAAAATGATGTTTTAGTCCCCAATTTTTATTTTCCCAAGGGTAAGAGGAGAAATTGGACCCAAAAATATTGTCCAATTTGTCCTGAGTACACTGGTGCCCCATATGTGGGAAAATATAGGAAATTTAACCCCTAGGGCCAATCAGAGGTCTAAGCGGATCGTGAAAAAAAATTAGAAATGCCAAATGATGGATGTTTGCGGCAGTCATGTTCTCCTCAGAGTCTGAGACTTCCACAAAAGTTAAAAAACCATTTGTCTATATTGGAACAGTAGTTCCAGGGAACCTTTTAATGGCCCCCATTCTGGGACTAATTTGCGCTGATTTTGAAGCAAATTGTGAATGGTCTGCGGGCTAGTCGGTACATTGAAACCAATTCCTTAACACAGGACCCAAGTTCCTTTTGGGAAGTTGATCGTAATGATTATCTTGCGTATTCCTTTTGAACCACTCGCCCAATTTTTTCAGCTAAACCTTTCATATCCGCTGGCGGGACACAAAAGAAAATTCCGTATATGATGAGTCACCTCAGTTTTTATTGTGCCCGGCTACTTTCCTGATGAAACCACAGGCTTTACCAATTGTCCTGGTGACTGAGTACCATCGTTGGGGGTGACAGTGCATTGGGGCAGCAGGAAAGCGTGAGCAGACGATTTGGATGTGCACGGACAGCTTTTGACACCTGGCTTCTCAGCACTGTACGTTGGAGAGCTCTTGCAGAGAGTCAAACCCCCCATATTATTGTACCCCATTGAACAGCCAGGAACTTACCTAGGTGTGTGGTGAGCATTTTGAACCCCAAGTGTTTCACTAAGTTTATAATGCCCAGGTGTAAAATAAAAAATCCTACTTTTATCCTCACAAAAATGATGTTTTAGTCCCCAATTTTTATATTTTCCCAAGGGTAAGAGGAGAAATTGGACACCAAAAATAGTTGTCCAATTTGTCCTGAGTACACTGGTGCCCCATATGTGGGAAAAAACTGTTTGGGCACAAGTCGGGGTCAGAAGGGAAGTCGTGACGTTTTGGAATGCAGGACTGATGGAATGGTCTGCGGGCGTCATGTTCCGCTTGCAGAGCTCCTGATGTGCCTAAACAGTAAAAAAAAACCACAAGTGACATAATTTTGGAAAGTAGACTCCAAGGAACTTTCTAAATGTGCCCCCCTTCTGGAACTAATCTTTCCTGTAAGTAAATGTAGTGCATTGAGGTGGGTACAATTTGAACAATCCTTCATACACAGGCCAGGTTTTTCGGGGCAGGTGTCGCATTGGTAAGTGGTGTCCTTGCGTATTCCCCTTTTGTAACACACTCGGCACCTTTTTTGCGGCTTACCTTTGCTTCCAGTTGGCGGGACCACCCCCGGGAAATGCTGACCTGGTATGATACGAGCACCTTCAGTTCCAGAAGTACTGGGGCCCGCTCTTTCCTGATCGCCAAACATCAGGGCCTTAACCACTACCTCCTGAAACTGAAGGTACGTCGTATCGCTGTTGCGTGCACATCGTGACAGCAGGAAAGCGTTGAGCATTGCCATTTGGACGATGTGCACGGACAGCTTCTTGTACCACACCTTGGCCTTTCTCAAAGCACTGTACGGTTGGAGGAGTTGATCAGAGAGATCAACACCCCCCATGTATTTATTGTACCCCAGTACACAGTCCGGTTTGCGGACCTGTGTAGAGGTACCCCGTACAGTGCTGAGGGCGCTGCCATCATCATGTATGGTGGTCAAGAGAAGGACATCCCTCTTGTCCTTGTACTTGACCACCAACAGGTGGTCGCTACATTGGGCTCTGCTCTCACCCTTTCTGAGCATCTGCCCACGTAGCGTCTTCGGGAGGCCTCTCTGATTTTTGCGGACGGTACCGCAAGCTGCGGTACCTCGCGCAGAGAGGGATTTGTAGAGTGGGACGCTGGAATAAAAGTTATCGGTGTAAAGGTGATAACCTTTATCCAGCAGTGGGTGCACCAATTCCACACAATTTTCCCACTCACTCCCAGGACGGGGGGACACTCAGGGGTTCAATCCTGGTGTCCTTTCCTTCGTAAACTCTAAAGCTGTGCGTGTACCCTGAGGTACTCTCACACAGCTTGTAGAGTTTAATTCCGTACCTTGCCCTCTTGCTGGGCAGGTACTGGCGGAATCTGAGCCGTCCCTTAAAATGAACCAAGGACTCATCCACGCAGATGTCCCTTTGGGGCACGTACACTTCAGCAAACTTTTTGCTGAAGTGTTCGATGACCGGCCGAACTTTGAACAGACGGTCAAAGTTGGGGTCATTTTGTGGGGGACACTGTGCATTATCATTATAATGCAGGAATTTGTGGATGGCCTCAAAACGCGTCCGGGCCATGACCATTCGGAACAGTGGAGTGTTGTATAAAATATCAACACTCCAATATTGCCGAAGTTCTGGCTTCTTCAGGATCCCCATATGGAGGACCAGGCCCCAAAACTGCATCATTTCACCTGCGTCTACAGGAGACCAGTTGGAAAATGATGACACGGGTTTTGCGCCAAAAAATGCCGAGCGTACAAATTAGTTTGCTCCACCACGAGGTTAATAAAATCCTCAGAGAAAAAGACTTTGAAAAAGTCTATTTCTCTGAGGCCCGTGGTGTCAAACTTGATTCCTGATTCTGCCACAAAATCAGGAATCAGTGGCTCGTAATTTTCGGGGGGCGGGGTCCATATGGGGTCCGAAGAGGGGTGCGCTGGTTCATTTTCAGGGGTGGGCGCTGCCTCATCTTCTGTCCTGGGGCGTCTGCGTGGCGGTTCCGCAGGACCCGAGGAGGAAGATGAGGAAGAGGAGGAAGAAGAAGAAGAGGATGAAGAATCTGAAAAGTAAAGAAATGTGGGATCCTCTCCCTCGCTATCAGTGTCGGAGGCAAGGAAAGCGTATGCCTCCTCCACTGAATAGCACTGTTGGGAAGAACGTGACGAGCGGGACATTTTTTTTGTGAATGTGGTGCTTTGTGTGAACTTTATTTATAACTGTGTGTGTGTGTGGGGGGGATAGTGGTTGGTGCAAACTATGCTGAAAGGAAAAAGCTAAAAGAAAAGAAAGAGAATAGGGAAAAAAATGCCTGTGAAAAAAAGTCTAAACCAGCAGGCACGAGCTCTGATAAGTGACCGGTGTCACTTATCAAAGTTCCGCGGCTGCCGGATGTGCGCACAGGAGTGGCGGAAAGGGAAGTGAAAAAAAAAAAAAACGGCAGGAACGAACTCTGATAAGTGACCGGTGTCACTTATCAAAGTTCCGCGGCTGCCGGATGTGCGCACAGGAGTGGCGGAAAGGGAAGTGAAAAAAAAAAAAAAAACGGCAGGAACGAGCTCTGATAAGTGACCGGTGTCACTTATCAAAGTTCCGCGGCTGCCGGATGTGCGCACAGGAGTGGCGGAAAGGGAAGTGAAAAAAAAAAAAAAACGGCAGGAACGAGCTCTGATAAGTGACCGGTGTCACTTATCAAAGTTCCGCGGCTGCTAGATGTGCGCACGGGAGTGGCGGAAAGTGGAGTGAAAAAAAAAAACTGCAGGAACGAACTCTGATAAGTGACTGGTGTCACTTATCAAAGTTCCGCGGCTGCTGGATGTGCGCACAGGAGTGGCGGAAAGGGGAGTGAAAAAAAAAAAATGCAGGAACGAGCTCTGATAAGTGACTGGTGTCACTTATCAAAGTTCCGCGGCTACTGGATGTGCGCACAGGAGTGGCGGAAAGGGGAGTGAAAAAAAAAAAGACGGCAGGAGCGAGCTCTGATAAGTGACCGGTGTCACTTATCAAAGTTCCGCGGCTGCTAGATGTGCGCACAGGAGTGGCGGAAAGGGGAGTGAAAAAAAAACCAAAAACGGCAGGAACGAGCTCTGATAAGTGACCGGTGTCACTTATCAAAGTTCCGCGGCTGCTAGATGTGCGCACGGGAGTGGCGGAAAGTGGGGTGAAAAAAAAAAACTGCAGGAACGAGCTCTGATAAGTGACTGGTGTCACTTATCAAAGTTCCGCGGCTGCTGGATGTGCGCACAGGAGTGGCGAAAGGGGAGTGAAAAAAAAAAAATGCAGGAACGAGCTCTGATAAGTGACTCGTGTCACTTATCAAAGTTCCGCGGCTGCTGGATGTGCGCACGGGAGTGGCGGAAAGGGGAGTGAAAAAAAAAAAGACGGCAGGAGCGAGCTCTGATAAGTGACCGGTGTCACTTATCAAAGTTCCGCGGCTGCTAGATGTGCGCACAGGAGTGGCGGAAAGGGGAGTGAAAAAAAAAAAAAAAAAAACGGCAGGAACGAGCTCTGATAAGTGACCGGTGTCACTTATCAAAGTTCCGCGGCTGCCGGATGTGCGCACAGGAGTGGCGGAAAGGGAAGTGAAAAAAAAAAAAAAAACGGCAGGAACGAGCTCTGATAAGTGACCGGTGTCAGTTATCAAAGTTCCGCGGCTGCTAGATGTGCGCACGGGAGTGGCGGAAAGTGGAGTGAAAAAAAAAACTGCAGGAACGAACTCTGATAAGTGACTGGTGTCACTTATCAAAGTTCCGCGGCTGCTGGATGTGCGCACAGGAGTGGCGGAAAGGGGAGTGAAAAAAAAAAATGCAGGAACGAGCTCTGATAAGTGACTGGTGTCACTTATCAAAGTTCCGCGGCTGCTGGATGTGCGCACAGGAGTGGCAGAAAGGGGAGTGAAAAAAAAAAAGACGGCAGGAGCGAGCTCTGATAAGTGACCGGTGTCACTTATCAAAGTTCCGCGGCTGCTAGATGTGCGCACGGGAGTGGCGGAAAGTGGGGTGAAAAAAAAAAACTGCAGGAACGAGCTCTGATAAGTGACTGGTGTCACTTATCAAAGTTCCGCGGCTGCTGGATGTGCGCACAGGAGTGGCGGAAAGGGGAGTGAAAAAAAAAAGACGGCAGGAGCGAGCTCTGATAAGTGACCGGTGTCACTTATCAAAGTTCCGCGGCTGCTAGATGTGCGCACAGGAGTGGCGGAACGGGGAGTGAAAAAAAAAACGGCAGGAACGAGCTCTGATAAGTGACCGGTGTCACTTATCAAAGTTCCGCGGCTGCTAGATGTGCGCACAGGAGTGGCGGAAAGTGGAGTGAAAAAAAAACAAAAAAACGGCAGGAACGAGCTCTGATAAGTGACCGGTGTCACTTATCAAAGTTCCGCGGTTGCTAGATGTGCGCACGGGAGTGGCGGAAAGTGGGGTGAAAAAAAAAAACTGCAGGAACGAGCTCTGATAAGTGACTGGTGTCATTTATCAAAGTTCCGCGGCTGCTGGATGTGCGCACGGAGTGGCGGAAAGGGGAGTGAAAAAAAAAAAGACGGCAGGAGCGAGCTCTGATAAGTGACCGGTGTCACTTATCAAAGTTCCGCGGCTGCTAGATGTGCGCACAGGAGTGGCGGAAAGGGGAGTGAAAAAAAAAAAAAAAAACGGCAGGAACGAGCTCTGATAAGTGACCGGTGTCACTTATCAAAGTTCCGCGGCTGCTAGATGTGCGCACGGGAGTGGCGAAAGTGGGGTGAAAAAAAAAAACTGCAGGAACGAGCTCTGATAAGTGACTGGTGTCATTTATCAAAGTTCCGCGGCTGCTGGATGTGCGCACAGGAGTGGCGGAAAGGGGAGTGAAAAAAAAAAAAGACGGCAGGAGCGAGCTCTGATAAGTGACCGGTGTCACTTATCAAAGTTCCGCGGCTGCTAGATGTGCGCACAGGAGTGGCGGAAAGGGGAGTGAAAAAAAAAAAAAAAAACGGCAGGAACGAGCTCTGATAAGTGACCGGTGTCACTTATCAAAGTTCCGCGGCTGCTAGATGTGCGCACGGGAGTGGCGGAAAGTGGGGTGAAAAAAAAAAAAACTGCAGGAACAGCTCTGATAAGTGACTGGTGTCACTTATCAAAGTTCCGCGGCTGCTGGAAGTGCGCACAGGAGTGGCGGAAAGGGGAGTGAAAAAAAAAAAAAAAACGGCAGGAACGAGCTCTGATAAGTGACCGGTGTCACTTATCAAAGTTCCGCGGCTGCTAGATGTGCGCATGGGAGTGGTGGAAAGTGGGGTGAAAAAAAAAAAACTGCAGGAACGAGCTCTGATAAGTGACTGGTGTCACTTATCAAAGTTCCGCGGCTGCTAGATGTGCGCACGGGAGTGGCGGAAAGTGGGGTGAAAAAAAAAAAAAACTGCAGGAACGAGCTCTGATAAGTGACTGGTGTCACTTATCAAAGTTCCGCGGCTGCTGGAAGTGCGCACAGGAGTGGCGGAAAGGGAGTGAAAAAAAAAAAAAACTGCAGGAACGAGCTCTGATAAGTGACTGGTGTCACTTATCAAAGTTCCGCGGCTGCTGGAAGTGCGCACGGAGGGGGGTGCAAAAGAAAAACGAGCACGAGTGTTGATCGGTGAACTGCGTCACCAATCAATGCTCGGCGGCTGCTAAATGTGCGCAAAGGGGGGTAAAAAGAGGGGGAAAGGGAAGGGGGGAGGGGGGAATGGGGGATTGGGGTGGATCGGGCAGGGATCGGGGCTCAAAAACTCACGTTTGTAGTCTCTCTTCTTTCTTCTCTCTTCTTTCTTCTCTCTTCTTTCTTCCTCTCTCTTCTTTCTTCTCTCTTCTTTCTTCAGCAGGAGTTGTGGTGTCACAGGCTACTGTGGCACCACAAGGCCCAGCACAGGAGGAGATCTGGCGTGTGACCGCACTGCAGGAATCCTCAGCAAGTGTGAGGACCCCTGCATTGCGGTCACACAGATCACAGACAGTTTGCAGACAGGTCACAGAGCGGTCACATCGCTGCTGTGACCTGTCATTGGTGGGATCGATGATCACATCGAATCCCACCAATCAGAGGAGACCCTTGTTTTGCCGGCTGCTAGGCACCGGCCTAGTAATCGGAGCTCACTGCTCCGATTCCTAGGCAGGTCACCGGCAGGTCAGGAAGCAGGGCACAGAGCGGTCACACCGCTGCTGTGCCCTGTGATTGGCGCGATCGTCGATGACATCGATCACGCCAATCAGCAGCTGCAGGCCCTACTGGGCCTGTCCTAGGCTCCGGCCTAGGATCGGTGCTATTACTGCACCGATCCAGGCAGGTACAGGCAGGGCACAGCGCGGATACACCGCGGCTGTGCCCTGCGATTGGCGCGATCGCGCCAATCCAGGGGGGGTCTGCTCCTTTCTATGCCCAGGCCTAGGATCGAGTACATCGGTACTCGATTCTAGCCTGGGATCTCACTGTTTCAGCCCATCGGATTGGCTGAAACAGTGAGAAAGGCTGCGATTGGCTGTTCAGAATTGAACAGCCAATCACAGCGATCGGGAGTGAGGGTGGGCGGTGACAGACCCCGGGATGCCGGCGCCATCTCTCCTGAGGTAAGATGGCGTCGGAATTTTAATGCGATCATTGCGACTTAAGTCGCAATGTCGCATTAAAGGGCTGGACGTACTATCCCGTCCCCGGTCATACGGGCCCAGGTACCATGGACGGGATAGTACGTCCGATGGCAGTAAGGGGTTAAAGTAAATACATCTAAATCAGAAGCCCTAGATATACACATATCATCAAATATTAAGACTAAGCTAAAGAATCTACATCCCTTCACATGGCCTAAGCAATATATCACATATCTGGGTGTAAAATTAGGAAGAACAAATGAAGATCTCTTTCGATTAAATATTCCACCTCTGATTTCTTCAGTAGAGTCATCCATAAAAACATGGAAAGACTCATATATCTCATGGATGGGGAGGAAGAATTTATTGAAGAGTTTGATCCTTCCCAAGTTTTTGTATATCTTTCAAATGCTTCTTATAAACATTCCTAAATCATGCCTCGACAAAATCAACTCAATATTCCATAGATATATATGGAAGGGACAAAAACCCCGTCTAGCTTATAGGACTCTTACCTTGCCCAAACATAGAGGAGGAATGGGAGCTCCAGATATACTGAAATACTATCAAGCGGCAATATTATCCAGAGTAGTTGATTTCTTACGGAGTTCTCGTGACAAACAGTGGATTGAGGTAGAGGAGGCTGTGGCCTCCCTACCCCTGAGATCTATTTTCTTGATGGGTACACACGAGAAGCCAGGCATCCCGCTGTATAATATACATACTAGAGTAACACTGAAAATATGGAGGGACGTGATGAACGCCCTGGCCCACCCCCTGTCACCTCTGATCAGATTAGCTGATATAATCCCACACTCTTTTTACTCCCGAGGTGTTGGTTCTGGGGGATCTGGGTGTTTGGCAAATGTCTCTCTAGATCATCTCCTAATGGATGGGTCGCTCCCCTCATTACCGAACCTGCAAGAGACACCGGGACTCTCGGGTCTAACATTCATTCAATATGGATCCATTAGAGACCTACTAAAATGTTACATTCGTACCTCGGACCTCCTACGTCCACTGACTTCATTTGAATCCCTTTGTGCAACTGTCCATAAGCCGAAAAAAATAGTATCCACTATTTATCAAATACTATTAAACTTAAACTGTTGCCCCAAGAGAGCTTTTATTACACTTTGGGAAAGGGACTTGGGCTATAGGTTCACCCCAAACCAAGTATCTCAAATCTACAAACAATCACATGGTTTAAACGCAATGTGTCAGAGCACAGGAGTTAAACGAAAAAAGATTGGTTTGGTACCGTGTTAGCCAGTAGAAAAAAGTGCTTTCAGTGGGAGAAGCAAAATAGGAATCTTGTGGGTATGATACCTTTTAATGGCTAACAAAATATATTTAAGATATTAGAGGGCGAGCTTTCGAGACTGCTTACGTCTCTTCATCAGGCTGGTGTAACAAAATATTTGAAGAAACAATTATATACAGTGAAAAGCACAGGGATGGTGTCAGTGGCGTAGCGTTGGGGGGGCGGGGGGGCATCGGTCCGCCCCAGGCGGCACCTGTGTGTGGGGACGGCACCCTTTCCTTGCCCTCCGTCTCTACAGCATTACAGCAGCTAGCAATGACGCTGCTATTGCTGTAGTCTTCTGTGCCCACAGAACCTGTGATGAGGTCACAGGAGGGGAGGAGTCAGGGGTCAGATGATCAGTGTCCTCCTTGTGTGCAAGACTCTGCTGTGAAGTTGTCATGGTGCTGGATTAGGGTAAGTTTGTGTAGTGTGTGTGTGGGGGTCGGGACTCGGGTTTACAGTGTGGATGTAGCAGAGCCGTGTGTATGAGGTGTACGGAGCGGAGCCGTGTGTGTACGAGGTGTACGTAGCAGAGCCATGTGTGTACGAGGCGTCGGAGCAGAGCCATGTGTGTACGAGGTGTACGTAGCAGAGCCGTGTGTGTACGAGGTGTACGTAGCAGAGCCGTGTGTGTACGAGGCGTCGGAGCAGAGCCATGTGTGTACGAGGTGTACGGAGCAGAGCCGTGTGTGTACAAGGTGTGCGGAGCCGTGTACAGAGCGGAGCCGTGTGTGTGCGGAGCCGTGTGTGTACGAGGTGTACGGAGCGGAGCCTTGTGCGTGTGAGGTGTGTGGAGCGGAGCCGTGTGTGTACAGGACCACAAAGAGCGGAGCCGCGCATGTACAAGGGTCCTGTTACTTGCAGGATCTGTGTGCTTGGGGGCTGCAGGGGGAAGGAGGGGTGCCATTATGTGCATGGGTCTGCGTGGGGACGGAGCGAATGCTGTTATCTGTGTAGGGCTGGGTCCCTGTCCCGCTGTCCTGGCCGAGAGGTTTACTTTCCCGCATTAGAATCGTACATGCGGAAACCCGGGGACCTCCCACACGTTCTGGCAGCCACATGTCACGTTCCACCGGAGGTGACGTGCTGTAAGTCAGCTGAACGCTGGAAATGACCGCTGACCTCATTTCCGGCGGTCAGCTTACAGCAGCAGGTACTGTAACTCGTTCTCGGGAGAGTCTTCAGAACGGCAACGCATCAAGCCGCTGGATCTGTTGGAGTGAGAGCCGTGTATTGTACGGACCGCTGCATACAATACCCGACTCTCACTGAGCGAGACAAGCAGGATGTGGGGATCTTAACATGGGATCTGTTCAACAGATGAAGAGATCCCCAGATCCTGCCTGTCTCGCTCAGTGAGAGCCGGGTATTGAATGGAGCGCCTCATAGCTGGTGAGATCCCCACATCCTGGGGAAATGAGGTCAGCGATGGAATGTGACTTGTGGCTGCCAGAATGTGTGGGAGGTCCCTGGGGTTTCCGTATGTACGATTCTAATGCGGAAAGTAAACCGCCTGGCCGGGACAGCGGACAGGGTCCCGAAATCGGGACTGTCCCGCTGAAACCGGGACGGTTGAGAGGTATGTGTTTATAATTATTGTTTATGAAACAGTGTGATCAGCAGTGCTAAGTGGGTGTGGTCAGGGTGTGAATATGGGTGTGACCAGTGAAATGGGTGTGGCTAGGGGTGTGGCCTAAAATTTGCCGCCCCGGGCGCCACAAACAGTTGCTACGCCACTGGATGGTGTGATACATGGACATTTAAATAAACAAACACTGAAATAAACAAACACTGAGCTTAAAGAGAGAATCCTTAATTAGGTAAGATTAGATAAGTGGTGTGAAAGTTTTATGGACCCCATATGCACTGGGATCAAAGGACTGGTGGTGTCTCCATTGTTTTTGGAGGAAGTTGCTCAGATTTGGTAATGGGACATGAATCCTCCTGACAGATTGAGTCCTGTGTGAATAGAATCAAAGATGTTAATGAATTTGCTTTCCCAAACTCTGCGATGTGTTTGCGATTGGAAATTGCCTTTCAAAATGACAATTTTCATATTGTCTATGTTGTGTCCTGGACCACAGAAATGTTTAGCCACTGGTAGATGGATTTTTTTGTCAGTAATCGTATGACGATGAGACCTCATCCTTGCTCTCAGTCTCTGTCCTGTTTCTCCAACATAGAGGCCACCCACAGGACATATATTGCATAGAATTAAATATACCACATTAGAGGAGGAACATGTGAATGTCCCGGGATATTATAGTTTTGCTGTGTGTTGGGGATTTGGATCTTGTCGTTGGTCTCTATATGACTGCAAGTTTTGCATCTTCTCCCATTGCAAGGATAGGTCCCTCTTGGTGAATCTGAGGGCATTGAACTTCGGATTATGATGTTTCTTAAATTTGGAGGTTGCCTGTAACACAGCAAGGGGGGGTCTTTGAATAATATTTTTAACTGGTCATCCTTGTGTAGTATATGGTGAAGTTTTTTAGCCGTTTTTCTCAGTATTTCAAGCTGTGGGTTGTAGGTCACTACCAGAGGTACACGGTGATTTTCCTCTCTTTTCCTGTATTGAAGTAATTGGCATCTAGGGATCCTTGTGGCCCTAGTGATCTGGTCATCAATGGAGGTGGGATGGTAACCCACAGGAGCACAGGAGAACTCTTTTAAAATTGTGACAAGATGGTACATCACACCAAAACAGAGTAGTTATTGGCGGGCTGGCGCCGTGGCTAAATGTTGGAGATGTGGAGATCCTGAGGGGTCATACTTCCATATGTGGTGGTCTTGCCCACCCTCCTGCATTTCTGGCATCTTGCAGAAAAACTTATACAAGAAGTACTAAACAAGCCTTTTAAGCTGACACCTGAAATAGCATTGCTAAACTTCCCGTTTAGGCCTGGACATAAACACACATCCATTCTAGTACACCATGTACTGACAGCAGTAAAATTACTAATTCCTGGTTTTTGGAAAACAGCAAATGTTCCCTCCTTTTCCCAACTATGTGAGAAAATTGATATGCTACACTCTATGGCCAAGCTAGTTGCCTTAGTAAATGGCTCTCAATCCACACTAGAAAGTGTATGGCACCCTTGGACCAAATTTAGGACCACCCATATAAGTCCTTGAGACCGAAATTGCATTGTGGTAGGATACGTCTGAAATTTGATATGGCCTGGGCCCTTTCAGCCCCTCCCCCCTCTCCTCAATCTAATCCCCCCCTCTTTTTTTCTTTTATCTCTTTAATCTTTCTATTCTTAACGTCACCTTATTTTCTTCTTTGGTTAAGATTAAGTATTCATCTAGCATACTCATATGGTTGTAATGTATACTTTAACTGTGTCCACAGCAAGTTAACTTCTTTAAGATTCCCTGGGTCTCATATTTACTGAGACTCTGTGTTAATTGACTTTTTTCTAGTTTCTGATATTTCTTCTAGAATTCCTGTATAACCAATATTCTGTGCCTATTGTTAGTTAACTGACAAATGTGCCCACACAGGGAATTATGTGGAAATTAGTCGTTGGCACAACTGCTAGAAGAAAGATCTGTGGTGCCAGAGTAGGATCCCAATCCGTGCAATGATGCAATATAAGCTCGGCACACACCAATGATATGTGATGGAGAATTTTAATCAAAAGATGGTAGTACATACAACAAACGTTTCGGTAGTATACCGCGTCCTAGCCGCTTCGTTCCTGCCTGCACCAATAACGCTTTTCTACCCACTACACAGTTCTGTGTCTTGGGGTATTATCTCTACTTATTTGCATCTGATTTCTAGTACATAACTTGTACACCGAAGAAGGTCATAAATTGACCGAAACGTTTGTTGTATGTACTACCATCTTTTGATTAAAATTCTCCATCACATATCATTGGTGTGTGCCGAGCTTATATCACACAGGGAATTAGACCGCAGTCTATATTTCTTTAATTGTTATTAACTGCATGCTGCTTAATTGATGCCATGTTGTTCACAGTAAATTTGTTTGTTATATAATCTTTTTCTCAATAAAAAAACCGTTGAAAAGGAAGGCCCGGAAGGCTCCCTTTACTGGGAGTAGGTAAACTGCTTTTAAAGTCGGAGCATCAGGAACAGATTTTGGCTTACATTGCCGAAACACCCTCCATCTCTATAGCCTCCTCTTCTGAAGTTTCAAAAAATGCAAGGACTGAGTCGTCAGTGCAGGCTCCTGGTCAGGAACAACACCTGAACAAGTACAGTGCTTGAACCATAGGATGCACTCGGTCGCCCAAAATGCCTAAATAATCGAGGCTGTTAATTCTTCCATGAAGGGATATCATTGGCCTTGCTGATCTCCCCGAAATAGCACCCCAGATCATCACAGAACCTCTGCCATGTTTTATGGTTGGGAGAAGTCAGTCTGGATGGAATGCTTTCGGCTTTTTCAAAATGTACACTCGTCCGGAGGTCTGAAAGAGGGTAAACGATGATTCGTCTGAGAATATCACGTTTCCACTGCTTGACGGACCAATTCTGGAGGTTTCTACACCAATGTCAACGCTTGGAAACATTTGTCATTGAGAGCAGCGGTTTTCGAATTGCAGCTCTTCCGTGGAATCCAGATTTGTTCAGCTCCCGACGAACAGTTTTCGTGGAAACTGGGTTCTGTAGGTGTTGATTGAGCTCAGCAGTGATTTTCTGAGCGGTGGTCTTGCGATCCTCTCTCACAATTCGCTTTAGAGTCCGATGGTCTCTCTTAGTCAACTTCGAATTTCGGCCGGACCTGTGCTTTGCTGCGGACGTTTTCCCTTCTCTTTCAAACGCAGTCATTACATTCGAGACAGTACCTCTTGACACGCCAAACATTCGGGCACTTTCGGTTACACTAGCACCTGCCATACGAGCACCAACAATTTGGCCTCTTTGAATATCTGAGAGGTCTGCCATTGGTATCAGGTTCTCATCAATGTTCTTACAATTCTGCTAAACAAACAGTTAATTTACATACACATATCACATAACACAAATAATCAACTACAAAACATTACCATATGTCACGGTTTGTATGTTTATAACATGTTCGAAGATTATGATGCCAAAACGTTAGATGCTTCCATTATTTTGTCCAACCCCTGTAATTGAAGAGGAGGTGATGGATGACCCAGTTGTTGACCCGGATTGGCATCCATTGGGGGAAGAGGGTGCCGCTGCCAATAGCTCAGAAGAGGAGAAGGATCCGCAGCAGGCATCGACATCACAGCAGCGGTTATCTGGCAGGCCCGTAGTAGTCCAAAAATGTGTTAAAAAAACAAAAAGAGGTGCAGGACAGCTTGGCCAGACGGTCAAATTAGCTTGGCCAGACGGTCAAATTAGCACAGCGTGCAAGCCCTGAAAATTTATACCATAGTAGGAAGAGTCCAGTGTGGCACTTTTTTGACCAAAATCCTATTGATGAGGCAAAGGTTATCTGGAAGCAGTGCGGAAGGAGCTTTAGCCGAGGGAAAAATCTCCGAAATTTGAATACCAGTTGCATGCTTAGACATTTAATGAACATGCACTTGCAAGCGTGGACGGACTACAAAACCTACAAATCCCCCCCCCCAAGGCCAGCGTCAGCACCTGGTGCACCCGGGCAAGTGCCGGTTCCCTGAGCAGGTAGGGGGGGCCGACTCTTGGGTGACGGCACTGGCACCGGGCCCCTCATAGTACAAAAATATGTGCCTCTGACGGTGGGAGGGCCCACTCACCGTCAGACACACCGGCGTACTATGAGGGGCCCTGTTCCAGTGCCGTCGGCCACGAGTCGGCCCACCCTGCTTGCTCAGGGCCCCAGCACTTGCAATACTTACCTCTCCATGCTCCACCACTGTGACGTCTTGCGCGTTTCCTGACAGTGACATTCAGGTTAGAGAGCGGGATGACGTCACATCTGTACTCCCTCTACCTAAACAGTCCAAGTGCAGCGAGCTGTAAGATGGCGACGCTGAGGAGTCCAGAGTAGAGCAGTGCATAGCGAGGAGATGTATTTGATTTTTTGTAATGTTTGGAGGACTATATGGGGAGCATTAGACACTGGATCATTAATAATGGGGCCCATTATATATGGAGCATTCTTTTGGCCCATAAGACACTGGAGCAGCATCCATGGGGCCCATCAGGGGCGGACATATCATTGGTGCAACCTGTGCAGCCGCACAGGGGCTCAAGAGGTGAGGGGGCCCATTTATACCTCCAAAGCAGGTGCAATTTTGCATTTTTAGGAGATCTTGGGCTGCAAAGGGCCCATGTATTGTTCTTGCACAGGGGCCCTTTTCTGACTTTTTCCACCAGTGGGGCCCATCATATACTGGAGCATTCTAAAATGGGGAAAACAGACCCTGGAGCAGCATTTACGGGGCCCATTATACACTGGATCATTAATAATGGGGCCCATGATATATGAAGCATTATTTTGGCCCATAAGACACTGGAGCATCGTCCATGGGGCCCATCATACTGTATACTGGAGCATGGTAAAAGGGGGAAAACAGACACTGGAGCAGCATTTACGGGGCCCATTATACACTGGATTATTAATAATGGGGCACAATATATTTGGTGCATGATTTTGGCCCATAAGACACTGGAGCATCATCCATGGGGCACAAAATATCGTGGAGCATTCTAAATGGGGCAGATCAGACACTGGAGCAGCAACCATGGGGCCCATCATATACTGGAGTATTGTAAATGGGGCAGATCAGACTCTGGAGCAGCTTGCATGTGGCCCATCATATACTGGAGCATTGTAAAGGGGGGACAGCAAACACTGGAGAAGCATTTACGGGGCCCATTATACACTGGATCATTATTAATATGGACCATGATTTTGGTCCATAACACACTGGAGCATCATCCATGGGCCCCAACATATACTGGAGCATTCTAAATGGGGCAGATTAGACACTGGAGCAGCATCCATGGGGCCCATCATATACTGGAGCATTGTAAATGGGGGATAGCAGACACTGGAGCAGCATTTACGGGGCCCATTATACACTGGATCATTAATAATGGGGCCCATGATATATGGAGCATTATTTTGGCCCATTAGACACTGGAGCATCATCCATAGGGCCCATCATATACAGGAGCATTCTCAATGGGGCAGATCAGAGACTGGAGCAGTATCCATGTGGCCCATCATATACTGGAGCATTGTAAATGGGGGACAGCAGACACTGGAGCAGCATTTACGGGGCCCATTATACACTGGATCATTAATAATGGGGCCCATTATATATGGACCATGATTTTGGCCCATAACACACTGGAGCATCATCCATGGGGCCCAACATATACTGGAGCATTCTAAATGGGGCAGATCAGACACTGGAGCAGCATTTATGGGGCCCATTATACACTGGATCATTAATAATGGAGCCCATTATATATGGAGCATTCTTTTGGGCCATAACACACTGGAGCATCATCCATGGGTCCCATCATGTATTGGAGCATTCTAAATTGGGCAGATCAGACACTGGAGCAGCATTTATGGGGCCCATTATACACTGCATAATTAATAATGGAGCCCATTATATATGGACCATGATTTTGGCCCATAACACAATGGAGCATCATCCATGGGGCCCAACATATACTGGAGCATTCTAAATGGTGCAGATCAGACACTGGAGCAGCATTTATGGGGCCCATTATACACTGGATCATTAATAATGGAGCCCATTATATATGGAGCATTCTTTTGGGCCATAACACACTGGAGCATCATCCATGGGGCCCATCATGTATTGGAGCATTCTAAATGGGGCAGATCAGAGACTGGAGCAACATCCATTGGGCCCATCATATACTGGAGCATTGTAAATGGGGGACATCAGACACTGGAGCAGCATTTACGGGGCCCATTATACACTGGATCATTAATAATGGGGCCCATTATATATGGACCATGATTTTGGCCCATAACACACTGGAGCATCATCTATGGGGCCCATCATATACAGGAGCATTCTCAATGGGGCAGATCAGAGACTGGAGCAGCATCCATGGGGCCCATCTTATACTGAAGCATTGCAAATGGGGGACAGCAGACACTGGAGCAGCATTTACGGGACCCATTATACACTGGATCATTAATAATGGGGCCCATTATATATGGACCATGATTTTGGCCCATAACACACTGGAGCATCATCCATGGGGCCCATCATATACAGGAGCAATCTCAATGGGGCAGATCAGAGACTGGAGCATCATCCATGGGACCCATCATATACTGGAGCATTGTAAATGGGGGACAGCAGACACTGGAGCAGCATTTACGGGGCCCATTATACACTGGATCATTAATAATGGGGCCCATTATATATGGACCTTGATTTTGGCCGATAACACACTGGAGCATCATCCATGGGGCCCAACATATACTGGAGCAATCTCAATGGGGCAGATCAGACACTGGAGCAGCATCCATGGGGCCCATCATATAATGAAGCATTGTAAATGGGGGACAGCAGACACTGGAGCAGCATTTACGGGGCCCATTATACACTGGATCATTAATAATGGGGCCCATTGTATATGGAGCATTATTTTGGCCCATAACACACTGGAGCATCATCCATGGGGCCCATCATATACTGGAGAATCATATGGGGTTAATTAGTTATGGGGCATCATATAGGGTATGGAGCATCATATTGGGCCTATTCTGTATGGAGCATTATATGGAGCCCATTCTGTATGGAGCAATATATGGGGCTCATTATTCTGTATGGCGCACTATGTGGTGGCCATAATACTGTATGGAGTAATATACTGTGCGTTTTTTTTAGCTATTTTTTGAGCTATTGTAGATTTTAACATAGATATCAGTCATGTCATGTAAGAAGTGAAGTATTTTTCATTGTACTATACCTATATTTCTGTGCCGTATCGGAGCATGATGAATTGTGGTATGTGTTAAAGGGGCCCACTGACACTCTTTGGCCCGGGGCACACGAAAACGGGGAGCCAGCCCTACCCGCCCCCACAAGTTTAGCCAAATAACCCCAGTTTTCAATGCGTAACTATTATTATAAAGTTAATTAAGGCTGCCAAGCTTAAGTAATAAGAATTGATGTTGTTGGCATTGAAATAGGCACTGTAGGTGTGTTTACTGTCCTCCACTCCCTGCCGACTTTGCTTCCCCATTGACTTGCACTGGGTTTCGTGTTTCAGTCGGACCCCGACTTTTCCCGATAGTCGGACGATTTCGTTCGACCCGACTTTTGAGAAAGTCGGGTTTCATGAAGCCCAACTCGAACAGAAAAAAGGGAAAGTCGCTCATCTCTATTGATAAGGAATAGAGATAAGCGACTTTGCCTCCGGAAGGGTCGGGTCGGGTTTCGATCGACTCAACTTTTACAAAAGTCGAGTCGAACGAAGTCGGCCGACTAACGGAAGCAGTCGAGTCGGTGTCGGAAACCCGACCCCAATGCAAGTCAATGGGGAATAAAAGTCGCCAGTGAGTGGAGGACAGTAAACACACCTACAGTGCCCATTTCAATGCCAAAGACATCAATTCTTATTACTTAAGCTTGTCAACCTTAATTTACTTTATCATAATAGTAACGCATTGAAAACTGGGGGTTACCGTATTTTTCGGACCATAAGATGCACTTTTTTCCTCCAAATTTGGAGGTCGGAATGGAACATGTGGGGAGGGGGGCAGGGGGCAGCGGTGGAGTGAGATCGCAGGAGCAGGAAAATATCCCCTCTGCTGCAGGAAACCAGAGCTGGGGAAACCACTACTTAACGTGCAGTGAATATTCATTAGCAACTTTCTCGCCCACCTGTCAGCTGAGCAGTGAGGGGGAGCAGCAAATGACAGAGCCACATGGTTTCCCCAGCACTGGATTCCTGCAGCAGCCGGGGAGATCTGTGTCCGAAGGAGAAGGAGGCAGCAGGAGCAGAGTGCAGCAGGAGGCATCGCATACCTGACAGCCTGGCGGCCGTGCTGATGTGAGGCTGAATACTCCTGTGGAGGACCTGTGATGAGGTCATGAAGAGGGTGGGCTGGAGCATCACATGACCACACAAAGCCCTGACTCTTCATGATGTCATCACAGGTCCTTCAGACACACTGTACAAGAAAAAATTAATTAAAAGCTTAGTAATTACAGCACATAAAAAAGCACTCTGCCATCCTGTGGTGGACTATAACTCCCAGCATGCCATAGGATCTGTAGGGCATGCTGGGAGTTATAGTTCTCCCATGGGATCTTAAAGCAGCACTCCAGTGTTATGAGTGCTGGAGTGTGGCTTTAAATATAAGCCCTATGCCCCCATTCTTAGGCCGTGGTCACACATGCGAGAAATTTGCACGATTTTCATGCGAGTCTCTTGCATGAATACCCGGCACTGCCGCCGACACTCGGACCGGAGCGTGTAGCTGCATGTATTTCTATGCAGCAACATGCTCCAGTCTCAGTGCCGGCGGCAGTGCCGGGCATTCATGCAAGAGACTCGCATGAAAATCGTGCAAATTTCTCGCATGTGTGACCCGGCCTTATACTCACCCTTCAGCGTCTTCAAATAGTACTTTACAGACACCACACTGGTCCCGCAGCACCATCTTCTACCCGTAGCTTCCAACATAATAACATACTGTTATATATAATAACACCACATATAATAGTATGTTATTTATGTTATTAAATATTTTACCACATTTTTTTGCTTTAAATATAATTTTCCCTATTTTCCACCTCTAAAACCTGGGTGCGTCTTATAGTCCGGTGTGTCTTATAGTCCGAAAAATACGGTATTTGGCTAAAGTTGTGGGGGGGTACAAACCAGTTAGGGAGGTGGAAAAACTGACATATGTTGAGGCAGGGCCGGCGTCAGCACCCGGGCAAGTGCCGGGGCCCTGAGTAGGCAGGGGGGCCCACTCACAGTCGGGGACACCGGCATGTTATGGGGCCCAGTGCCTGTGCCAGTACCGGGGGCCGGTGCCTCGAGCAGAGCAGCTGCCAGCGAGGAGGAGTGAGTAGTTCATTTTTTATTTTTTTTTTATATTTGGCGCAATATATGGAGACCATCATATGGGGCCCATCATACACTGGAGTATCATATATGGGACCCATCATACACTGGAGTATCATATATGGGACCCATCATGCACTGGAGTATCATATATGGGATCCATCATACATTGGAGCATAATATATGGGGCCCATCATACACTGGAGCATCATATATGGAGCATTGCATGGGGCCCATCATACACTGGAGCAAGATATATGGGGCCCATTAATATGGAGCATTATATGGGGCTCGTTATTCTGTATGGAGCTCTATGTGGTGCCCATAATTGTGTATGAAGCAATATATGGAGCTCATTATACTGTATGGAGCAATATATGGGGCTCATTATTCTGCATGGAGCACTATGGGGTGCCTATAATACTGTATGGAGCAATATATGGAGCTCATTATTCTGTATGGAGCACTATGTGGTGCCCATAATACTGTATGGATGACTATACTGTTTGTCTTTTGACTATTGTAGAATTTACAATAGATAACACTCATGTAATGTATGAAGTAAGTGAAATCTTTGGCATTGTACTATACCTATATTTCTCTGCCATATCTGTGCATCATGAATTGTGGTATGTGTTAAAGGGGCCCACTGAGACTCTTTCTCCCGGGGCCCACGAAAACCTGGAGCCGACCCTGATTTGAGGTGTAAGCTGGACGTTCAGCAGCTGCAAATGGAGGAATTGGAGAAGTCGGAGGAAGAGGAGGACAAAGCGAGCCATTTTGCTGGTAACCCATGTGTCATCAGGGAAGGTGGTACAAAATCCTTTGAAACCCAGGCATGGTTCAATTTAAGGAAGGTGAGATCACCTACATTTTGGGTCAACAGCCAGGTCCTTCTTTCTGTCAGGATTGATCCAGCAGCACACTACCAGCAGGGCAAGCAAGCTCCTATAAGGCATATTGTGCCAATTCAGGCCAGGTGTCCAGTTTACAGGCCCAGCAGTCAAAGGGGAATGAACTGTGAGGGAGAACATCGATAGGGAAGGAGAGATAATTTTGAAACATAGTTGGCAACTGCTGTCTCCTATCTGTTGCAATCGATTCAGTATTAACAGTCGTGTAAGCGGTACTCGAGAAATCAGTCCACAACATGGTCATGAAACCCCTGTCTCCAACGCCACTTCGGCTGTGTGCCTCACGAACACCTCTTCCATGTTGCCCAGTATGGCTCATGGTAGAACCTGCACCGCTGCTGTGTGCTGGGAATGCCTCTAACAAACGGTTTACCAGAGTTGCTTGCTTGTTCGCCAATATTAGCTCTAGGTTCTCCTGTGGCATGATGTTCTGTAATTTGCCTTTATAGCGTGGATCGAGGATGCTGGCCAACCAGTAGTCGTCATCCTTCATAATTTTGGCAATGCGGGGGTCCCTTTTTAGGATCCGCAAGACATAATCACACATGTGGGCCAATGTTCCAGGTGTCAATGATGCACTGCCAGTGGTGGGTGGAGGAGCACTTTCTGGCAAATCCACATCCCTCCAGTCACACACAAACCCTGTACCTGACCTTGGCAAGCCAACATTTTCTCTTGCCCCCTGAGAAGCATCCTCCTCCCCAAAATAATCATCCCCCTCATACTCTTCCTCTTCTTCCTCCACGTCGTCCACGACAGTTCCCTGAGCAGACAATGGCTGACTGTCATCAAGGCTTCCCTCCTCCTCCTCCGCTGCAGACGCCTGATCCTTAATGTGTGTCAAAGTTTGCATGAGCAGACGCATAAGTGGGATGCTCATGCTTATGATGGCGTTGTCTGCGCTTACCAGTCGTGTGCATTCCTCAAAACACTGAAGGACTTTACAGAGGTCTTTCAGTTTTGACCACTGCACACCCGACAACTCGATGTCTGCCCTCAAACTGCCTGACCGTGTATCCTCCCACAAATGCATTACAGCCTGCCTCTGTTCGCACAGCCTCTCAACCATGTGCATGGTGGAGTTCCACCTTGTCGCAACGTCTATGATTAGGCGGTGCTTGTGGGGTGGAGCGATCGCCGCAGCCTCTGCATACGACTGGCGTCTACGGACGAGTGACGGATGTGCGAGCACAGTCTTTGCACCTTATGGAGCAGGGCTGGTAACTCCGGATAATTATTTATGAAGCACTGCACCACCAGGTTCAAGGTGTGAGCCAGGCAAGGTATGTGTCTGAGTTTTGCCAAGGCTATGGCCGCCACAAAATTACATCCGTTATCACTGACTACTTTGCCTTGCTCAAGATATAGACTGCCTAGCCATGACTCAGTTTCTCGCTGCGAGTAGTCGGCCAGTACCTCCGCGGTGTGTCTGTTGTCGCCCAAAGACATCATCTTTAAAACAGCCTGCTGACGCTTACCACTAGCTGTTCGATAGTGTGACACCTCGTGTGCAACACTGGCAGCTGCGGATGGAGTGCTCGTGCGACTGCGCTCTGTCGACGAGCTTTCGCTTCTGGAGGAGGAGGAGGGTCGAACGCCTACAGCCAACTGTTGCCAATACCATGGGCTAGGCAACACTGTCCCACCGCCGCTGTCCCCTGTGGACCCTGCATCCACCACATTAACCCAGTGCACAGTGATGAACACGTAACGGCCCTGGCCATGCCTACTGGCCCATGCATCTATTGTGAGGTGCACCTTTCCACTCACTGATTATTTGAGTGCATGGACAATGCGGTCTTTCATATGCAGGTGGAGGGCAGGGTGGCTTTTCTAGAAAAGAATTGCCGACTGGGTAGGTCATAGCGTGGGACAGCGTAGGCCATGAGCTCTCGGAACGCTGCGCTTTCAATCAAACGGAAGGGTATCATCTCTAATGAGATCAGTTTGGCAATGTAGGCGTTCAAAGCCAGTGTACGCGGATGAGAGGATGAGTACTTTCTTGTCCTACTCAGAGTCTCTGCTAGGGTGACCTGGACTTGAGAGCTGCATATAGTGGAACTAACGGTGGACATGGCGGACTGAGAGGGGGTTGGTGATGGTGATGGTGGTGGTGGTGGTGATGGCCTAGATTCAGTCTTTCGTTGGAAAATCATTGTAATTCCCTGACTACTTTGGCCTTGTGATGACACCTCAACATTTCTTGCTGGTGGTCTGCTAACCGGTGGGCTTACAGTGGGGGAAGCGATGTAGCGTTGCTGGCTACCTTCAGTCGGAGCAGGTGCACGTGTGCTACCTGAGATTTTGTAGTCCGTCCACGCTTGCAAGTGCATGGTGTTTAAATGTCTAAGCATGCAACTGGTATTCAAATTTCAGAGATTTTTCCCTCGTCTAAAGGTTCTTCCGCACTTCTTACAGATAACCTTTGCCTCATCAATAGGATTTTGGTCAAATAAGTGCCTCACTGCACTCTTCCTACCATGGAATAATTTTTCAGGGCTTGCACGCTGTGCTAATTTGACTGTCTGGCCAAGCTGTCCTGCAACCCTTTTTGTTTTTTTAACACGTTTTTGGACTGCTACGGGCTTGCCAGATAACCGCAGCTGCGATGTCGATGCCTGCTGCGGATCCTCCTCCTCTTCTGAGCTATTGCCAGCGGCACCCTCTTCCCCCAATGGATGCCAATCCAGGTCAACAACTGGGTCATCCATCACCTCCTCTTCAATTTCATCTGCACCTTCCTCTGTGTCACCGTGTAAGGTGGTATAGTATGCGGGAAGGGGCACCTGAGTTTCATCAGGGTCAGAATCTGGCTCAGTAGACTGCGAGGGCAATGCAGTGCTCTGGGTGAATGTACCAGCAGAATCATATAGCACTGGCAGTGCACTCCATGTCATATTCATCTGTGTGACCCAGCTGCGCTTGGTGCCACATATTACCCAGGAGGATGCACAGAAAGGTAATTCACACTCACCCGATATTCATTCACACTTCACATTTCCCTATAGTGCCACCAGAGGGAGCCCTGTAGAGTATATATAAGGGTGTGGAGAAACGCAGCAGTAGCCAGTCTGAGCCAGTCATTCCTGTCAGAGCAGAGCTCAGAGCAGAGTTCAGACAGACGGAGATTCCTGTCAGATGAGACAGAAGCAGAGAAACAAACTGTTACCTCAGAACGTGCTGACTGTTAGTTCCCTAGGGAAGTGGAAAGTGACTCTCGGAGTGTGCACAGATCAGTCTGACGGAAGGTCCTGATAGCTGCTTCGGACAGAGCCTAAGAAAGAAGTAAAGAAAGGGAACTGCAGTACTTGTAACACCGAGCAAACTGAGGTACTGTTAGAGAGCGGTGAAGAGAAGAAAGCTGACACCTACTGTTGCCTGTGCTTATGTTAAAGGTGTGAGTAGGGCGACAGGCGAGTGGTCAAAGAGAGAGAGAGTGACTGAGGAGAAATAGCAACGATAGCTTACCTCCACTCTGCACAACCGGACACCGGGTCCGAGCTTGCTAGAACCTTCACGGCTAGTGGGAGAAAACCGGAGACCCTGCTGGACTTCAGGTCGCAGAGGGGCCCTACAGTGCTGATACATAACCGGGGTCAGGAAGAACAGGAGTCTAGCAGGACGCTGCAGATAGAGACTTAGTCTGTCCAAAAGAAGGCTCCACCACAATGTCAGCCAGGCGTAGCTGTTCTACACGGAGTTAAACTTAGCTTCATGCAAGTTAGAAACTCACACACATCAAGAAGTAAGGAGGCCTTACACCTACTCAGTGATTACTGGACGTGCATCCTCCACCCTGAGCAGCTTCCCGGGACGTGCCTGCAAATATCACCAGTAAAGGTACGGAAAGAGACTCATTGTGTGTGTCTGCCTTATTGCCTTGCACCCCTGCACCGCCATATACCTCGAGGGATCAGTCTTACCTGTGGAAGACTTAACACCTTGCTGCTCAGTAACAACCCCTCAGAGGATTCACCCTGCAGCGCTGGTCACCCTGACCAGGAACCACAGGTGGCGTCACGAACATTTCTAAATCCCCTGTAATTATCCCCCTTTGAATGAGCGCCCAGGGCGACGGACCAAGCTGCGCTACCCGTGACCTCTCCCCCATTGAAGTGAATGGGCTCGGTGCCGAGTACCCTATAAGCCCTGGTACGTGCGACTCATCCTTGGCGTCACGAACAGGATCCGAAGCTTACTATATGTGAGTCCTGTGTGCCTGAATGGACTGTTTTGTGCAAAAAGACTGTGTTGCGTTTTTGTGATTTTTGGCACCATTTTCCGCCATTTTGCCGCCATATTCGCGCCCTGAGGCGCTGGTGAAGAAGAAGGGCGTGCATTCGTGGGCGTGCCCCCCCCCTGTGGCGCGAAAGCTATGGGCGCCCTGTCTAAGTGCTATTATAATGTCCGAGCCTGCCCCACTGCAAGGGAGATCCGCCTCCTCTTCATCCTCTATGCTAAGAAGAGAAAGCGAAAGTCCCGCCTCCACGGAAAAATCCAGAGTGTTCCAGATGAAACATACAGTCTAGCCTGGAGTGAGATGGCGGAAGGACAGGAGACGCTGTGTGGGGGAATGGCGGTGCGCAGATCCCGTTCCCCTGAAGAGCTGCTGCCTGTGCCTGAACCGTCCCCAGGTCGGGCGGATGACCGGAGAATGCAGAAAGTAGAGGAGGTAGATGCGGCGCTGAGGGACATGGCCCGACACCGCGCAGAAATGGAGGCGATGGAGCAAAGCTGGCGTGCCCTGAAACAGCGGCTGCTGTGGGACGCGATGCTCTCCCCTCAAGATGCGCAAATGCCACCCGGCCCACCACTGGACCCAGCGGCTGATGAAGAACCGGAGGCCGGCCCCAAAAGAGCTGATCCTGACTCCGCCGAGGACGCGGCGGGAGGGAAGGAGGCTGAGGAGGCCCTGCCCGGACCAGAATGCCAGCCAGGCCTGGAACCAGAGGCCGCAGCGGAATGCAGTCCCCCAGTAGGGACGACGGAGGAGATCCTGCCCGAAGCGATGGAGATCGCCTGGGAGGAGATGGAGCTCCTGGACGACGTGGAATACGCCGCCCAGAAAGAGAAGGAGTGGCGACGCCGGGAGTATGAGCAGCGACAGCAGCAGGAGCAGCGAGAGGCGCGGCAGCTTCACCAGAGGTACCGGGAGCAGAATCTTGCGGACAAGGAGATCGTCCGGCAAGATAAAGGTACGCTCCGGGAATCACGGCGCCAGGGGACGGTGTGTGACTCTAAGCTCCAGGGAGGTTGGGGGTACATACGCGAACCCGGGTTCTCTCAGAAGATCTTCGTTCATCGCTGTGATGTAGGGTCTGACCTGTTATAAGGGGATGTTGTCACCTACACGCGGCACTGGGGTCTTAAAGGGTGGTATGCCCTGAATGTCTCTCGAATCAGCGATCCCGTCCCTGAAGCCGGAAATGTACTCCGTGTCTCAGCGTCCCAAGCCCCAGCCACATCAGCGCCCGGCCGCGCACCTGCATCCTATCCTGCGTCCTATTCTGCAACGCAACAGAGCGCAACAGTTGCAAGTGCGCCCCCTACTGAGCCACTACGTGCACCTGCGTCCCAATTGGAAACGCTGCAGAGCACAGCAACTGCAACAGCGACCCCTATTGAGCCAAATCTATACTTAGAAGAGGCACCTGTAAGGCCTCCAGCAAGACGCAAAGTAAAAATTGAGACGAGAACTGTGGCTACCCAGACACGGGTAGCAGGACATGATCTCTTGGTGATGCGTTCCAGAGCGCACCGTATACTTCCAGCCCCAGGTGTGGAAGGTGCAACTATATTCAAAGAAGAACAGTAGGACCTAGACAGGGTTTACTGAACTGTAAAAAAGTTATGAAGAATTGCACTTTATTGAATATGTAGATGATGTCTGAAGTAGTATACCCCAGTTGGGTAATGTGTCGTGTAATGTGATATGATAGAAATGTGATTTTTCTATGGTTCTCTGATTTTGAAGGACTGCGTGGCTGAGGACTTTGCCAGCCCAAAAACTGTAATGTAAATAGTTGGCACTCCGTGCCCCATCTTGGTTTTACGTAAAGCCATTCTACCTCTGAAGAAAAACCCGTATGGTGTGGCCTTGAGTGAGGTTTGCAGCAGAGAAGTCCTGCAGCCCACCCAGGACCACCGTGGGAGGTTTGGTGCGGGTCCTCCACAAGAATCTTGTATTTATTTGTGTGAAAGTATTTGATATTTTTCTATTGCCATTTGTACACATTGTAACGTTTGAAGTGTCCTTACCTTCCGCAAGGGAAAAGTTATGTTATTGTTGTTATTATAAAAATTGTTTTCTTTTTCAGCCCGGGAGTGCTGAATATAACTAGGGGGGGATGTGTGACCCAGCTGCGCTTGGTGCCACATATTACCCAGGAGGATGCACAGAAAGGTAATTCACACTCACCCGATATTCATTCACACTTCACATTTCCCTATAGTGCCACCAGAGGGAGCCCTGTAGAGTATGTATAAGGGTGTGGAGAAACGCAGCAGTAGCCAGTCTGAGCCAGTCATTCCTGTCAGAGCAGAGCTCAGAGCAGAGTTCAGACAGACGGAGATTCCTGTCAGATGAGACAGAAGCAGAGAAACAAACTGTTACCTCAGAACGTGCTGACTGTTAGTTCCCTAGGGAAGTGGAAAGTGACTCTCGGAGTGTGCACAGATCAGTCTGACGGAAGATCCTGATAGCTGCTTCGGACAGAGCCTAAGAAAGAAGTGAAGGAAGGGGAACTGCAGTACTTGTAACACCGAGCAAACTGAGGTACTGTTAGAGAGCGGTGAAGAGAAGAAAGCTGACACCTACTGTTGCCTGTGCTTATGTTAAAGGTGTGAGTAGGGCGACAGGCGAGTGGACAAAGAGAGAGAGAGTGACTGAGGAGAAATAGCAACGATAGCTTACCTCCACTCTGCACAACCGGACACCGGGTCCGAGCTTGCTAGAACCTTCACGGCTAGTGGGAGAAACCGGAGACCCTGCTGGACTTCAGGTCGCAGAGGGGCCCTACAGTGCTGATACGTAACCGGGGTCAGGAAGAACAGGAGTCTAGCAGGACGCTGCAGATAGAGACTTAGTTCTGTCCAAAAGAAGGCTCCACCACAATGTCAGCCGGGCGTAGCTGTTCTACACGGAGTTAAACTTAGCTTCATGCAAGTTAGAAACTCACACACATCAAGAAGTAAGGAGGCCTTACATCTACTCAGTGATTACTGGACGTGCATCCTCCACCCTGAGCAGCTTCCCGGGACGTGCCTGCAAATATCACCAGTAAAGGTACGGAAAGAGACTCATTGTGTGTGTCTGCCTTATTGCCTTGCACCCCTGCACCGCCTTATACCTCGAGGGATCAGTCTTACCTGTGGAAGACTTAACACCTTGCTGCCCAATAACAACCCCTCAGAGGATTCACCCTGCAGCGCTGGTCACCCTGACCAGGAACCACAGGTGGCGTCATGAACATTTCTAAATCCCCTGTAAATATCCCCCTTTGAATGAGCGCCCAGGGCGACGGACCGAGCTGCGCTACCCGTGACCTCTCCCCCATTGAAGTGAACGGGCTCGGTGCCGAGTACCCCATAAGCCCTGGTACGTACGACTCACATCTTGGACTGGGGAATTCAGGATTTCACTTGAAATCCCAGGCATGGTATGTGAAAAGAGCTCCAGGGAGTAATCTGAAGTGTGGCCTGCCGCATCCTTCACTTTTGGTGGGGGTGAAGGACACAAGGAAAGGTGTTGTTCCTGACCAGGAGCCTGCACTGACGACTCAGTGCTTGCATTGTTTGAAACTTCAGAAGAGGAGGCGTTAGAGCTGAAGGCTGTTTCAGCAATGTAAGCCAAAACCTGTCCCTGATGCTCCGGCTTTAAAAGCAGGTTACCTACCCCCAGAAAAGGGAGCCTTCCAGGCCTTCTGGAGCCAGACGATGATGCTGGCTCAACTTGTCCTGCCTTAGGTGCTATTGTGCTTTTGGCACTACCAGCAGAAGCACCACCACCACCGTCAGTACCAGCTGCCCCCCCCCCCGCCCATGTCTGCGGCCTCTTCCACCATACTTCCTCATGTTTGGGAAAATATACCAAAAATACCAGCAGATATATGGTACTGTATGAGGAGCGTACAGCTGTATACGGTTTTGGGAAAAATTTAAATCTCCATATATATTTCCAGAGTCACACACAGACGCTCAGTATGGATTTGACCGTAATACAAAGAGCAGGTATACGGTACTGTATCAGAAGCGGACAGTTGTATACAGTTTTGGGGAAAATTGAAATCTCCGTAAATATTTCTGGAGTCACACACAGATGCTTACTCAGTATGGATTTGACCGTAATACAAAGAGCAGATATACGGTACTGTATCAGAAGTGGACAGCTGTATACGGTTTTGGGGAAAATTGCAATCTCTCTATATATTTCTGGAGTCACACACAGATAGTCAGCATGTATTTGTCCGTGATACCAGCCGGTACACGGTAGTGTGTGAGGAGCGTACAGCTCTATATGGTGTGGGTAAAAATGAACGCTCGGTAACTGTGCAGAAAAAGAGAATAAAAGTATTAGTGCTGTGTAAAAAGCAGTCTGCACAGCAGTGTACACACAGCAATACAGCTATCAGGCAGCCTAATAACCAGCGCTGCACACAAGAAAATCCTCCCCTGTCACTGCACACTAACTGTACAGCACAATTGCTATCAGCACAAGCACATAAGAACTTCTCTTTCCAGCTCTAACTCTCTCCCTACTGATAAACAGCGTCAGCAACCTCTCCCTACTGTTAAGATCAGCAGAAGTAAAATGGCGGTCGGCGGTCAGGGCTTTTATAGACACTATGACGCCCCCCCAAAGCAAGCCAATCACTGCAATGCCCTTCTCTAAGATGGTGGTGGATGCTGCCCATGTCATCTCGTTGCCCACAGTGTACGTCCTTGCCCATTGGCTGAAAAAAGATACCTGCAAGCATTCTGGGAAAACCGACTTTGGCGCTCGTTTTGACGACCGTATGGCTGACCTCACGTTATGGTCGTGTTTCGGTTGACGAAACTCGACTTTGGCTAAAGTCGGCAACTTTTGAATCTGACCGATCTGTTTCGCTCAACTCTAATAAGGAAGTTTTATTCTTCGGTCAGTACAACTACAGCGATACCCCATTTATATTGCTTATTTATGTTTTGGCACTTTTACACAATAAAAACTATTTTATAGAAAAAAGAATCATTTTTGCATTGCTTTATTCTGAGAGCAACAACTTTTATTTTTCTGCTGATAGATCTTTATGGCAGCTTATTTTTTTCCAGGACAAGATGACATTTTCAGCGGTACCATTTTTATTTACTTTCATGTTTTTGATCACGTTTTATTTCTTTTCCTGTTCAGCGGTAAAGCATTGTTTTTTGCCTTATTTTTTTACGTTGTTCACTGAAGGGGTTAACTAGTGGGACAGTTTTATAGAGCGGGTCGTTATGAACGTGGCGATACCAAATATGTATTTTGTTGGAAAAATAATTGTTTCCTTTTTTTGTTTTTTTTGGAGGGAATTTTAAAAAATATTTTTATACTTTTTAATTTTTTAAAAATTTTTTTTACATTGTCCCAGGATGGGATATCGCTGTATAGTATCAGATTGCTGATATGATACTCTGCAATGCTTCTGCACTGCAAAGTATCACATCAACATCTAAGTCTAGGTTCACACTGCGTTTTACCAGCCAGTTCAACACATAGCGTTGACGGGCTGGTAACGGTATAGCATAACGCGATCGTGTTATGCTATACCCGCTAGCGCAGTGTGCTAGCACAGATGAATCATCTGTGCTAGCGGTGACGGAGCCCAGACGCTGCAGCCCGCGTCCGAGGCTCCGTCACTGAATGACGGCACGTCATGAACGCATGCCGCTTTCCGACATGCATTGCGATGCGCCCAACAATGGGAGTGAATGGCAGCGTTAATGGACTGCGTGTAACGCAGTCCGTCTAACGGACTGCCAGAACGCAATATGAACCCAACCATACGGGCAGGGAAGGAGGCATGTCAGCAATCGCTGCGCCATTTCTATACTGCAGTTTGTGGGAACGCAGCTCCAGCTAAGCAGTATGTACAGCTCATGTCGAGTAGGGTTAAACACCTGTTGTATCAACATTTTCATTGCACCTCTAAATGAGTTCATGGAGGGGTGTAGTTTATAAAATTGGATCATATTTCGGAGAGGGTTCTGTTGCCATGTCACATTAGCAGAGCCCCTTATGTGCCAGAACACCCACAAATCATTCCATCAAAATCTGCACTCCAAAATGACAATCCTTTTCTTTTAAGCACTGCAGTGTGCCCAAACAGTAGTTTCTGACCACATATGGGTTGTTAGAATACTCAGGAGACATTGCGTTACAAAATATGCAGTTCTTTCTAGTCTGTTACCCCTTGTGAAAATGAAAAATTTGATACTAATGCAAAATTTGATATGCTCTCTACACTCTTACATGAATTCCTTCAGTGGTGTAGTATCCAAAATTGAGTCATTTGTGGGCATTTCTGTGTTTTTGGCACCTCAGAGGCTCTTCAAATGCAGCATGACATCCACAATCTTTTCCAACCAAAATTGCTCTTTAAAAGACAAATAGAGCTACATCCCTTTCCAGCCCTGTTGTGTGCCCAAACTGTAAATTCTGACTACCGTATATATGGGTGGGTTGACAAATTGAGGAGAAACTGTGGCATAAAATTTAAGGTCCAATTTCTTCTGATACCCCTTGAAAAAAATGAAAAATTTAGGGTTAAAGTATAATTTTAATGAAAAAAAAACATAATCTATAATTTCCATGTTCCGGTGTTATAAAATTCTATGAAGCATTGTGGGTTCAAAAACACCTAAAGGGATGTAGCATCAAGAGTGGGGTAACTTTTAGGGCCTGTGCACACGTTGCGTTTGCCTGCAGATTTTTCCGCGCCGAATCCGCACCTCTTGGCAGAAAACGCATGTCCTTTTTTGACGCGGTTTTTCATGCTTTTTCTCATGCGATTTTGTATGCGTTTTTGACAGCTAAATAAAGATATGCTGTTTAACAAAAAAAAAAGATTTGTGATGTCATTTCTTGTCCAACCTCCTCTTTTACATTTGTCCAACCCACACTCCATTACACACACACAGAGATAGATAGATAGATAGATAGATAGATAGATAGATAGTAGATAGATAGATAGATAGATAGATAGATAGATAGATAGATAGATAGATAATAGATAGATAGATAGATAATAGATAGATAGATAGATAGATAGATAGATAGATAGATAGATAGAAAATACATAGATAGATGGATAATAGATAGTTAGAAATATATATAGAAAGATAGATAGATATATAGATAGACAGAAAGATATATAGGTAGATAGATGATAGATAAAATGGGACACGCGCACACACACACAAAATCTTAACGCAATGTAGTTAATAAAAAAAAATACGAAAAAAAATGATGTGGGCTCCCGCGCAATTTTCTGCACCAGAGGGGGAAAGCCGACAGCCGGGGCCAATATTTCTAGCCTGGGAAGGGGTTAATACCCATGGATCTTCCCAGGCTATGAATATCAGCCTGCAGCTAGCCTCCACTGGCTATTAAAATAGGGGACCTCCCCCCCAAAAATGACGTGGGGTCCCCCTATAATTTATAGCCAGAAAGGCTAGGCAGACAGCTGCGGGCTGATATTCATAGCCTAGAAAGGGGCCATGGATATTGGCGCCCCCCGGCTAAAAATACCAGCACCCAGCCGCCCCAGAATTGGCGCATCTGTACGATGCGCCAATTCCGGCACTTAGCCCCTCTCTTCCCACTCCCCTGTAGCAGTGGGATATGGGGTAATAAGGGGTTAATATCACCTTGCTATTGTAAGGTGATATTAAGCCCGGTTAATAATAGGGAGGCGTCAATAAGACGCCTATCCATTATTAATCTTATATTAATAAAGGGTTAAAAAAAACAACACACGCATAAGAAATAAATTATTTTAATTAAATAAAACACAACACGGTTTTCATATCTTTATTATACGCTCAGATCCAAGCGACGACCTCGATCTCCTGTAATAAAACGTAAAAAAATAAAACAACCGTATACTCCCTGTCTGACGCAGTCTAATTAATAACGAGTGCCCCACGACGGTCCTCCCCTATAGAACAGTGACATCAGGTGATGCCACTGCTCTGTAGGGTCTCCCAGTGATGCACTGACCGGAGACAATGGCTCCTGCAGTGCATCACTGAGGTTACCTAAGTTCAGAGTCTCACTTTATGGCAATGCTGCGTGGGAATTTTCTCACCCAGCATTGCCAGTGTGAGAATGAACTGTAGTGACGTCATTCTCTCCCAGCGGCAGAGCGGTACACAGATCAATGGCATCGGGGAATAGGTGAGTATGTGCTCTATGTTATGTGTTGTATGTCATTGTATGTTCTGTATGTCATTGTATGTCATGTGCATATTATATGTTGGATGTAATTTTTTTTTACATTCAGCACATTAACTGGATGATGGGACTACTACTGTCCCATCATTGGCTAATGTGTCCGTCACTGTCACTGTAGAAGGCATAGCCGGATGGGACTTGTAGTCCCATCCGACGATGCCTGCATACACGGAGACACACACACAGCCCCGCACACCACCGCACATACACCGATCACGCACACAGCCCCGCACACCGCCGCACATACACCGATCACGCACACAGCCCCGCACATATACCGATCACGCACACACCGGCACACTATCACACACACAGCACGACACACTATACACGCCCACGCACCGCCCACACACTTCCCTCCTCCTGAACTGCAGCGGTTTCACCCGCAGCAAAACTGCAGATCTTTTTTAGACCTGCGGTTTTGCTGCGGAAGTGCCCGACTCAATGCAAGTCAATGGGCGCCGAACCGCTGCAGTTCCGCACAAAGAATTGACATGCTGCGGAAAATAAAGCGCTGCGAAACCGCGCGTTTTTTTCCGCAGCATGTGCACAGCAGGCCTGCGGTTCCCATTGGATTGCATTGCATGTGCACTGTGCTGCGGGTTGGATGCGTTTCCGCACGTTGAAAAACGCAGCGGAAACGCATCTAAAAACGCAAAGTGTGCACATGGCCTTAGGGGTTCTTTGCTGAAGAGGACTATAGAGTACAAGACCTCTTTTTTTGAAAAGGCAATTTGCATATTAAATTTCCCAGAGGAGCATTGCACGGCGAATAAGCCTTCTTACCTCGACACGCCAGAGCTGGTATGTCACTCTCCACAAGGAGAAACCTTACCCCTTAGACCCTAGTCCAGAGCCTCTCATCGAGCCAAATCAGATCTCTCCTACTTTGCACTGACGAGGACCAATAGTCTGAAACACCGTGTCTGCAAATGGAGATACTGATTTGGCTTTTATCCTAAGTCATATTACAAGACTCGATAAAGGGCTGATTGTGACTTGTAGGATCGCTACTTCCAATAGGTGGCGCTATAGAGTACAAGTCCTCTCTTTTTTTGAAGAGGCAATTTGCATATGGGATATGTAGAAGCATTCTAGAGGTATTACCGCTTAAGTTGACACATGTCAGATTTAAAAACTTTAGCCTGGTCTGGAAGGTGAAAGCTTGCTTTGGCGGGAAGGGGTGAATACGCTTTATTGCATTGTTTGCACAAGTTATTTTCAGAGGCTCCATTTAAAGAGTGCTGTTTAATCTCAAGTTGAGTAATAAATGACATTCAATGATTTACAGCTCCCAGGAGAACACATGAATGCATTTTCCTTTGTTTCATCCAAGATTTACTGAATTCCCCAAAAACTTTATTTAGCTGCATGCTTATATTTTCCAGCAGATCACATCTTGAATATATTACTAGGCTAAAATGAGATAATATAAACATTTTATATTGCTGCAGGCAAACAAACTGCCACTAGTATATATATATATATATATATATATATAGAGAGAGAGAGAGATCTCCTCTTAGAATTCTCTAAAATAGAGACTCACTTCTATTAGTCCCTGTTCCGTTATCCCAGGAAAGCTAAGAAGTCATCCTGTCAACATTATAAAGTACTCAGCCTCACAGATACACATGGACCTATAGCTTTTCCGAGTAAAGTGTAGGAAGTTCATCTCACACACAGCTGCTTTTATAATCCAACTTGTTCTCCATTAGTTTTCTTTTATTCGATCCATATATCACAACTCTGCTCTGCTGATTTATTCTTTAGCGTCACAAGTCACATGATAACACAAAGAGGATGCCAGCTTGTCATCACACTCATAATAATGGACATGTGTTCTCTACACTGTTATGTGATGATGATCAAACAAAATTCATCCCTAATCCTTTCATATAAATATAAGGATGCCATAACATAATATTTAGCAACTTGAGGCACGGTGGGCCACTTGTCGTTAGATGTTGTTCAGGCATGGAGTGGCCTTTTTTATAGGCAGTATTGCATAAATTCAGCTTATGCCCTTCCTTTATAGGTCGAGAATTTAGTGCATAACACCCCTTCCCCTAAGCTAGAGAGAGTATAAATGAACTAGCTATGAACCGGTTCTACGCTTAGGTGGCAAGCATTTATATTGGTATATGGTCTTCCATCCTGGTATGTGCTGCCCCCCTCCTATTCTGGTATGCATGGTCCCCTCACGCCCACCCAATCCTGTTATGCATGGCACCCCATTCCTCATCCTGGTATGCATGGTCCCCTCACCCCCCAATCCTGGTATGCATGGTCCCCTCACCCCAATCCTGGAATGGATGGTCCCCTCACACCCCCAATCCCGGTATGCATGGTCCCCTCACCCCCCAATCCTGGAATGCATGGTCCCCTCACCCCCCCAATCCTGGTATGCATGGTCCGCTCCCCCCAATCCTGGAATGCATGGTCACCTCACCCCCAAATCCCAGTATGCATGGTGCCCTCACACCCGAATCCTGGCATGCATGGTCACCTCACCTCCAATCCTGGTATGCATGGTCCCCCCTCATCCCTATTGTAGGATGTATGGTACCCCCTCACCCCCTAATTCTGGTATGCATGGTCCTCTCACCCCCCTATCCTGGTATGCATGGTCCCCTCACCCCCAATCCTGATATGCATGGTCCCCTCACCCCCCAATCCTGGTATGCATGGTCCCCTCACCCCTAATCCTGATATCCATGGTCCCCTCACCCCCAATCCTGATATGCATGGTCCTCTCACCCCAATCCTAATATGCATGCTCCTCTCACCCCCAATCCTGGCATGCATGGTTCTCTCACCCCCCTATCCTGGTATGCATGGTCTCCTCACTCCCCAATTTTGAAATGCGTGGTCCCCTCACCCCCCAATCCTGGTATGCATGGTCCCCTTATCCCCTATCCTGGTATGCATGGTCCCCTCACCCCCCAATCCTGGTATGCATGGTCCTCTCACCCCCCTATCCTGGTATGTATGGTCCCTCACCCCCAATCCTGATATGAATGGTCCCCTACCCCCAATCCTGGTATGCATGGTTCCCTCACCCCCTATCCGGGAATGCATGGTCCCCTCACCCCCCCAATCCTGGTGTGCATGGTCCCCTCACCCCCCAATTCTGGAATGCATGGTCCCCTCACACCCAATCCTGGTGTGCATGGTCCCCTCACCCTCAAATCCTGGTGTGCATGGTCCCCTCACCCCCAATCCTGGAGTGCATGCTCCCCTCACCCCCAAAAAACTGGTGTGCATGGTCCCCTCACCCTCCAATCCTGGTGTGCATGGTCCCCTCACCCCCCAATCCTGGTATGCATGGTCCGCTCCCCCTAATCCTGGAATGCATGGTCACCTCACCCCCAAATCCCAGTATGCATTGTGCCCTCACACCCGAATCCTGGCATGCATGGTCACCTCACCCCAATCATGGTATGCATGGTCCCCCCTCATCCCTATTGTAGGATGTATGGTACCCCCTCACCCCCTAATTCTGGTATGCATGGTCCTCTCACCCCCCTATCCTGGTATGCATGGTCCCCTCACCCCCAATCCTGATATGAATGGTCCCCTCACCCCCCAATCCTGGTATGCATGGTCCCCTCACCCCTAATCCTGATATCCATGGTCCCCTCACCCCCAATCCTGATATGCATGATCCTCTCACCCTCAATCCTAATATGCATGCTCCTCTCACCCCCAATCCTGGCATGCATGGTTCTCTCACCCCCCTATCCTGGTATGCATGGTCTCCTCACTCCCCAATTTTGAAATGCATGGTCCCCTCACCCCCCAATCCTGGTATGCATGGTCCCCTTATCCCTATCCTGGTATGCATGGTCCCCTCACCCCCCAATCCTGGTATGCATGGTCCTCTCACCCCCCTATCCTGGTATGTATGGTTCCCTCACCCCCAATCCTGATATGAATGGTCCCCTACCCCCAATCCTGGTATGCATGGTTCCCTCACCCCCTATCCGGGAATGCATGGTCCCCTCACCCCCCAATCCTGGTGTGCATGGTCCCCTCACCCTCCAATTCTGGAATGCATGGTCCCCTCACACCCAATCCTGGTGTGCATGGTCCCCTCACCCTCAAATCCTGGTGTGCATGGTCCCCTCACCCCCAGTCCTGGAGTGCGTGCTCCCCTCACCCCCCAATCCTGGTGTGCATGGTCCCCTCACCCTCCAATCCTGGTGTGCATGGTCCCCTCACCCCCCCAATCCTGGTATGCATGGTCCGCTCCCCCCAATCCTGGAATGCATGGTCACCTCACCCCCAAATCCCAGTATGCATGGTCCCCTCACCCTCAAATCCTGGTGTGCATGGTCCCCTCACCCCAAATCCTGGAGTGCATGCTCCCCTCACCCCCCAATCCTGGTGTGCATGGTCCCCTCACCCTCCAATCCTGGTGTGCATGGTCCCCTCACCCCCCAATCCTGGAGTGCATGGTACCCTCACCCCCCAATCCTGGAATGCATGGTCCCCTCACCCCCCAATCCTGGTGTGCATGGTCCCCTCACCCCCCAATCCTGGTATGCATGGTCCCCTCACCCTCAAATCCTGCTGTGCATGGTCCCCTCACACCCAATCCTGGTGTGCATGGTCCCCTCACCCTCAAATCCTGGTGTGCATGGTCCCCTCACCCCCAATCCTGGAGTGCATGCTCCCCTCACCCCCCCAATCCTGGTGTGCATGGTCCCCTCACCCTCCAATCCTGGTGTGCATGGTCCCCTCACCCCCAATCCTGGAGTGCATGGTACCCTCACCCCCCAATCCTGGAATGCATGGTCCCCTCACCCCCCAATCCTGGAATGCATGGTCCCCTCACCCCCCAATCCTGGTATGCATTGTCACCCTCATCCCTATGGTAGGATGTATGGTACCCCCTCACCCCCCAATCCTGGTATGCATGGTCCCCTCATCCCCTATCCTGGTATGCATGGTCCTCTCACCCCCCTTTTCTGGTATGCATGGTCCCCTCACCCCCCAATCCTGATATGCATGATCCTCTCACTCCCCTATCCTGGTATTATGGTTCCCTCACCCCCAATCCTGATATGAATGGTCCCGTCACCCCCAATCCTGGTATGCATGGTTCCCTCACCCCCTATCCTGGAATGCATGGTCCTCTCACTCCCCAATCCTGGAATGCATGGTCCCCTCACCCCCCAATCCTGGTGTGCATGGTCCCCTCACCCCCCAATCCTGGAATGCATGGTCCCTTCACCTCCCAATCCTGGAATGCATGGTCCCCTCACCCCACAATCCTGGTGTGCATGGTCTCCTCACCCTAAATCCTGGAGTGCATGGTCCCCTCACCCCCCAATCCTGGTGTGCATGGTCCCCTCACCCCCCCAACCCTGGTGTGCATGGTCCCCTCACCCCCAACCCTGGTGTGCATGGTCCCCTCACCCCCCAATCCTGGAGTGTATGGTCCCTTCACGCCCCAATCCTGGTGTGCATGGTCCCCTCATCCCCCAATCCTGGTGTGCATGATCCCCTTACCCCCCAATCCTGGTATGCATGGTCACCCTTCATCCCTATCGTAGGATGTATGGTACCCCCTCAACCCCCAATCCTGATATGCATGGTCCCTTCATTCCCTATCCTGGTATGCATGGTCCCCTCATCCCCTATCCTGGTATGCATGGTCCTCTCACCCCCCTATCTTGGTATGCATGGTCCTCTCACCCCCAATACTGGTATGCATGGTTCCCTCACCCCCTATCCTGGAATGCATGGTCCCCTCACCCCCCAATCCTGGTATGCATGGTCTTCTCACCACCTATCATGATATGTATGGTCCCCTCACCCCCCAATCCTGGTATGCATGGTCCTCCCACCCCCAATACTGGTATGCATGGTTCCCTCGCCCCATATCCTGGAATGCATGGTCCTCTCACTCCCCAATCCAGGAATGCATTGCCCCCTCACCCCCAAATCCTGGTGTGCATGGTCCTTTCACTCCCCAATCCTGATTTGCATGGTCCCCTCACCCCCAATCCTGGTGTGCATGGTCCCCTCACCCCCCAATCCTGGTGTGCATGGTCCCCTCACCCTCAATCCTGGTGTGCATGATCCCCTCTCCCCCCAATCCTGGTATGCATGGCCCCCTTCATCCCTATCGTAGGATGTATAGTACCCCCTCAACCCCCAATCCTGATATGCATGGTCCCCTTACCCCCTATCCTGTTATACATGCTACTACTGACCCCCTAATCCTGGTATTCATGGTCTCCTCACCCCCTATCCTGGTATGCATAGTTCCCTCACCCCCCATCCTGATATGTATGCAACCTCTCACCCCCCTATCCTGATATGTATGGTCCCCCTCACCCCTATAAACTGCACACATGCAAAAAAAATCCATTTATACTCACCTTTCTTTCCTGTGCTCCAGCGCTGTCCCGTTCTGCTAAGGGCTGGGGAGGAGTGTGGCGCCGGAGCACGTGCATGCCCATACCACGCTGTCTGGCGCCATATTGCTGAAGACACACTGCAAATGTGTCTTCAGTAAAATGGCGCCGGATAGCGCTATGCGCATGCACGTTTCCAACGCACACTCCTGCCAGGTCTCCGGCAAAAGAAACGCCGCGGCAACGCTCCTCCCGGTCAGGTAAGTATGTAAGTATGGCGCCAGAGATCGTGGTATGCATTCAGTGTCTACGCATACTGCGATCTCCGGCGCCATACACAATCCTCACCGCTGGAACCAGACTGCGCAGGCGCGTTGCGCTTGCGCAGTCTATAAAGGCTTCAGACAGAGTGACGCTTGCAGCGTTATATTATAGATGCCTCTCTGGTGCTCTTCCCTTGATGGAGGTACCTGCCAGTGTTGTATTCTATCTCATTTGCTGTTTTCTTTAGGGCCCCGTCTCACATAGCAACACACCAGCGATCCCGACAACGATCAGGATCGCTGGTGTATCGCTACATGATCGCTGCTGAGCTGCCAAACAGGCAGCTCAGGCAGCGATCAGGACAGCGACACTGCGGGTAACGTCGCCTAGTTAACCGCAGTGTACATTGGATACCAGCCCGCTGATGTAGGGAGCTGGTAACCAAGGTACACTTTGGGTTTCCAGGCACTGCGTGGTGCCTGGAAACCCAAAGTGTACCTTGGTTACCAGCTCCCCTGCAGCAGCGCGCTGGTATCCAACGTACACATCGGGTTTCCAGGCACAGCCCCGCGCCTGGAAACCCGAAGTGTACCTTGGTTACCAGCTGATCGCTGGTCTCCTGCTGCCACATGCAGCGATGCGTGCTGGCCAGCGGGAGACCAACGATCAAGAAAAAGTCCAGGCATTTCTGACTCGACCAGCGATTCACAGCAGGGGCCTGATCGCTGGTACGTGTCAGACATAGTGAGATCACTGCTGAGATTGCTGTTTAGCAGCGATCTCGCTAGCGATCTCGCTATGTGAGACGGGGCCAGGGCCGGCGTCAGCACCCGGCACACCTGGGAAAGTTCCGGGGCCCTGACAGGCGGGGGGGCCCACTCGCCGTCTGGCACCCCCGCGCCCGTTAGCGGAGGAGAGCGGTGTCAGCTCCGCCACTGGGCCCCCCCCGCCTGCTCAGGGCCCCGGCATCAGCTGGCACAATACTTACCTCTCCCGTGCCTCCGCTGCCGCAGCTCCGGGCTCCAGGGGGCGCCGGCGCTTCCTCTCACAGCAGCGCCGCTGAATGACGTCATCATTCAGCGGCCGGCTGTGGCAGAGAGCGCGGACGCTGGACAGGTAAGACGTGTGTGTGTGTGTCTCTGTGTGTGTCTGTTTGTATGTAGTGCGGTGCTTTGTGTGTGTGTGTATGTGTGTGTGTATGTATGTGAGAGAGTGCTTGTGTGCTGTGGTGCTGTCTGTGTGTGATGATGGGCAGGCATTGCTGATAATGGGGAGGCATTGCTGATAATGGGAGGCATTGATGATGATGGGGAGAAGATGATGATAATGGGCAGGCATTGATGATAATGGGCAGGCATTGATGATGGGGAGAAGATGATGATGGGCAGGCATTGATGATAATGGGGAGGCATTGCTGATAATGGGGAGGCATTGATGATGATGGGGAGAAGATGATGATAATGGGCAGGCATTGATGATAATGGGCAGGCATTGATGATGGGGAGAAGATGATGATGGGCAGGCATTGATGATAATGGGGAGGCATTGATGATGGGGAGAAGATGATGATAATGGGCAGGCATTGATGATAATGGGCAGGCATTGATGATGGGGAGAAGATGATGATGGGCAGGCATTGCTGATAATGGGGAGGCATTGATGATGATGGGGAGAAGATGATGATAATGGGCAGGCATTGATGATAATGGGCAGGCATTGATGATGGGGAGAAGATGATGATGGGCAGGCATTGCTGATAATGGGGAGGCATTGATGATGATGGGGAGAAGATGATAATGGGCAGGCATTGATGATAATGGGCAGGGGGAGTCTTTCCACAGCGCCCTTTCCTGAGCCGTAACAGTGCAGAACGCAGTACAGCACAGAGGAGAGCTCCATATTTTGTATGGAGCATTATATGGGGGCCAGTATCCTGTATGGAGCATTATATGGGGACCAGTATCCTGTATGGAGCATTATATTGGGTCCAGTATTCTGTATGGAGCATTATTTTGGGTCCAATATTCTGTATGGAGCATTATATGGGGGGTGACATCCTGCATGGGGTATTATATGGGTGATGAGGGGGAGACTGTGGTGCCCATAATATTGTATGGAGGACTGTACTGTCCAGTCTGTTCTGTGCGCTGTGAGGATTTGGCGGTTTTTGAGCTATTGTACAATTTACAATAGATATCACTCATGTAATGGAAGAAGTGAAGTATTTGGCATTGTACTGTACCCATATTTCTCTGCTGTATCTGTGCATCATGAATCGTGGTCTGTGTTAAAGGGGCCCACTGAGGCTCTTTCGCCCGGGGCCCATAAAAACCTGGAGCCGGCCCTGGACGGGGCCTTTACTCACTGAGCCTCTCACCTTGCTAATTTGATTATCCTTAAAGACCCCATTACACAATTGATACAGTTCTGTGAAAAAGTGTTTGCCCCTTCCTGATTTTCTATTCTTTTGCATGTTTGTCACACTTAATTGTTTCAGATCAACAAACATATTTAAATATTAGACAAAGATAACACAAGTAAACACAAAATGCAGTTGTTAAATGAAGGTCTTTATTATTAAGGGAAAAAGAAATCCAAACCTACAGGGCCCTGTGTGAACAAGTTATTGCTCCCCCACCCACATACACACACACACATAAATTAACTGTTGTTTATCACACCTTTGGGAAGCTGAGTTCAAATTCTCTGGCCACACCCAGGCCTTATTAATGCCACAACTGTTATCAATAAAGAAATCATTTAAATAGGACCTGACTGACAAAGTGAAAGAGCCTAAAAAGCTAGACATCATGCTGTGATCCAAAGGAATTCTGTAACAAATGACAAACAAAGTAATTCAGATCTATCAGTCTGGAAAAGGTTCTAAAATCATTTCTAAAGCATTGGGACTCCAGCAAATCACAGTGACAGCCATTATCCAGAAATGGCGAAAACATGGAACAGTGGTGAACCTTCCCAGGAGTGGCCAACCAGCGGCAAGTCATCCAAAAGGTCACAAAAGACCTCACAACAACATCCATAGAACTGCAGGCTTCATTTACCTTAGTTAAGGTCAGTGTTCATGACTCCACCATAATATAGATACTGGTCAAAAAATGGCCTGCATGGCAGAGTTTCAAGGTGAAAACCACTGCTGAGCAATAAGAACATAAAGACTATTCTTAGTTTTGCTAGAAAATATCTTGATGATCCCCAAGACTTTTTTGGGAGAATACTCTGTAGACTGACGAGACAAAAGTTGAACGTTTTGGAAGATGTATGTCCCATTACAACAGGCGTAGAAGTAAGACAGCATTTCAGAAAAGGAACATCATACCAATAATGAAACATGGTGGTGGTAGTATGATGACCTGGGGCTGTTTTGCTGCTTCAAGACCAGGAAGACTTGTCATGGTAAATGGAACTATGAATTCTGCTGTCTACCAAAAAATCCTGATGGAGAATGTCCGGCCATCTATTTGTGACCCTAAGCTGAAGCACACTTGGGTTATGTAGGAACTCCCAGCAAATGAGTCCAATGACCGGAGAACCTTTCTTCCAAATGACTTTCTATCTGTGTTAGGAAAGTAGACATTAGCAATTACAATAATCCTATAATAAACCGAAATTTTTAGAAAAATAAATATACCATCTTAGTCTGATTTTGACTCCAATATCCTGATTGATAAAGACTTGTGAAAAGCAATAGTAACTCCCTTTGTCTTGCCACTTAGTTAGTGGAATGATACCATACACTGTAGCAACTATTTAAACAATTTGGAATAGAAGAAGCCTTAAAGTGTGATTCTTGTAGCTTGACTATGTCCATTTTTTATGTAGGTAGTACAGTATCTGGTTCCATTTCATAGGCCTATTCAGCACCCTGACATTAAAGGATGAAAAAGTCAACCTAGTGTGGCAGGTTGGCTCACTTAGCTGCTGCCATAGGTAGACACAGGAACACTTGGTATTGGGTGGTTTTTACTTCATAAACCACAAAGCAAAGTAATTACACAAAAACAGCCTTCTGGTGCAAATGAAAATAAAAAGTCCATACAAACAGTCCTTTCCAGTATTTCAGCAGCCCTCTGGGTTGCAACACACTTCAGCTCCCGCTGGGGCTTGCATCTGGAAACTTCCTTCCTCCAAACAAACAAAAGAGAAAAAAACACAGTTGCTGGATATTTAACTCTGCCAACCACACCCTTGACGTGGAGATATGGTGAGTAGGTGTCCCGTCTATCTCTCACATACTCATCAAAAACCTTCTTCAGAACATAGTATGTTTGAGAGAAACTTATGTGTTTTAGATCATGGAAGAAAGCAATCTTCATGATGCATATCTCACCTTCCACACAGCGCCAGTGACCCTGTCACACTAGCCATAACCATTAAGAAAACAAGGGGAAGAGTGGGGAAGGAAATAAACACAACAAAATCAAATGAACCTGACAAACAAGACACACAGGACAAACTGAGGAAGACATATCCAGCTCTCTCTTTCACCTTCCAATCTAAATTGTTAACTGCTGATAGGAGAAAAGCAAAACTATTAAACTGGTCTCTATACCTAAGTGAGGTTGAGAAAGCCATAGCAGGAGCAGTTCTTGCAAAAACCCATAAGTTTTTGGCAACTATGAGAGACAATTACCTTTCACAACTAGTTCAGGACCCAACAAGAGGGGGGCACTGCTAGACCTAATATTATCCAACAGGCCAGACCGCATATCAAATATAAGGGTTGGGGGTCACTTGGGTAATAGTGATCACAAAAAAATTAGCTTTCATGTATCCTTTAATAAGATGTGTAGTCGAGGGTTACAAGGACACTAAATTTCAGGAAGGCAAATTTCCAACGGATGAGAGATGATCTTGGTGCAATAAACTGGGACGATATCCTGAGACATAAAAATACACAAAGAAAATGGGAGACGTTTATTAATATCCTGAATAGGACCTGTGCACAGTATATACCCTATGGGAATAAACATGCTAGAATTAGGAGGAAACCACTATGGCTAAATAGAGCTGTAAGGGGCGCAATAAGGGACAAAAAGAAAGCGTTTAGGGAATTAAAGCAAGTAGGTAGTGAAGAGGCATTAAATAAATACAGAAGTCTGAATAAATTCTGTAAAAAGCAAATCAAGACAGCAAAGATTGAGGCAGAGAGACTCATTGCCTGAGAAAGTAAAAATAATCCCAAAATATTCTTTAACTACATAAATAGCAAGAAACTAAAAAATGATAGTGTTGGTCCCCTTAAAAATAGTCTGGGTGAAATGGTGGATGAGGATGAGGAAAAAGCCAATATGCTAAATGACTTTTTTTCAACTGTATTTACACAAGAAAATCCCATGACAGATAACATGATCAGAGATAAAAAAAAATTCTCCATTAAATGTCACCTGCTTAACCCAGCAGGAAGTACGGCGGCGTCTAAAAATCACTAAAGTTGACAAATCCCCGGGCCCGGATGGGATACACCCCCGAGTACTGCAGGAATTAAGTACAGTTATAGATAGACCTTTATTTTTAATCTTTAAAGATTCCATAATAAAGGGGTCTGTACCACAGGACTGGCGTATAGCAAATGTGGTGCCAATATTCAAAAAGGGGGCAAAAACTGAACCTGGAAATTATAGGCCAGTGAGCTTAACATCTACTGTGGGTAAAATCCTGGAGGGTTTTTTAAGGGATACTATATTGGAGTATCTGAAGCTGAATAACCTCATGACACAGTATCAGCATGGGTTTACGAGGGACCGTTCTTGTCAGACTAATCTGATAAGCTTTTATGAAGGGGTAAGTTCAGGACTGGACCAAGGGAATGCAGTGGACGTGGTGTTCATGGACTTCTCAAAAGCTTTTGATACAGTGCCACACAAAAGGTTGATACATAAAATGAGAACAATGGGGATAGGGGAAAATATGTGTAAGTGGGTTAAGAACTGGCTCATGGATAGAAAACAAAGGGTGGTTATTAATGGAGCACACTCGGACTGGGTCACGGTTAGCAGTGGGGTACCACAGGGGTCAGTATTGGGGCCGCTTCTCTTTAACATATTTATTAATGACCTTGTAGGGGGCATACAGAGTAGTATTTCAATATTTGCAGATGACACTAAACTCTGCAGGGTAATAAATACAGAGGAGGATCATTTTATATTACAGGAGGATTTATGTAAACTAGAAGCTTGGGCTGATAAATGGCAAATGAGCTTTAATGGGGATAAATGTAAGGTCATGCACTTGGGTAGAACAAATAAGATGTATAATTATGTGCTTAATTGTAAAACACTGGGCAAAACTGTCACTGAAAAAGACCTGGGTGTATGGGTGGACGACAAACTCACATTTAGTGGCCAATGTCAGGCAGCTGCTGCCAAGGCAAATAAAATAACGGGATGCATTAAAAGAGGCACAGATGCTCATGAGGAGAACATAATTTTACCTCTATACAAGTCACTGGTGCGACCACACTTAGAATACTGTGTGCAGTTCTGGTCTCCGGTGTATAAGAAAGACATAGCTGAACTGGAGCGGGTGCAGAGAAGAGCGACCAAGGTTATTAGAGAACTGGGGGGTCTGCAATACCAAGACAGGTTATTACACTTGGGGTTATTTAGTTTGGAAAAACGAAGGCTTAGGGGTAATCTTATTACAATGTATAAATATATGAGGGGACAGTACAAAGACCTTTCTAATGATCTTTTTACTCTTAGACCTGTGACGGGGACAAGGGGGCATCCTCTACGTCTGGAGGAAAGAAGGTTTAGCCATAATCACAGACGCAGATTCTTTACTGTAAGAGCAGTGAGACTATGGAACTCTCTGCCGTCTAATGTTGTAATGAGTGATTCCTTACTAAAATTTAAGAAGGGACTGGATGCCTTTCTTGAAAAGTATAATATTACAGGCTATATTCACTAGTTTCCTAGATACAGCGTTGATCCAGGGAGCTAGTCTGATTGCCGTATGTGGAGTCGGGAAGGAATTTTTTTCCCCAATGTGAAGCTTACTGTTTGCCACTTGGGGTTTTTTTGCCTTCCTCTGGATCAACATGTTAGGGCAGGTTAGGATAGGATATGGGTTGAACTAGATGGACTTAAAGTCTTCCTTCAACCTTAATAACTATGTTACTATGTTACTATGTAATAACTATGTTACTCAAGTGACAGAAAAAAACTTATATAGTGTACTCGCATGTTAGGGAATGATAAGAGAGAAATAAAGGGAGAAGAAGAAAAGTATGGGGAGAAAAGAAGAAGAGAAATAGAAAGGATAAATAGAATGTCAGAAGATGTCAAGATGTGCTTCGAAATGCAAGCCAGTCAGTCCGAGAAAGTTACACGGCCTGTTGGTTGTCATCTTGGCGGGGACAATGCTGCAATCTCGGTGGTCAAACCGTCTATCAATCTGCCCGTGTGATCAGTGGTGGTTGAGTAAGGAAAGTTGGCAATCTGGAAGCTGGATCTGCGATAATTCTAATGCGGACAAGAAAGCAGAGAGGTCCACAATAGCCTTAAATATAGTAGAATGACCATCTTTTCTTGCTGTCAGCTGGAAGGGGCACCCCAGTGATACGGGATCACTTGGTCACGCAGTAGTTGAGTGAATGTTCTTAGGGCTTTGCAATGCTGCAGTGTACATCTAGCTAGATACAGGAGTGTCAGGATGCCACCTCCCTATATATTAATATATTCCTTTTAGCCCTTGCTGCCTGTAAAATAGCTTCTTTCTCCTTATAGAAGTGAATTTGACAAATAATATCCAGTGGTCTTGAAGATATAGGATCTATGGATCCTGTCCATTTCAATAATATAGTCCTCTTTCCTCTCAAGCAGTCTGGAAAATAAAGTATGAAATATTTCTTCCAATTGTTGAGTGGGAATTTCTTCAGTAAGGCCATGGATGTGCAAATTGTATCATCTAAGATGATTTTTTTATGTCATCTAAATGTGTTAGTAGGTCTGAAATCTGCATGGTGTGCTCAGACAAAATAAGATGATGGTCTTCCAATTTCTGATATAAAGATGATGTGTCCATCTCCAAATCATCCTATTACCTACTTGGGTGATGTTTTGTTTCACGGAAGCTATAGCACGGGCCTGATTTTCTTCTAGCCTGCCAAACATGGCCTCCAGGTCCTGCTTCGTAGGTATGGAGTGTATGTGCTCTCTCCAGTCCCACTCGTCGCTTATGGCCTGAGGGACGGGGTCCACTGATGTTGAAGCTGCTTGAGTGGAAGGATGTTGGGATCTCGAGATAGCTGCGATCTCTGCGTCAGGGTCTGGCAGCAGTGACTTGGTGCTGTTTTCTTGCGTGGGAGATGCTACAGTATGTTTGATGGCGTCTCCTGCAGTGAGGGAAATTGTCTGTGCCCAGATAGTAGGAAATGCCTGCCTCCGAAGATGACAGACTCTTGCCTGAGGTAACGGAAGACTTTTTCTTGCCCTTTGGACATCCTTAAGGAGGTAGGGAAGGGCAGCAGGTACCCGATAACCTAAAGGGTTCAACAGGAGCTCGGCACAAATACATCCTTAACCCACCATCGGCAAGCCACTCCCCCTAGTCTTTTAAAACACAGTTGTGCAGACCTGTGTTTGGGAGACCGTGGTGGTCATCATACTGTGTTTGAGGGCAGTGGTAGATAACATTTTTGTGGTCATCATTCTGTGTTAGGGGGCTGTCGGAGATAATATTGGGGACTATCATTCTCAGTTTGGTGGATATGGGGGATCATACTGGGTTGGGGATGCCTTGAGTGATATCATATTGTGTTAGGGGGTTGTGGGGGATCATTCTGTAGAGGTCATCATTCTATGTTCGGTCTCAGGAAGAGCATTGAAGATGGGTCATGGCTGGTTCTTCCAGAATGAAAATGATCCAAAACACACAACCAGGGCAACTAAGGAGTGACTCTGTAAGAAGCATTTTAAAGTCCTGGAGTGGCCAAGCCAGCCTCCGGAACTGAACCCAATAGAAAATCTCTGGAGGGAGCTGAAACTCAATGTTGACCAGCGGCAGTCTCAAAACCTGAAAGATCTGGAGAAAATCTGTATGAAGACATGGGCCAAAATCTCTGCTGCAGTGTGTGAAACTTGGTCAAAAGTAGCAGGAAATTTCTGACCTCTGCAATTGTAAACAAAGGTTTCTGTACCAAATATTAGGTTCTGTTTTTCTATTTTATCAAATACTTATTATATGCAATCAAATGCAAAATAATTATGCAAAAATCATACAATTTGATTTTTTTTATTTTTTATTTAGATTCTGTCTCTCACAGTTTAAGTGTACCTACAATAAAAAATTACAGACCTCTCCATTCTTTGTAGGTGGAAAAACTTGCAAAATCAGCAGTATATCAAATACTTATTTTCCCTATTGTACTACCTTAGAATTAATGCTCTTGTTTTCTATATTCTATAACCTATTATTTTTTTAAGGAATAAGAAACACAGACACATACTGGCAGATACAGACAGAAGAGGACCCCTATGCAAGAACAGTATATGGACCCTTTGTAGTCAAATAACACATCATACTGCACAATTACACCTTCTTTGAAAGTTAAAATGGGCTCCCTTACCTCTTGGGCCCATGTACAATTGCACAGGTTGTAGCAATAATATATCCACCCCTGCAGACACATGTATATTTGAATAGTCATAATTCCAAATAAAGATTGGTAGGCTCTTGGCAAAGTTACCTTAATAAGTAGAAATTACATCCATTTGATCTTTGCAGGCTTGTCTACATTGTAGAATTCTGTACACAACTGATGGTCTAATACAGGGGTGGGCAATTAATTGTCACAAGGGGCCACATGAGCGACCATGACTGCTGTGGAGGGCCGAACCAATAGGCTGAAATTAGTTCTGCTCTGTATTAATATTAGCATATTCATTATAATTATTTTATATTAATATTAATTATATAATTTAGCAGAACTAAGTATGCTAACATCCTCCTAAATACCATTTGAGCCCCTTCTATATATCGTATGAGCACATACATAGCCCCTATATAACGTAAGAGCCTCCAAATAAAATCAACATGATCAGCATGAGATTCACATAGCCTCCACATGATCAGCATGAGACCCATATAGCTTCCTGTTATGATTTGGTAGCTGAGGAGAGCAGGCAAAAACGGCAATACACCAGAGAGGTTGGAATCTACTGGATTGCAGTACCCTGACTAACCACCACAACTAAAGGCAGCCGTGGAGCGTTCCCACGTTGGTCCTAGACGCCTCGTCACAGCCTGAGAGGTTAACTACACCTAAAGATAGAAAGAGGAAAGCTATCTGCCCCGGAGCAGATCCCCAAAGAACATAGGAAGCCCCCAAACATGTAATGGTGGTTAGACAAGAGGAAATACAGACACAGACAGAAAATAGTAAGAGCAAACGTTGGGGCCCAATCTGCCTAGAAAGAAAAAGGATAGGAAGGACACTTACTGCAATCCAAAAAACCCTAAAAAATACCAACTCTACTAATTGCAAAAACACCTGAGATCACACGACCTCTACCACCTAAATTAGTTCTCTGGTGTAACAAAACTAAGCCGCAGCCACTGAAAAAACTGGAAAAGGCAAATGAACAAATAACAGTGGCTCAGATAAACTGAGAGGAGCACAAGCCCCCGGAGGGGACCTGGCTGACCTCCACAGAAGTGCAGGGAACAATGCAAAAAGCAAGCACAAAAATAAAAACAGAAAATATCTTATCTGAGAGCATGAGAAGAGGCAAGACTCAGCAAGCTTCCAAGTGAACCAGGAACCACAGTTGAGACAAGAACAATTGATCACCGGCAACCATGATGGGAGGGAACCTCCCTTATATAAGACCAGTCTGTAACTCCTGATTGCCAATCCTCATTGAATGGTTCAGAACTGTTTGTAACCACCAGAGGGAGCTTCTGCTCAGAATTAATTTCTAACACAGTCACAACAGTACCCCCCCCTTGAGGAGGGGTCACCGAACCCTCATTTGGGCAACCAGGTCGGTCAGGATGAGCTCTGTGATACGCACGGATCAGTCTCCTACCATGGATGTCCGAAGCAAACACCCAAGAATTGTCCTCCTGACCATAACCTCTCCACTTAACCAAATACTGGAGTTTCCGTCTAGAAAAACGAGAATCCAATATTTTCTCAACAACATACTCCAGATTGCCCTCAACCAAAACAGGGTCAGGAGGCGCAGCCATAGGAACCACTGGCTCAACAAATCTCTTCAATAAGGACTTGTGGAACACGTTATGGATCTTAAATGTCCCTGGAAGAAGTAAACGAAAGGAAACAGGATTAAGAATCTCCATGATCTTATAAGGTCCAATAAACCTAGGCTTAAACTTAGGAGATGCAACTCTCATAGGGATATTTCTTGAGGACAACCAGACAAAGTCCCCCACTTTAAACCGAGGACCATCAGTCCTATGCCGGTTGGCAACCGCTGGGCCTTCTCCTGAGAGAGGGACAACCTCTCCACTACCTGGTCTCAAATCTGCTGCATACGCTCCACAACAGAGTCAACACCTGGACAGACAGAAGCCTCCGTCTGTCCCGAAGAAAATCGAGGGTGAAACCCAAAATTGCAGAAAAATGGAGACATCAAAGTGGCAGAGCTAGCCCTATTATTAAGAGCAAACTCAGCCAAAGGCAAAAAAGAGACCCAGTCATCTTGATCAGCAGACACAAAGCATCTCAGATAAGTCTCCAATGTCTGGTTTGTTCTCTCAGTTTGTCCATTGGTCTGAGGATGAAAAGCCGAGGAGAAAGATAATTGAACACCAAGTTTAGAACAAAAAGTCCTCCAAAATCTGGAAACAAACTGGACTCCTCTGTCAGACACAATGTCTCAGGAATGCCATGTAACCGAACCACGTGCTGAAGGAACAAAGGCACCAATTCGGAGGAGGAAGGCAACTTAGGTAATGGCACAAGATGTATCATTTTGGAAAACCTATCACAAATCACCCAGATAACGGTCATTCTCTGAGAAACAGGGAGGTCGGAAATGAAATCCATAGAGATATGGGTCCATGGTCTCTTGGGCACACGCAATGGCATCAACAAACCACTAGAGCGAGAGCAAGGCTTGGAGCAAGAGCAAGTCCCGCAGGACTGCACAAATTCCCTGACGTCACGAGACAAAGTAGGCCACCAAAAGGACCGACTAACCAAATCTCTGGTACCAAAAATTTGCAACTCTCCTGATGATCAGGTTCAACCCTCATTATCACCTAAGTAGAAAACTGGGGTTTATTCTCAGCCAAAGGGGTAGAATCAATCCCCAGTAGGGGAATAGACTTCCGTAGGGTATCAAGGGAAACCCACAACGTTTAGCAAAATCAAAATCCATCAGGTTAATAGCTGCTCCCGAATCAACAAAAGCCTGAGCAGAAAATGTGGACAGGGAGCAAATCAGGGTAACAGTCAACAGAAATTTAGTCTGAACACTACCCAAGACAACTGAGCGTGCAAAACGTCTTCCCCGCTTAGGGCAGACTGAAATAGCATGAGAGACGTCACCACAGTAGAAACATAACCCATTGCATTTTCGAAACTCATGACGCTGTGCCCCAGAAGCCACTCTATCACACTGCATGGGTTCAGAAGCTGGTTCACAAGGCAACACTATTCCACGCATACCTCTACGCTCACGCAAACGTCTGTCAATTTGAATCGCTAATGACATGGAATCATTGAGACCAGAGGGAGCAGGGAAACCCACCATAACATCTTTTACATTCTCTGACAGACCCTTCCGAAAAAGGGCTGCCAAAGCATCGTCATTCCATTTGGTCAGGACTGCCCACTTTCGGAATTTCTGACAGTACAACTCAGCGTCCTCAAGCCCCTGATTTAATGCCAACAAGGTTTTTTCAGCTTGATCAATGACATTAGGTTCATCGTACAATAACCCCAGAGCCAGAAAAAATGCATCAACATTACTCAAAACAGGGTCCCCAGGTGTCAGGGAAAAAGCCCAATCCTGAGGATCGCCGCGCAGGAGAGAGATGACAATTTGAACCTGCTGTGCTGCGTTTCCTGAGGACTTAGGTTTTAAGGCAAAAAACAACTTACAGTTATTTTTGAAATTCAGAAATTTAGCTTGATCCCCCAAAAATAAATCTGGCATGGGGATCCTAGGTTCCACAACCGGCAACCCTGCAAGATAGGTAGCAATACTCTGAACTTCAGTGGCAAGCTGATCCACACGGCCAGACAACTGTGCAAACTCCATTGAGAGAAAAAAAAATCTTCCTCAGCACCCAGAGAAAAAGAGGGAAAAAATGCAACAAACAGAGGAAAAAAAAAAAAAAATTCTGACAACTTCCCTTTTTCTTTTTCCTTTTACTATTTTTCCCTTCTGTTGAGTACCATATAATTTTCAGTTTGGCCGGTGATACTGTTATGATTTGGTAGCTGAGGAGAGCAGGCAAAAACGGCAATACACCAGAGAGGTTGGAATCTACTGGATTGCAGTACCCTGACTAACCACCACAACTAAAGGCAGCCGTGGAGCGTTCCCACGTTGGTCCTAGACGCCTCGTCACAGCCTAAGAGGTTAACTACACCTAAAGATAGAAAGAGGAAAGCTATCTGCCCCGGAGCAGATCCCCAAAGAACATAGGAAGCCCCCAAACATGTAATGGCGGTTAGACAAGAGGAAATACAGACACAGACAGAAAATAGTAAGAGCAAACGTTGGGGCCCAATCTGCCTAGAAAGAAAAAGGATAGGAAGGACACTTACTGCAATCCAAAAAACCCTAAAAAATACCAACTCTACTAATTGCAAAAACACCTGAGATCACACGACCTCTACCACCTAAATTAGTTCTCTGGTGTAACAAAACTAAGCTGCAGCCACTAAAAAAACTGGAAAAGGCAAATGAACAAATAACAGTGGCTCAGATAAACTGAGAGGAGCACAAGCCCCCGGAGGGGACCTGGCTGACCTCCACAGAAGTGCAGGGAACACTGCAAAAAGCAAACACAAAAATAAAAACAGAAAATATCTTATCTGAGAGCAGGAGAAGAGGCAAGACTCAGCAAGCTTCCAAGTGAACCAGGAACCACAGTTGAGACAAGAACAATTGATCACCGGCAACCATGATGGGAGGGAACCTCCCTTATATAAGACCAGTCTGTAACTCCTGATTGCCAATCCTCATTGAATGGTTCAGAACTGTTTGTAACCACCAGAGGGAGCTTCTGCTCAGAATTCATTTCTAACACATTCACAACAGCTTCCCTTATCAGAAAGAGTCCCAAATAGCCTCCATATGGTCAGAATAAGACCCACATAGTCTCCAAATGATCAGCATGAGACTCACATAGCCTCCCCATTATCAGCATTAGACCCACATAGCCTCCCCATGTCCAGCATGAGACCCCACATAGCCTGTCCATGTCCAGCATGAGACCACACATAACCTCTCCATGTCCAGCATGAGATCCCACATTGTCTCTCCATGATCAGCATGAGACCCCACATAACCTCTCCATGTCCAGCATGAGACCCACATAGCCTCCTCATGATCAGCATGAGACCCACATAGCCTCGCCATGTCCATCATGAGATCCACATAACCTCCCCATGATCCGTAGGATACCCCACATAGTTTCCCAATGTCCAGCATAAGACCCCACATAGGCTCCCCATGTCCAGCATGAGACCCCACATAGCCTGTCCATGTCCAGCATGAGACCCCACATAGCCTCCCCATGTCCAGCATGAGACCCCACATAGCCTGTCCATGTCCAGCATGAGACCCCACATAGCCTCCCCATGTCCAGCATGAGACCCCACATAGCCTGTCCATGTCCAGCATGAGACCTCACAAAACCTCTCCATGTCCAGCATGAAACCCCACATAGCCTCCCCATGTCCAGCATGAGATCCCACATAGCTTCCTCATGTCCAGCATGAGACCCCACATAGCCTCCCCATGTCCAGCATGAGACCCCACATAACCTCCCCATGTCCAGCATGAGAGCCCCATAGCCTCCCCATGTCCAGCATGAGAGCCTCATATTTCAAAATGCTACCAAGAAATACTGCAGCTGGCTATGAAAAAAGCAAGCCAAGTTACAGCTCTATAAATGAAAAATTGATGCAAAAAATATATATATATTGGTTCATAGGTGTTTTTCTTGTACAAAAGTAATAAAATAAAACAGAAAACCTGGGCCAGCAAACTTGTTGGTATAAACCCTTTGTGCTGTGAGTCTTGTCTATTTAGCTTTCCACAGGCCGGTGAAAAATAGTCAGTGCCAGGTCCTTCTCTGCCCCCATTTATCTTGAGGACTGGATATTACTGTAAGCGTATCAACCTGTACTATAAAATTATATCATTATTTATCCCATAAGGTGCATGCCGTTATACAAAAATATGAAAATAAAGCCAGAATTGCAGATTTTTATTATTAAAAATTAAATAAAAAGTGATAAAAAAATGGTATGTACCCAAAAATGGCATCAATGGAAACATTAGCTTGTCTCGCAAAAAAAAAATTGTGACACAGATTTCTCATTAGAAAAATACCTTATGAATCTCAGAATATAGCGAATCCACCAAAAATGAATTGTCATTAATGTTTCCACCTGCATCATAAGGATAATATGTCAATTAAACTCAAGAGTGAAGTGTTTGAAAACTCAAATTGTTGTTTCTTTTCTAAATTCCACCTCCAAAAAAGTGTAATAAAAAAAATAGTATGCACCAGAAAATGGTACCATTGAAAACATCTTGCCAGAGAACCAAACATTCCAGAATGTCAAGGAGTCACAGTACTAGTTTCTGTTTTTCTCCCTGTGCCTCTGGCTAGTGATGGGCGAACACTAAAATGCTTGAGTGTTCGTTGCTCGGGTCGAGCAGATTTGAATACTCGGGTACTCGGACAGAACAACGAGCCCAATGTAAGTCTATGGGAGACCCGAGTATTTTTTTGCCGTGATCCCCCCCGGGGGTCCTTTAAAGGTCTAAAAACGTCTAAAAATGATGGAAACACTGCTCAAATGACACAGGGACATCATGGGGATCCCCCCTGGAAGCATTCCTGACTCCTAGTTCACAGTTTTAAACAATGTTGTCAGAGTTTCATGCCATTTTTACCGGTGCACCAAAAATACCAAAACTAAACCAAAACGGATTTTGCAGGGAAATATGTCAAGGTACATCCTTTCCAGGTTAATGACTTGTATATAAGGCAAAATAATTAACCTCAGACCAAAATGTTCCTCCACCACTTGGGCTATGTTCAGACACAGAATTTTTGAAGCGTTTTTCAACTTTAACATTGCTTTTAACCAAAACAAATGCATTCACTGGGAAATGTCATTGTAACATTTACCAACCCTAGCTGGCCATGTGGTGTGTGACACATAAGCAGACACATCTTGTTTCATTTATGAAGGAGGGACTCTTAAAGTCACAGAGCCTATATTTACAGGGGCATCAGGCAGCATTAATCTTCTTAAAGGGTCATTATTAAACAGTGGGCCTCCTAAACTGTTATAACCTATGCAGTGAATGGATGGGCTGCCAAGAATTACAACGCACCCCAATACCCCTTTCACGAGATGTCCAGGATGGCTTCCATAAAAAATGTTGCATTGAATGCAAGGCCTGCCCTGCTACCAAGTCCTATGCACCCCAATAAGCCTTTGAACCCAGGTACTGGATGGGCCCAGGAAAATTCAGTTCACATTATTCATTTTGTCCTCCATTTCTGTTTTTTTTTGCCTTGACTGCAAGACCTGCCCTGCTACCAAGTCATCTGCATCCCAATAAGCCTTTGAACCCAGGTACTGGATGGGCCCAGGAAAATCCCCTTCACATTATTCATTTTGTACTACTGAATATAACAAGAGTGACAGACTGCCCAAAAAAGGGAAGTTAGGCCTAAAATGCCTCAATTTTTGGCACACAGATGTATGAGGCGTGTCACAGATAGACCCCACTGTAAAATGTGGCCTGTTTTTTAAAATAATGCAACATAGTGCTGTACATAAGTACAGTCACACCCAGGCCAAAAAAGAAAAGTTGCGTACGCTGGCCAAACTTTTAGCATGCACGGAGATACCACACCGAAACATGTGTGGCCTGTTTTATTATGGCTAAATACTGGTGTATATAAGTACAGTCACACCCAGGCCAAAAAAAGAAGTGGCGTACACTGGCCAAACTTTTAGCATGCACAGATGTGAGCAGGCACGGGGATACCACACCGAAACATGTGTGGCCTGTTTTTTTTTGGGGGGGGACTAAATACTGGTGTGTATAAGTACAGTCACACCCAGGCCGAAAAAAACAAAACTGGCCAAACTTTGAGCACCCACAGATATGAGCTGGCACAGAGATACCACACCGTAAAATGTGTGGCCTGTTTTCCAATTACACCTGGGGCTAGCTATTGTAGCCTTTCCGGGGGGTTTAGCTCTGAGATCGCTGTCTGGGTAGACAGAATGGCATGGAAACAGTTCATTCAGACAGCAATTATGGTAAAAACTGGCCGCAACCAGTTTTATTAAAGTCCACAGCACACAGATAAAACAAAGCATAAACAAAAGACCTAGGCTTGTCTAGCCACTAAATTACACTTATGTAATGTCCCTTTCTATCAGGAACCCAGACTCTATCAGTCTGTGCCCAAAACAACACATATGATATATGGTACCAGTATGGAGTTTCCCAGATCCTCCTCCTTATGTCTGAAGGTCCACCCGACGTCCAGACTTGAGAGAGATCCACTCCTATTCAGTAGTCATTATGCTGGAGGTTCACAGAGACACTCCTGTGTCCGGGGTCCTTCCTGCACCCAGACTGAGACGGCTCCCCTCCTCTTCAGTAATCATCAGCATGCATGCTCACAGAGACTGCTTCCTTGTGCCAGGACACCTCTCTGTGTCCAGGCTGAAGACAGCTCTAACACTCTTGGAGACTGTTTCTTGTGCCAGGACACCTCCCTGTGTCCAGGCTAAACTAGCTCCCACACTCTTGGAGACACCTTCTGTGCCTGGACCCCTTGTCCAGACTGAATGAGCTCTCAGATTGTGTTTGCAGACACCTACTTCTGGTCTCCTAATCAAGACCTGAGTAGTTTCAGGCCTGTGCTGCAAGTGTGTGCTGAATGTGAGGTGTAGTGACCTTTCTCTACCACTAGGTTTACAAAGCCACACATTTCCCTTATACCTAGGCGAAATGCACACCCCATTCAACACACATTCCTTCACTGTCTCACACTATATACAGTCAATATATCATACAGGTAGCAGCAGCAGCACCAGAACACAGGAAGGGAATGGACCCTCTTGATGTATGCAATGATCTATATACACACATACAGTGCCTGCAGGCCTTGCACTGATGTGTAGAGACCGAAGTACACTCCCCTGCCTACCTGACACTGGAACCTATATATTCTGGAATTAGTCATTAGAAGGACTGTTGGTTTATCTGGATTTGAATAGTTTAGGATGGTAGACCCCACACTGACTAAGAAATTGCCAAATCTGACCCTATCTCGGCAGCACCTCTCCCTACACTATCTCAATCCGGAGCTGAATGCGGCGAGCAGGACGGCGTCCGGTCTCTTATACCCCTGATGATGCTGTGCGGCCAACCAATCACTGCACAACCACAACAAAGATGGCTGTGGTATTTCATTGCCTGGCAGACAATCCCTGCAGCGTGATTGGGTCTCTAAAGTCCCCAAAAATGCTGGGTGGAGACCCGAGTTCCCGCTGAGTAATCCTGGAAATGCTCGGTGCTCACCGAGTACCGTGATACTAGGGCGAGTAACGAGTAGTGGCAAGCACTTTCGCTCATCACTATTCCTGGCCAATGACTGCTCAATTGCGGCACAACCCCATAAACCTCACCAATCAGAAAGTGATGGCATATCCCAGGAATATACAATCACTTCATAGGACTGGAATCCCCCTTTAATACACGGTATCAACATGTGTAGCATAGTAACATAAGGAGGGTAAGTTAGCGTGCACTCAGGTCAAGTATCGATGAGGTGCTGGTATAATGGACTGGTAAGTCCAAGAGTAGACTAGAAAATAGTTTACCGCACACTCAATTGGAATTTTTGTAAGGTGAATATAGGTTTATTAATGGACAATCAAAATATAGAGGCAAACAAGAAACATAAAGCGACATTTGTGTCAACGTTTCGGTTCGCCCGGAACCTTATTCATGAAGTCGCTGTGGAACAAGAGACACAGAATAAATAACACAAAACAAATATAGTGGAAATTATGATGGTGATTCAAAGCACACTTCTCCAGAGAAGATAGAAAAAACATAGTGATTGACAAAAAATTCTTTACATATATACAGATATACAGTTTATATACAATTGTACAAATAGATCCAAAAGGCATACTGGGGCTCAAGAGATTAGAGAGAATTTATTACCTTAGTCCAAGAGAATTTGGTGGATGAGTGCACAGGGCTAGGTAAGAGCCCGAATATGGAGGAAACTGTAAATAATAGTGGTAGAATTAAAAACTATGTAGTGAAACAGTATTAATCAGAAAAAGGCAGTCTAATACCTTTATCAAAAGCCTTGGGGAAATGAGGTGGAAGCCTCAGTTGCGATCTGTAATGAGGTATCAGTATGAGACTTAATGTGGCTATATACAGTGCAGTTTTAGTGAAGCCCCAATCGAAGTAAAAAAGGTACCTGTTATTGTTGTCTGGGATTTAGCCCACAAATGAATCGAAGGGATTACAATCCTGAAATGATTAAGAGGCTGAACTATAATCTAATGTGGACCATGGAAATAGTAGAGGTGGGATTCTATGGAGCATACCTGGCAGTCAGTACTTATAGGGAAGGCACAAGGGGCGGGAATTGTTTCCAACCTAAAGATAAATGATATGCTGTTGTAAAAATTGCTTGTTAAAGCGCCAAACTGGAAGTGGGACTCCCGGACCGGAAGTGACACATATAAGTAACTCCTATAGTTGAGCTCACCTAACATTGTCTCATCGACATTAGCCCAGATACCATTTCCACAGCGCATGTCCTGTACTACCTATTATCACCTCCAAACAACACACACTTTATTCAGATAATTTTGTACTGTCAGCACCCCGATGCGCCACTGCGCATGTCCAACATCTCTTATGCTTGCCTCCTTCCACCTATTATGCTACTGCACATGTCCTACATCAGTTCGCCCATCTCGACGCGTCACTTCCGGTCCGGGAGTCCCACTTCCGGTTTGGCGCTTTAACAAGCGCTTCCCATGTACCCACGTTGCAGTCCAGCCACAGCAAGGCGCGGGAGCGCCGCTTATTCCACAGCTTAGACGCCAGCCAGGTAGGCTTTACACCCATATATGGGTTCCACTATTTCTAACAAAAAGCCGCAATTTGGTAGCAATTTTTACAACAGCATATCATTTATCTTTAGGTTGGAAACAATTCCCGCCCCTTGTGCCTTCCCTATAAGTACTGACTGCCAGGTATGCTCCATAGAATCCCACCTCTACTATTTCCATGGTCAACATTAGATTATAGTTCAGCCTCTTAATAATTTCAGGATTGTAATCCCTTCGATTCATTTGTGGGCTAAATCCCAGACAACAATAACAACAGGTACCTTTTTTACTTCGATTGGGGCTTCACTAAAACTGCACTGTATATAGCCACATTAAGTCTCATACTGATACCTCATTACAGATCGCAACTGAGGCTTCCACCTCATTTCCCCAAGGCTTTTGATAAAGGTATTAGACTGCCTTTTTCTGATTAATACTGTTTCACTACATAGTTTTTAATTCTACCACTATTATTTACAGTTTCCTCCATATTCGGGCTCTTACCTAGCCCTGTGCACTCATCCACCAAATTCTCTTGGACTAAGGTAATAAATTCTCTCTAATCTCTTGAGCCCCAGTATGCCTTTTGGATCTATTTGTACAATTGTATATAAACTGTATATCTGTATATATGTAAAGAATTTTTTGTCAATCACTATGTTTTTTCTATCTTCTCTGGAGAAGTGTGCTTTGAATCACCATCATAATTTCCACTATATTTGTTTTGTGTTATTTATTCTGTGTCTCTTGTTCCACAGCGACTTCATGAATAAGGTTCCGGGCGAACCGAAACGTTGACACAAATGTCGCTTTATGTTTCTTGTTTGCCTCTATATTTTGATTGTCCATTAATAAACCTATATTCACCTTACAAAAATTCCAATTGAGTGTGCGGTAAACTATTTTCTAGTCTACTCTTGGACTTACCAGTCCATTATACCAGCACCTCATCGATACTTGACCTGAGTGCACGCTAACTTACCCTCCTTATACTATTTGATATTGGCTGTAGCACCGGTCTCCTCCCTGATTATACCTATGTCTACCGACACATTCGCATATGATAACACCACCAGTACCAGCATCCTATCTAAGGTTACTGGCTCTAATGATTTTTTGAAAACCCCATCCCATGAGCTCAAGACCAGGGATTATGAAAAAGAACGGCGCAAATTAATTTCCCATGATCTGCACTGTATAACACTGGCAGAATATCATAAGCAGAGTAAAATCCCTAGGGGATTAAGGAGTAACCTCCGACCAACCCTCTTCTCTGAGAACTCAGAATACTGTGAGAGATATAGGAATATTCTCAATAAATGCTCTCTAGATATTATCATTTTGACAATAGAATACCTCCAAAAATCCATAACTGAGACTAAGCAAAACATACAGGCAATAGAGGCACAATTATCTGCTACTATCCCGGCCACAGAGTGGAACGCTCTGAAGATCAAAACAGACAAAATCCTATCTGAGCATCAAAAAGTGCTACAAGAAAGAAAGCGCCAAAAATTTCAGCGGGATCTGGACGACTACTCCTCGAATAGGATCTACAGATGGAGCGATACATCCGGCACCTGGCGCAGGCCTCAGTTTCGACGAAACTATGGCTCATTCAGCTCAGGGAGCGACTCTTCCACCCACTCAGGAAAGAATCGTTTTTTATCCAGAAGCCGCAGGGGAGGACCCATAGACCAACAAGGCGATCAAGGAGATCGCATGACTACCCGATCTCAGGTGAGAGAACGGATTTGGTGATCAACATCTCTGATTACCTGCTTTCCCCTGCGGAACTTACTTTGTTACAGAAAGGACTTTCTTTCTGCCCAACCCCTAAGTGGGATGCGCTGCAATTGGACAGAGACTTGGAGAGATTCTATCGGACAATAAGACTAAAAACTCACTTTGGTCTCACACCTGCTTCCAACGATACATTACCCACACGGGATGTATCTAGGCCTGAACTATCCATCTCTAATTTTGGCCTCCGTAATCGAAGTAGATTTTCGCCTCCACATGTCTATCACGCTACAGAGACTTTTATATCACTAGTAGATCGTGATATGAAATCACTTTCCCATCAAGCACAATTAGGCCTCTTTCCTCCACATTCCAACCTGACTATTCTTGAAAAACAGGCCCTTAACACTCTCGGTAAGAATAGGGATATAATAATAAAACCAGCAGACAAGGGCGGAGCAATTGTTGTAATGAATCGTAATGACTATATGCGGGAGATTAATAGACAACTGTCAGATCAGGATACCTACCTCCGGATACCTAGTGACCCTGTCTTTGTCATTGCCAACAAGATCAAAGATTTACTTAAAACTTACTATGATCAGGATATCATAGATCAACAGACGGTCACTTTTCTAACTAATTGTCATCCCATTACCCCCGTCTTCTACATTCTGCCAAAAATACATAAATCACTCCACAATCCACCTGGCAGACCCATTGTAGCCTCTACAGATTCAATATTATCTCCATTATCAATATTTCTGGAGAAGATTCTAACGCCTTACATTAAACAAACCAGATCATTCCTCCTCGACACAGGACATTTTCTGAGAGTCATCCAACAATTGGGGCCGACACCACCAGGTAGTGTCCTTGTGACCCTCGATGTTAACAGTTTGTATACATCAATAGCTCATGATAAAGGAATTGAGGCAGTTAAGACCCTTTTGGAAACATCAGATTTATCCACCAACTCAGTCCAACTGTGTCTGGATCTATTATATCTGGTACTGCATGAGAATTATTTTCTGTACGAGGACACCTACTATGTACAGAAATGCGGCACCGCAATGGGAGCTAATGTTGCGCCCGCTTATGCAAATGCGTATATGAACTCATTTGAACAAACATACATATACCCTAGCGACCTATTTATCCGTCATACACTCGGTTATCACCGATACATAGACGATATCTTCTTTATATGGACCGGTTCAACCACCACCTTATTAGAATTCCATGCATACCTCAATTCCATTTTTTCTGAGCTGCAATTCTCTCTGACCTATGATACCATGTCTATCCCTTTCCTCGATACCAAGGTTTTGCTTGATACACATGGTAACCTATCAACTGACCTTTACAACAAACCAACTGATAGGAACAACCTTCTACACTATTCCAGCTGTCATCCTCGCTCAACCAGAAATAGCTTGCCAAGATCCCAACTGAGTAGAGTATGCAGGATTGTGTCAGATAAAGACATACTTGAAACTAGACTTGACACAATGGCACAGAAATTTAGGGACCGCCATTACCCTACAAGACTATTACAGGAAGAAAAATACGGGCCATTACACCACCGTCCCCACGACCACCTACCATTCCGAAAGAAAGGGTGCCTTTTGTACATTCTTACCACCCCCTTATGCCAAAAGCCTATTCCATCATCAAAAAACACTGGCCCCTGTTATCCAGGGCATACCCGAACATCGAATCATTCGATGCACGGTATTGATGTGCAAAAAAAAGGGCTCCTAATGTTAGAGATAGGCTAGTTAATGCAGATATTGGCAGTGCTCTTCCCACAAACAACCAAAGGCTCTTAGCCCCCCGGAAACACGGGACATTCCCATGCTTAAATTGTGCAGCCTGTTCTAACGTTATCAAATCAGACCATCTCACACACCCCAGGACTGGCAAGTCGTTTCCATTAAAAGGTTTCTTCACCTGTAACTCTAACTTTGTTGTGTACCTTATCAAGTGCCCATGCGGCCTCTTATACATTGGGGAGACTACCCAACACATTAAAGACCGCATAGCCGGGCATAAATCTACCATCCGGTGCCAAAAAAATTGGCTTCCACTACCGGACCACTTTACCAAATTCAGACACTCAGTCGCCCAGATCAAATTTCAGGTCATGGAAGGAGTTCCACGCCCGAGGAGAGGTGGTGACCATGTCAAACTGTTAAAATTAAGAGAAACTTACTGGATACATAAGCTAGATACTCTAGCCCCAAAGGGATTAAATAGAGAAATAGATCTTTTATTATAAACTTCCTATACTCTGTATTGACGGTATTTATTTCTTTCACAGACCCGATAACTCCCCATCTACAGGTGAGTTTACTCCTGACCCGGGTATCTGCCATAAGTCCCTGACCTCTTGACCCCGAGTCCTTAACAATAGTATTTTTGTTTTCCCATTTATTTGGTCATTTTAAATTTGTTTTCCCATTCTCTGATTTATTTAGTCGTTTTAATTTTTTATTTTTATTTTTTCATTTTCCTCAATTTTTCATTTTATTTTCATTTTTTTCATTTTTTTCGTTTTCTCAATTTTTCATTTATAGTTATATTTTCAAAGCCTTATATCGGGCACGCCCCATTCTTATTCTGAACTGAATTGAAGAATATCCCTCTATATATATAAATGATTTGCATATAAGTAACTCCTATAGTTGAGCTCACCTAACATTGTCTCATCGACATTAGCCCAGATACCATTTCCACAGCGCATGTCCTGTACTACCTATTATCACCTCCAAACAACACACACTTTATTCAGATAATTTTGTACTGTCAGCACCCCGATGCGCCACTGCGCATGTCCAACATCTCTTATGCTTGCCTCCTTCCACCTATTATGCTACTGCGCATGTCCTACATCAGTTCGCCCATCACGACGCGTCACTTCCGGTCCGGGAGTCCCACTTCCGGTTTGGCGCTTTAACAAGCGCTTCCCATGTACCCACGTTGCAGTCCAGCCACAGCAAGGCGCGGGAGCGCCGCTTATTCCACAGCTTAGACGCCAGCCAGGTAGGCTTTACACCCATATATGGGTTCCACTATTTCTAACAAAAAGCCGCAATTTGGTAGCAATTTTTACAACAGCATATCATTTATCTTTAGGTTGGAAACAATTCCCGCCCCTTGTGCCTTCCCTATAAGAACTGACTGCCAGGTATGCTCCATAGAATCCCACCTCTACTATTTCCATGGTCCACATTAGATTATAGTTCAGCCTCTTAATCATTTCAGGATTGTAATCCCTTCGATTCATTTGTGGGCTAAATCCCAGACAACAATAACAACAGGTACCTTTTTTACTTCGATTGGGGCTTCACTAAAACTGCACTGTATATAGCCACATTAAGTCTCATACTGATACCTCATTACAGATCGCAACTGAGGCTTCCACCTCATTTCCCCAAGGCTTTTGATAAAGGTATTAGACTGCCTTTTTCTGATTAATACTGTTTCACTACATAGTTTTTAATTCTACCACTATTATTTACAGTTTCCTCCATATTCGGGCTCTTACCTAGCCCTGTGCACTCATCCACCAAATTCTCTTGGACTAAGGTAATAAATTCTCTCTAATCTCTTGAGCCCCAGTATGCCTTTTGGATCTATTTGTACAATTGTATATAAACTGTATATCTGTATATATGTAAAGAATTTTTTGTCAATCACTATGTTTTTTCTATCTTCTCTGGAGAAGTGTGCTTTGAATCACCATCATAATTTCCACTATATTTGTTTTGTGTTATTTATTCTGTGTCTCTTGTTCCACAGCGACTTCATGAATAAGGTTCCGGGCGAACCGAAACGTTGACACAAATGTCGCTTTATGTTTCTTGTTTGCCTCTATATTTTGATTGTCCATTAATAAACCTATATTCACCTTACAAAAATTCCAATTGAGTGTGCGGTAAACTATTTTCTAGCATAGTAACATAGTTAGCAAGACAAAAAAAGACATTTGTCCATCCAGTTCAGCCTATATTCCATTAGAATAAATCCCCAGATCTATGTCCTTCTAAAGAACCTAATAACTGTAAAATACAATATTGTTACGCTCCAGGAAGACATCCAGGCCTCTCTTGAACTGCTCAACTGAGTTCGCCATCACCACCTCCTCAGGCAAGGAATTCCAGATTCTCACTGTCCTAACAGTAAATAATCCTCTTCTATGTTGGTGGAAAAACCTTATCTCCTCCAGATGCAGAGAATGCCCCCTTGTGACTGTCACATTCTTTGGTATAAACAGATCCTTGGAGAGATATTTGTATTGTCCCCTTATATACTTATACATGGTTATTAGATTGCCCCTCAGTCGTCTTTTTTCTAGACTAAATAATCCTAATTTCGCTAATCTCTCTGGGTATTGTAGTTCCCCCATCCCCTTTATTAATTTTGTTGCCCTTCTTTGTACTCGCTATAGTTCTATTATATACTTCCTGAGCATCGGTGCCCAAAACTGTACACAGTACTCCATGTGCGGTCTAACCAGGGATTTGTACAGAGGCAGTATAATGCTCTCATCATGTGTATCCAGACCTCTTTTAATGTACCCCATGATCCTGTTTGCCTTGGCAGCCACTGTCAGGTAATGGCTGCTCCAGGTAAGTTTATCATTAACTAGGATCCCCAAGTCCTTCTCCATGTCAGAGTTACCCAGTGGTTTCCCGTTCAGTGTGTAATGGTGATATTGATCCCTTCTTCACATGTGTATAACCTTACCTTTATCATTGTTAAACCGCATCTGCCACCTTTCGGCTCAAGTTTCCAACTTATCCAGATCCATCTGTAGCAGAATACTATCTTCTCTTATATTGACTACTTTACATAGTTTTGTATCATCTGCAAATATCGATATTTTACTGTGCAAACCTTCTACCAGATAGTTAATAAATAAGTTGACGAGAATAGGTTCCAACATCGACCCCTGCGGTACCCCACTGGTCACAGCGACCCAGTTAGAGAATATACTATTTATAACCACCTTCTGCTTTCTATCACTAAGCCAGTTACTCACCCATTTACACACATTTTCCCCCAGACCCAGCATTCTCATTTTGTGTACAAACCTCTTGTGTGGCACGGTATCAAATGCTTTTGGAAAAATCAAGATATACCACGTCAAACTTACCTTGGTCCAGTCTATAGCTTACCTCTTCATAAAAACTGATTAGATTGGTTTCACAGGAGTGATTCCTCATAAACCCATGCTGATATGGAGTTAAACAGTTATTCTCATTGAGATAATCCAGAATAACATCTCTCAGAAACCCTTCAAGTATTTTACCAATAATAGAGGTTAGACTTACTGCCCCATAATTTCCAGGTTCACTTTTAGAACCCTTTTTGAATATTGGTACCACATTTGCTATGCGCCAGTCCTGTGGAACAGACCCCGTCGCTATAGAGTCCCTAAATATAAGAAATAATGGTTTGTCTATTTGTAGCAAAAGAAGAGGACCGGGCACCACTATAAAGTGAATAAGTCAGATTGACCGGGGTGCTACCAGTGTGCCCATGGATATAGATACAACAAAGAAAGAAAAGAAAGGCACAATATGAGGTGCACACACCAAATATAAATGTGGAAAAAGCTTTAAAGTATCTGTTTTTAAAATGATTTTATATGCACTTTTGTACTGTATGTGCACTTCTAGTTGTTCTAATAAAGCTTTTTTAACATCTATATTTGGTGTGTGCACCTCATATTGTGCCTTTCTTTTCTTTCTTTGTTGGTTTGTCTATTTAATCACTTAGTTCTCTTAGTACTCGTGGGTGTATGCCATTCGGACCCAGAGATTTATCTATTTTAATCTTATTTAGCCGGTTTCACATCTCTTCTTGGGTTAGATTGGTGACCTTTAATAAAGGGTTGTCTTTGTCTCAGCATTTCACCTAGCATTTTATTTTCCACCGTGAATACCGTGGAGAAGAAGGTGTTTAGTATATTAGCTTTTTCCTCGTCATCTACAACCATTTTTTTGCTCACAATTTTTTAAGTGGCCTACATTTTCACTTTTGATTTTTTTACTATTGATATAGTTGAAGAACAGTTTGGGAATAGTTTTACTCTCCTTAGCAATGTGCTTCTCTGTTTCCTTTTTGTCAGCTTTAATTCGTTTTTTTAGATAAAGTATTTTTCTCCCTATAGTCTTTTAGAGCTTCAGCGGTGCCATCCTGCTTTAGTAGTTTAAATGCTTTCTTTTTACTGTTAATTGCCCCTCTTACTTCTTTATTTAGCTACATTGGGTTTTTCCTATTTCTTGTCCTTTTATTCCCACAAGGTATAAACCACTTACAGTGCCTATTTAGGATGTTCTTAAACATTTCCCATTTATTATCTGTATTCTTATTTCTGAGGACATTGTCACAGTCAACCAGATTAAGGGCATCTCTAAGCTGGTCAAACTTTGCCTTCCTAAAGTTCAGTGTTTTTGTAACTCCCTGACAAGTCCCCTAGCGAAAGACAAGTGATACTGTACAATATTGTGGTCCCTATTTCCTAGATGCCCGACGACCTGAAGATTTGTTATTCTGTCAGGTCTATTAGATAGTATTAGGTCTAAAAGTGCTGCTCCTCTGTTTGGATTCTGCACCAATTGTAAAAAAATAATTTTTCTTGGTTATTAGCAGAAACCTGTCACCTTTATGGGTTTCGCAGGTCTCTGTTTCCCAGTTAATATCCGGGTAGTTAAAGTCCCCCATAACAAGGACCTCATTATGGGTTGCAGCTTCATCTATCTGACTTAGTAGTAGACTTTCCATGATTTCTGTTATATTTGGGGGTTTGTGCAGTAATATACCAAGCAGCCACCCCCTCCATTGGGATTGGTAGGTTGTGAGTGGTTGTCTCATCGTTATTTCTGCACCTGTGTTACCTCCATCTTAACTACATGGGTCCATTGCATCCTGATAGTGCATTTGTTCGGAGGCCTGGGCAGGTAAGCATCTCTGCCTTTTGCTAGTATTTTTGAATTTTTGGAGGATCTCTAAATCCTCTTTTTGTGCTATATTTGTTTAGGGTTTGTAACAGACCCCAGTGAGAATTTTTTTAGTATTTTTCCCTCCATATATTTCGACCCATATGGACTCGACATCCTCATTCCCTTCGCTAATATCCTCCCTTACTGTGGACTTTAGACAAGACTTTACATAAAGACAAACCCCTCCTCCTCTCTGATTTTTATGATCCTTTCTAAACAGACTGTAACCCTGTAAGTTAACTGCCCAGTCATAGCTTTCATCTAACCATTAGTGATGAGCGAGTATGCGCGTTGCTCGGGTATCCCCGAGCATGCTCCGGTGATCTCCGAGTATTTTGGCGTGCTCGGAGATTTAGTTTCTGTCTCCACAGCTGCATGATTTGTGGCTGCTTGACAGCATGAATGCATGTGAGGATTCCCTAACAAACAGGCAATCCCCACATGTATTCAGGCTGTCAAGCAGCCACAAATCATGCAGCGTCGGCAGTAGAAACTAAATCTCCGAACACGCCTAAATATTCGGAGATCACCCAAGCGTACTCGGGAAAACCCGAGCAGCGAGCATACTGGCTCATTACTACTAAACATGTCTCGATTATTCCCACTATGGCATAATTACATGTAGATATTTCTGTTTCTAGTTCTTCCATCTTGTTTGTCAGGCTTCTGGAATTCGCGAGAACACAGTTTAGAGGATTTTGTTTTGTTCCAATCTCCTCCCTGTGGATTCTTTTAGAAATTTTCTCACCTCCCTTCCGAGCATGTTGTCTTGGGTCTTCTTTGCCTCACCTCATATCCTTCATCAGTATATTTTCTGACTTCATGTTCATGTCTAACGTTTTTCTTCCCGTTCCCTCTTCTTCTAGTTTAATGCCCTCCTGATGAGTGTAGCGAGTCTTCTGGCGAATGTGTGTTTCACAGGTTTGTTGAGATGCAGTCCGTCTCTGGCAAGGAGTCCGTCATACAGGTAATTCACACCGTGGTCCAGGAATCCGATTCCTTGTTGTCTGCACCATCGTCTTAGCCAGTTGTTCGCATCAAGGATCCTGTTCCATCCCATGGTGCCATGCCCGTCTACGGGAAGGATAGAAGAAAAAACTACCTGTACATCCAGTTCCTTTACTTTCTTCCCCAACTCTTCAAAGTCCTTGCAAATTGTTGGTAGGTCCTTCCTTGCCGTGTTATTGGTGCCAACATGTACCAGAAGAAATGGATGGACGTCCATGGAACTGATGAGCTTTGGTATCCTATCGGTCACATCCACATGCGGCAAATTACACGCAACATTTTTAATTAATAGTCATCTATGAGTTTAAAAATGGACAATTCTCTAGCAGACAGAAAGTTAAAGGCAACCTGTCACCAGGTTTTTGCTATCCCATCAGGAAAGCAGCATAACGTAGAAAGAGAAATTCTAATTCCAGCTCTGTATCACTTATAGGGCTGCTCATTGTAGTTTTCAAAAAATCACTGATTTATCTGCTGCACACCTAGCAGTGTTCTCTGAATGCTCAGCTCTGTATAACCCCGCCCACACTACTGATTGGCAGTTTATTGTGTACACTGTGCATAGGCAGAAAGCTGCCAATTAGTGGTGGTGGAAGGGGATTAATTAGAGCCCATGAATATGGACTGCAACATGGGAGAAGATTTATAAGTCTTCTAGTGATAATCTCCTGATGATTAATCTGTGATTTTATGAAAACAACAGCAAGCAGCCCCGTAAGTGATACATCGCTGGATTCAGGTTTTCTGTGCCTACATTCTTCTACTCTCAGGTCAGGAGTCAAAAACCTAATGACAGATTCCCTTTAAAAGACAAGTAAAACATCATATCTGCTGCTATAAAACCAAATGCATCTATTATGAAGCCCTAAAGTTCAAACACTTGTTTATGTAGCACATTCAATTCAGAGTAACACCCCTATGTGTCATAGGCTATTGGGAGAAAACTCCCTTCACAGACAGTACAAATAATGAATAATGATGTAGCACAATGGTATTGTAAAATTACTAGATAGTGAGAATTTCACCCATAAAGTAATCCCAGATCTTCCCTCTGCCTCATACATGGGTGCAACCATTAAATAACAAGTGCATGCATCATATTACAGACAGCAGCTACAAAACATACTGAGAACTTCACAGCCAAGTGAAATCTAATTTACTCTCAATAAGACATATGTGCATAAATTCACCAGATATATTCGAGCACATAAACAGTCTCTCCTCTTAGCAAACCAGAATGACTATCGTTATGGAGCAACAAGCAGGAATATCTCACCTGAAAGTTGTCAATGAAGCCATCTCTATTGGTGATTTGTATCACCAGCATGAATAATGACATCTGCTCAAAGAAGGCAATAAAGGCTTAAAATTAAATTTTCTGACGTGCATATTTAAAGGGGTTATCCATTAAAAATAAGTTATAACTTAGTCACAGGATAACTGATAATTTACTGATAGGTGTGGGTCTGGGCGCTGGGACCTGCACTGATCTGCAGAACTGGGAATGTTTATCCCATTACAAGATGGAAAGACAGGTCACATGCCGCTCCATCTTATGGGGATAAAAGTTCCACATTCTGACGACTGGGCCGGCGTCACACTAGCGAGGAATAATGACGACGTAAAACATCGCATAACACTCGGACCGCTGTTAATCTATGGGGCAGCTCCCATCACAGTTTTTGTTTTCAGCCGTATTATACGTGCAAGTGAAATCGCAGCATGCTGCGATTTGCCGCGTATATTGGCCGAGACTCGCCAATGCAAGTCTATGGATGCAAGAAAAACATTGCGCACCACACAGACCATCCGTGTGACTTGCGAGAAATACGCACCTGTGTATTTGAATAGCCAGCAATTCAGTGCGGTGTACAGTAAAATCACACTGACAGGTTAGAATAGAATAGATATATACACCTAGAATAGGTGTATATACAGTGCCTTGCGAAAGTATTCGGCTCCTTGGAACTTTTCAACCTTTTCCCATATATCATATTTCAAACATAAAAATACCAAATGTAAATTTTCAGTGAAGAATCAATAACAAGTGGGACACAATTGTGAAGTTGAACGAAATTTATTGGTTATTTTAAATTTTTGTGGAAATACAAAAACTGAAAAGTGGGGCGTGCAATATTATTTGGCCCCTTTAATTTATTACTTTGTTGCGCCACCTTTTGCTGCGATTACAGCTGCAAGTCATCTGGAGTTTGTCTCTATCAGTTTTGTACATCGAGAGACTGAAATTCTTGCCCATTCTTCCTTAGCAAACAGCTCAAGCTCAGTGAGGTTGGATGGAGATCGTTTGTGAACAGCAGTTTTCAGCTCTTTCCACAGATTCTCAATTGGATTCAGGTCTGGACTTTGACTTGGCCATTTTAACACCTGGATACGTTTATTTGTGAACCATTCCATTGTAGATTTTGCTTTATGTTTGGGATCATTGTCTTGTTGGAAGACAAATCTTCGTCCCAGTCTCAAGTCTTTTGCAGACTCCAACAGGTTTTCTTCAAGAATGGTCCTGTATTTGGCTCCATCCATCTACCCATCAATTGTAACCATCTTCCCTGTCCCTGCTGAAGAAAAGCAGGCCCAAACCATGATGCTGCCACCACCATGTTTGACAGTGGGGATGGTGTGTTCAGGGTGATGAGCTGTGTTGCCTTTACGCCAAACGTTTGGCATTGTTGCAAAAAAGTTCGATTTTGGTTTTATCTGACCAGAGTACCTTCTTCCACATGTTTGGTGTGTCTCCCAGGTGGCTTGTTGCAAACTTTAAACAACACTTTTTATGGATATCTTTGAGAAATGGCTTTCTTCTTGCCTCTCTTCCATAAAAGGCCAGAATTGTGCAGTGTACAACGGATTGTTGTCCTATGGACAGACTGTCCCACCTCATCTGTAGATCTCTGCAGTTCATCCAGAGTGATCATGGGCCTCTTGGCTGCATCTCTGATCAGTCTTCTCCTTGTTTGAGATGAAAGTTTAGAGGGACAGCTGGGTCTTGGTAGATTTGCAGTGGTATGATACTCCTTCCATTTCAATATGATCGCTTGCACAGTGCTCCTTGGGATGTTTAAAATTTTGGAAATCATTTTGTATCCAAATCCGGCTTTAAACTTTAAACTGTTGTGTTCCTTGGTCTTCATGATGCTCTCTGTGCTTCAAACAGAACCCTGAGACTATCACAGAACAGATGCATTTATACGGAGACTTGATTACACACAGGTGGATTATATTTATCATCATTATTCATTTAGGACAACATTGGATCATTCAGAGATCCACAATGAACTTCTGGAGTGAGTTTGCTGCACTGAAAGTAAAGGGGCCGAATAATATTGCACGCCCCACTTTTCAGTTTTTGTATTTCCACAAAAATTTAAAATAACCAATAAATTTTATTCAACTTCACAATTGTGTCCCACTTGTTGTTGATTCTTCACCAAAAATTTACATTTGGTATCTTTATGTTTGAAGCATGATATGTGGGAAAAGGTTGAAAAGTTCCAGCGAGCCGAACACTTTCACAAGGCACTGTAGGTTTCCATTGGTGTGAAGGATGAAGGGCTGGGAGAAGTCTGCATAGGCCAGTATTAGGGCTTCAGTCAAGGCCACCTTTAAGGCTCAGAAGGCTTTTTCCTGACTATTTCCCCACTGAATAGTCTAATTCTTTGCCCCAGACAGCACTCCTTTTAGTAACTCCAGCAGCGGATTAGCAATACAAATGAAATTCTTCACGAACCTTCGGTAGTACCCAGTAAGCCCCAGAAAGGCCCGCACATCCTTCACTGTCTTTGGGGTGGGCCAGTCCTGTACTGCTGCTATCTTCTCACGTGCAGGTATCACTCCCTCAGCGGATAAGACGTGTCCCGGGTATTCGATTTGCTTGCAGAATAAGTGACATTTTTGGAGCTTCACTTTCAGGCCGTGCTTCTGTAGCCGACTCAACACTTGCTCCAACCGCCGAAGATATTCTTCAAAGATGGCTGCATAGAAGATGATGTCATCCAGATAGATGAGGGTAGCCTCAAAGTTCAGATCTCCGAAACATCTCTCCAGCAGTCACTGAAATGTTCCAGCAGCATTAGTAAGGCCAAAGGGCATCCGATTGAATTCAAATAATCCCATGGGCAGTATGAACGCTGACTTCAGCCGGTCATGCTCAGCACCTGCCGATATACTGTCCAGATCTAGGGACGAGAAGTACATCGCTTTCCCCAAGGCGGACAATGACTCCTCAATTCTCGGTAGGGGTACGAATCCCGCACTGTACAAGCATTCAGTCACCTATAGTCGACACAAAAACGCAGGGTTCGATCCTTCTTTCGAACTAGAACGAAGGGAGCTGCCCACGGGCTCTGACTCTCCCGTATGACTCCACTCTGCAGCATGTGTGCAAAAATTTCTTTCACTTCCTGGTACATCTGAGACGGGATCTGCCGATATCTCTCAAGGATCGGTGCAGCACTTCTTGTGGGTATTTCGTGGGTTATGGCTGTAGTGCACCCGAAGTCATTGTCATGACAGGTGAAGACGCCTTGGTAAAGCTCCAGCACAGCTTCCATCTGTTGCACCTGTTGTGGTGAGAGCCCCGTCAGTTCAGCCCACATTTTCTCTAAGATACGACGCCCTTCCTTCATACTTCCTGACAGATGCTCTGGAGACATGGTAACGGCTACAGTCCAAGGATCTCCTTGTTTCACTGCTAACTGAATGGCCTCTGGTTGCATCAGTTCTTCCAGCATGCCCAGCACCTGTGCCACTTCACTCTTGGGCGAGAGGGTAAGATTGTTCTCCCCCAGGTTGACGCACCACACCACTACGTTACCGTCATGGACAATGGCTAATGTCCAAGCAATGAGGAGTCCTGAGGGTATTTCATCCATTAAGGTTGGCTCTATCTGGACTTCCACCCCTTCGAGTGGTGTTCAAGCTCATATGGGCAGCGTGAGCACAGTCTGTCCAGGCAGTAAAACGAGTTTAGCAGAGGCAGGGACTATCACTTTTCCTAAAACTTTCCCTTCACTCAACATTTCTTGGGCCTGGGCAACCCGTATTAATTGTTGTAACGCCTACCTCTGGGGAGTCCGTGGGCTCCATCAGTCCAGAAAAGCATCTGGTGACTCGCTGATCTAGAGAGTCCCGAGTTCTTTCAGCACATTCATCCCCAAAGTCTCTGCAGGGCCATCGCCAGTATCTCGGGCGGTCAACACGACACTTTTCCGGCCCACATCTGTGCCGTATACTGTAATTTACATCCAGACCATCCCTGTGACTGGATCGGCAACTGATTGGCCGCCGTTAACGTTTTTGGCATGGTGGTCACCTGTGAACCGGTACCAAGTAGGCAGCGGATGGGCTCAACCATTCATTTCAGCCCGTACGAGAGGGCTCATAGCTATTAAACTTTTGGGACTACCTTCTATCCTCCTTGGCTTCTCAGGCTGTGGGCAGCATCCCCTGGCCACAGAGCCTACTAGTTTTAATGGCTGCAGAGTCAGTGGCAGCCCCCTTCTTGCACACCCTCGGGCATAATGTCCAGCATCCCCACACTTGAAGCAAGTCGGATTCCTCTCTGCTCGTGACTGTTCCTTTTCCGGGCGGTGTTCACCTAGCAAACAGGGTTCGGAGTCACTTTTGCGCCTGGGCACAGTTGGTGCTGCAGTGGGGACCTTTCTGAGACTGGACCACTCTTCTCGCATGTCCCGTATTTTTTCTGGATCTCGCGGGCCCAGTCAGGTTCAGCTGCGGAGAGATGGGTACCTCATTGCTCCAGACCATCCATGCCAAGGCTGCGGTCCCCTGCTCCTGCTTGCGTGCACATGCTTCCGCCCCAACTTCCAGGAAAGACATGCGCGGATTGGCCTGCAAGCGCTCCTGGAAGGCCTGCTTAAGCAGCGCATCCCTGAGTCCTGCCACAAGTTGGTCTCTCAAAATCAGGTCAGGAGGCCCCACGCCTACGTCATCTCACTTAGCGATCGCTGCGCAGATCTCCTGCAATGCGTTCATATATTGGGTCACGGACTCCCCCTCCCTTTTGGGCGTGGATAAACAAGTGCATCCGCACTTCACCAACTTCCGTGGGGTCCCCATGCATCTCTTCTAAGATTTGCAACTTCTTGGTGAAAGTGTTCCACTCATGCGGGGGCCGGAACATGACAGAGCATCTAGCTTCCCCATCCAGGGCCATCACAGCAATCTCTGCCTGCATAGCGGGGGTCATGGGGTGCATTCTTAGCATGCCTTTTACCCACTCGGACCAGTCACATAACAGTGAATTGCTCCTTGTAACTTTGGGAGATTGCTGAGCATGGCCCCCAGCGGCAAGCTGGCCCTGGGACACCCACGGCTCCTTGGTCTCCCGCCTCTGCACCCGTGGACTGTATCCTGCCAGCTATGCCAAATGTAAGCAGGTTGTGGGATGCCGTGATGCAAGGGAGGCATAGCAAGGGTTAACAGTATAGCATTTAATGGAACAATAAAGGTGCTCCTCGCAGGGAGATAAACAGTTAAATTGAAAAGAGAAATGGCAATGTAACAACAGTTCTATTATCAAACTTATCATGTCCTTAGGTTCCTCAACCGCAGATGATCCTTTGGGGTTGTAGTTCCGACAATGGCAGGGGAGTGTCCGCAGATGGGGTCCCATAAACAACGGTCCAACTTCTGGCTGCAACGGGCGGTCTCCAGTTACCCATTGAGCCCCTAGTCCATAAGCCTGTGCAGCTAAAGTAACGAAAGCTGCAGCAATACCAGGATCAAGCGTGGGCTGATGTGTGCTGACTGGCAGAGAAGACCACAAACTACTGTCCTGTAACCGGCCCTCGCTTCTCTGCACGTGCGCGGTATTGACTGTCACTGGGCGCACGGCGCTCTTTACACTCATTGTCTGTCTGGAGCACTCCCTTAATCTCTGCTGCGGCTTGTCTCCACGCTGTCTGTCACCCTCTGGAGCGCGCTGCACGCCTGCTTCTGCTCGCGCTGCTGGCAGGAAACTCACTGCTGCTTTGTGCACTTTCAGCTCTCTGCCCAGCTTAGACACGCCCCCTCTTCCCAGGTCATGGGACTTGTCCGGTCCCCTATTCCTTTCCCCGGGCAACATGGGACGCAGCCTCGACAGTTCTGGACCCGACTCAATACAGGTACCCGCAGCCCGGTCTTCCTCCTTACACATGCAATGTTAAAGTGCAAGTGCAGAGAAAATTCCGCTGGTAGAGCAGTGTGTCAGGAATCTGAAATCTGGTGATAACAATTTCTACAAGTAGTCAGAGATGAGCGAATTTGTTCGGATTCGGTTCCGAATACGATGAGACTCAAATATTGTTTTTGCAATATTCGTCGACCACAGCTGAATGTCATTAGAGTCAATGGGAGTAAAAATTACTGAATATGTTAAGAACCGATCATAAGACATACATTTGGCACAAATATTGTTCAAATATATTTCAAAATCAGATCCGGGGCCAAAATCCGAACAAATTCACTCATCTCTACTCCTGATCCCAATCAATTACATCTACAATGGGGGAAACATTAGATTTCACTGCCCAGAATTATTCAACCCCTTCATGTCAAGCATCTCTAATACTTAGTAGAGCCATTTTAGTTGTAGACCTATTGAAAACATGATGCATAGCAAGCTTCTGGAAGCATTCCCGAGGAATGTTAGTCCATGCTCATGAACAGTGGCATTTAGTACACTTATATTCTTTATATTCTTGTGTTGTCAAGAGAGAAGCCAAAAAGTTAAGGGAATCTGTCAGAAGAATCTACTCACCTAAGATGACTTTATGGGCATGTAGGTCATATGAAAATGGATAAAATACTGTACCTTGATATCTGCAATCAGATTTTTCATTCCAGAGAAATCCACATTTTTCTTTTTTGTAAATGAGCTGTTCCAGGCTATGGCCGGACACTGATCTGGTTCCAGGGATTATTAGAAATGAGACAAGTAACTAACTCAATACAGTAGAACTGAACTTTGTGTTCTGGCAAACACATTTGCTGCAGCTGTTAGAATCTGCAGGTAACGTGGGATGCAGTGACGAGCAGGAGGCAGAAAGAGTTAAAGGGTTTATTACAGGGGATACTCCACGCAGGGAGGTAAAGAGTTATGAGGGGAGCAAAACTGGGTATTGTGTAGGGGTAGGAACGAATGTTTATGAAACAGGTAAACTTATCAATCTGATGGTTTCTGGGCTGGGAAGGCTTGGAATCCCTCGATGGCGTCGCAAGTGACCCTTGAAGTCTCTGGCCTGATTCTGAAGAAAGTTGAGGCACTGTCTCCTGACGGAAGCAACGTATCCTGACTCTCCTAGATGAGGTCCTGCGCTACCACCGAAAAGACGTACGTGATGTGAAGTAGTTTGTGGTACTGCTGGAGTGTTACTCAGCTCAGTGGCAGCGGCGGGAGTGAAGCTACCTGAATCTGAATGCTCTGCCTGGACAGACTTAGGCCGTGCCTGCCGCAGTCAGCTGAACGGTGCGAGAGGAACTCTCAGTCAAAGCGTTGAGCGGGCACTCTGGTCTATATTGCTCACAGTCAGTGTGTGCATAGGCTGGGGAGCTGCAAGTCGGGCCTGGATTACTACGCAGCTCCACGGAGAGTGAATAACCTTCTAATGCTGCGCGCTCTGTTTTCCCACCAAGTGAGTCTCTTTCCCGCGCATCGCCCCTTTTATCTCTGTCACGCACCCCACAGTTGAGTACAAAGGTCAAAAAGCTTTTCCCCGGCAACATTGGTGACAGCCCGAATAGTTCCGGAACCATCGTGAGAGAGGTACCACCGGCCCAGTCCATCTTCCTACACTCCCCCTCTCCTTTTGCTTACCATTCCATGGGCGAGTGTTCTCGTAAAACGCGTTGACAGTTTTCTTTCTGAACAGTTTGTTGCCAAATAAATTGATCCTGATTGTATCGATTTGGGGGTAATCCGGCTGTTGTTCGTTCGGAGCGTCGTAAGTCATAAGGCGTAGTAGAGTCACCTTGGGTGGTCACGTCAGGTTGCATAGGTGAGGGCGATAGGGTGTCCATTTTCACTGGGACAGACTCCTCAGGGATTTCAGTTACTTATCCCCCTGTAGATCTTCGGGTGGCCATTCAGGACTTTCTTCCTCTTCACAATCTACATTTACTGGTGGAGGTACTTCAGGGGCATCTTGCACCTCTTCCACTTGATCAGGATCCTTTGACAGACAGGGCCGAAGCATATTCCGGTGAACTATACGAGTGGCGGAGTTCTCTCCCTCTTCAGGCTGAATTTCGTAAACGGGCCCTTCAGAATCATTTTGCGGCTTCACCCAATACGGGTTCCTCTCCCACCGGTTCTCCAGTTTGTCTCGAGGACTTTTTTCTCGCACCAGTATACGGTCCCCAGCTTGGAGATCTGTCCCCCGCAGTTCTTTCTGCATGTTCTAATTCCTGAAATCTGGTCCACACCAGGTGATGCAAAGTCTGTAACCGATGGCAAAGTTCTCAAACCCAGGTGGACACCCCCGTCCATGGGTAGTCCTCCTCTGGGTCCAGCTCAGTAATCTCTTCCTGAACGACCAAACAGCAAGGTATACGGAGTATAACCGATGGTACGATGCGTGCGGTTGTTGTACACCCATACTAACTCAGCTGCAAACTTGGGCCATCGGGCCTTCCGGTCTTCTTCCAGTGTTCTCAGCATTTGAATTAGAGTGTGGTTGAACCGTTCACAGGCTCCATTTCCCTGAGGATGATAAGGCATTGTGCGAGACTTCTCGATCTGTTACAGACTGTGTAATACTTCCATCACCTTCCCTAGAAAACAGGCCCCTGGTCAGAATGAATTTGCTTTGGGCAGCCGTATACCTGAATGAAATTCTTAAAGATGGCATGTCTGATCACGTGTTGGGGTCACGACAGCGAACTTCGTGAAGTGGTTCGTCATTACCAGACAATGCTCGTATCCTTGATGAGCCGGCCCAATAGTCAGGTAGTCTATCATTAGCACCTCCAGAGGGGCAGAAGTCATGATGGTTTGTGTAGGAGCTCTCTGGTTTGGTGGTTTTGCTAACTCACATCTCCTGCATAGCCTACAGATCTCTTCCACTGCGGCCTTCAGTCGAGGATGATAAACTAATCGTTGTAACCACTGAAGGGTTTTCTCTTGGCCGAAGTGTGCTCCCCTTTCATGCGCCTCTGTGGCCACCTTAGATAACAGCGTCTCCGGAATTACCACCTGCCAGGTGATACCCAGTTCTCGTTTTAGTTGGACCTTCCAGTACAACAGTCCATTCCTCATTTGAAGTGTTTCCCATTGTCGAAGAATCCGCAGAGCTTCTGCAGGCAGGACATTTCTCTCTCCTTGACTGGGAAGTTGCTTAGACATCACCCACTTTCTTAGTTGGGCAAGTTCCCCATCTTCCTGCTGTAACCGAACCCACTCATCACTAGATCGTCCCAAGACACCCTCCCGGGCCAACACTTGCACCTGTTCCTGCATTGCTACCACCGTCCTGGCAGTATCTCTGAACTTGGGGATCGCCTCATCTTCTAATTCTGCATCTCTGTTTCAATACAATACAATAGTCTACACAAAAAAGCAGTGTGCCATCCTTCTTCCGCACTAGCACAATGGGGGCGGCCCACGGACTTTGACTCTCTCTTATGACGCCTTTCTGCAGCACTTGCATAAGCATACCTTTCACCTCTTGATATAACTGTGGCGGAATTTGTCGGTACCGCTATCTTATGGGTGCAGCACTCCCAGTTGGTATCTTGTGTGTGATTGCCGTAGTGCAGCCGAAATCATCCTCATGGTGTATGAACACTTCCTGATATCGCCCCAGTAGAGCTTCTACCTACAGGATCTGCAGCGGAGTAAGGTCTGTCAACTCAGCCCGCATCTGTTCCAATATACACTGCCCCTCTTGGATATGCTGAGGTTCCAGCATCAGAGACGTATCCACAGCCACCGTCCAAGGGTCTCCCCACTTCACAGTCAACTGCACTGCCTGAGGTGGTATCACTTCTTCTGGTATGCCCATAATTCGAACCACTTCACTTCTGGAAGATAGCGTGATATCACCTTCTCCTAAATTGACACAGCATAATGGGACCATCCCGTCGCAATGGCGAACGTTCGTGCCACAATGAGCCCTGGGGGTAGTTGTTCCGTAGTAGCTGGTTCAATGTGGGTTTCAACTCCTTCTAGAGGAGTACAAGCCCATACAGGCAGGGTAAGCACGGTCTGTCCTGGTGGCAAAACAAGTTTGGCAGAGGCAGGGACTATCACTTTTCCCAACGATACTCTGTCACTGGAGGACTCCTGAGCTTGAGCCATGCGGATTAGCTGTTGGAACACTCTTCTTTGGGGAGTAAGCGAGCTCCACTGATTCAGGGTTACATCTGAGGGCTTATTGATGAGGAGACTCCCGAACTCCTTCAGCACGTTCATTCCCAGGGTGACTGCATGTCCGTTACCTGCTTCTCCAATGGTCAACACCACTCCCTTATGACCCAGATCTTTGCCACAGATGGTTATTTACATCCAGACCACACCTGAGACTTGGATGGGCAAGTGATTGGCAGCTGTCAACTTTATTACGGGGCCCCTCTCAGGCTGCATTGCTTCAGGAAAGTGTCTCCGAAAGTAAGCTTCAGGCATCGTAGTCACCTGTGAGCCAGTGTCCACCAGACAATGTACTGCACGACCGTCCAGTTTGGCCCATATGAGAGGGCATGTAGAGACTAGATTTGTGGGACTTCTGTTACTCCTTCGTGACTGTTCAGGCTCCAGGCGGCATCCCCCGCGCTTGGAGCCCTCTAGTTTAACGGACAACGTTGAAAGGGCCTACCCCGTCATGGGCACTCCCGAGCCAAATGTCCAATTTCTCCACAATTATAGCAGGTGAGGGGTCTCTCTCTATGGTACATCCTTGTTTCGCGGTGGGGTTCGGGGCCATCTCTGCCCTCCGGCGAATTCGGGGTACCTACTGACTTCTTCTTTACATCAGGCAACGCTCCTCAAATACTCTGGATTTCCTTCCGCAATTCCTCAACCCAATGGGGTTCGGTGATCATGTTTACAGATACCTCTCCGCTCCGGACCTTCCTCACCGGGACTGTCACCCCTTGCTCTTGCTCGCGAGTGCGTGCTTCACTTCCTATCTCAGAAAAGATAATGCGAGGATTCACCTGCAAGCGCTCCCGCAGGGCCTGTTTCATCAGCACGTCCCGCAAGCCTGTCACCAACTGATCTTGCAACAATACATCAGTAGGCCCTACGCCTATGCCATCTTTTCTAATCATAGTAGTATGGATCTCCTGAAGGGCGTTCATGTACTGACTCACCGTCTCCCCCTCCCTTTGCATACGGCTAAATAGACGCATCCTTAACTTCCCTACGTCTGGGTCTCTTCCAAAATTTGTAGCACCTTGTTAAAGGTGTCTCGCTTCCTTGGATTGTCGTAACACGACTGAATCTCTGGAATCTCCATCTAGAGCCATCATGGCCACCTCGGCTTCTAATGCAGGGGTCATTGGGTGCATCCTCATTATCCCCCTGATGCGCTCAGTCCAGCTCCATAAAATAGTATTATTCCCCGTAAACTTAGGGAGATTGTTCAATATTGCCCCCAGAGAGATACTGGACCTAGGGCTCACCCCAAATGCTTGGTCTGCCGCCTCCGTGCTGCTAGACTGCATCCTGCTGACTACGTCAAGTGTTAGAATCTGCAGGTAATGCGGGATACAGTGACGAGCAGGAGGCAGAACAAGAGTTAAAGGGTTTATTACAGGGGATACTCCATGCAGGGAGATAAAGGGGAGCAAAACTGGGTATTGTGTAGGGGTAGGAACGAATGTTTATGAAACAGGTAAACTTATCAGTCTGGTAGTTTCCAGGCTGGGAAGGCTTGGAATCCCTTGGTGGCAACGCAAGTGACGCTTGAAGTGTCTGGCCTAATTCTGAAGAAAGTTGAGGCACTGTCTCCGGTCGGAAGCAACGTATCCTGGCTCTCTTAGATGAGGTCCTGCATTACCGGAGCAACATACGTGATGTGAAGTAGTCTGTGTTACTACTGGAGTGTGAGTAAGCTCAGTGGCAGCGGCGGGAGTGAAGCTACATGGATCTGTATGTTCTGCCTGGACAGACTTAGGTCGCGCATCCGTGGCAGTCAGTGGAACGGTGCGAGAGGAACTCTCAGTCAAAGGGGTGAGTGGGCACTCTGGTCTACATTGCTCACAGTCAGTGTGCGCATAGGCTGGGGAAATGCAGGTTGGGCCTGGATTACTACGTAGCTCCATGAAGAGTGAATCAACCTTCTCCTGCTGCATACTCTGTCTTCCCACCAAGTGAGTCTCTTTCCCGCGCATAGACCCTTTTATCTCTGTCACGCCCCCCACAGTCGAGTATAAAGGTCTGTCCAGTTCAGAAAGCTTTCCCCTGACAGCCCCAATAGTTTCGAAACCATTGCGAGAGAGGTACCACTGGGCCGGTCCATCTTCGTACACAGCTCTCACAGCTTTGCTTTATTGCAACATTATTACAACCCATGCTACGTGTGAGATGGAAGCTGAAGCTGAGAGGAACCTGCAGATGTGTCACTTATAATCACACACAGCTCTGCATATCACAATGGTAACACCCCTTCATGTAAAATAAGCTTTAAGGGCCCAAATCTAGGAAAACAGCTGATTTATATATATAGACAAGTAAAAGCATAACAATGCTTTGAGCTTTTGACTTTCAGGCTCTATATTTCACTATCCGCTACTGCTTCGAACATGAGACTACCATCACTTTATACAAAATCATCTTGGCTATGTCATAAATAAATTTGACTTGCAACTATTTAGCATATGATTAGTTATGCTGTAAAGGGATAGACTATATTACTGCTATACCTATTCTCTCTCTTTTGTCCCGGTATCGTATGTTATAGTGTATAATAAGTTTATGTATAATTGTTTCTACATAGTGGCACTGCTACATGATTAGATGTATTACCGCTACTATATTATGGTACTGCTACACTATTATGTGTATTACCATTCTCCTAAAATGTGTATTTCATTGGCACTGCTACATTACTTTGTGTATTACCATTCTTTGTAAATGTCCATTGTATATTTGCACTGTTATGTATAGGGTAAGTGCAGTTTCATTAATGGCCACTAGATGGGGGCAATATAGTAATGCAGTTACAGTAAGGATGTAGCCTAGAATAAGGAAATAGTTAACTATAGGAGGGGCTGCTGTGTGGTAAGTTAGGACACAGTGTTAGATAGATTCAGAAGGGCCTGGGCGCCTGAATAGTCAACATGGGCTCTAGGGCCAGTGCACCACAGCAGCCACGTAATGTTATAAGAAGAAAAGCCTAGCCATTCGGAGTCTATAAGACAGAAGTATGGTATCAAGCAGCAGGATTGCAGTAGTTCATAGCTGGAGAAAGGAAGCAGTCCGGAATATTGCAGGGCGCAGATTGTTCAACATGTGGCAGATTATTGCATGGGCCAATTCTCTCAGGACTGGGGAAAAACGGACTGGAGAATCCCCCAAGCACAATGAGTCTGAACAGGGAGAATGGTGAGGTACCGCCTAAGGCGCTATTACCCCGTAATGTACTGGAGGATGTGGAACAGAGTGCAGGGAAAGATCAAAATGGGAACTGCATGGAACTTGCTGTTGATATTCTTACTGACAAGAATGTGCTGCAAAGTTATACAAGTAAAGTTTCACATGTTGCATTTGAACCAAACTGTGTCTCAATTCTTGTGAAACCGTTTGCAGAAAGGCTTCAGCACGGCAGAGGTATCCCTGATGGCGCAGTGGGAGAAGACATAGGTCCGTTGGCTAATGAATGCTGTTTTCATGTGAAAGGTAGCCAGGGCACTGATGTAACAATGAGTCTGAACAGGGAGAATGGTGAGGTACCGCCTAAGGAGCTATTACCCCGTAATGTACTGGAGGATGTGGAACAGAGTGCAGGGAAAGATCAAAATGGGAACTGCATGGAACTTGCTGTTGATATTCTTACTGACAAGAATGTGCTGCAAAGTTATACAAGTAAAGTTTCACATGTTGCATTTGAACCAAACTGTGTCTCAATTCTTGTGAAACCGTTTGCAGAAAGGCTTCAGCACGGCAGAGGTATCCCTGATGGCGCAGTGGGAGAAGACATAGGTCCGTTGGCTAATGAATGCTGTTTTCATGTGAAAGGTAGCCAGGGCACTGATGTAACAGAGTGTTCGGCCATCACTACGGCCCTGGCGACCTCTCACAATTCAGATTCTTGTCATGTTACCGCATTGTTACTGCTTTGCTCCTGGTGGTAGAAAAATAATTTTCTTCCTGTATACTACAAATTACATCCTGTTCTCACATTTCCTAATAGCTCAGTGTGTTATTAGGTTGATTCCTGAGTGAAAGGTCACTGGTTTGAATCGAGGAGCAGCTCAAGCTCAATTTAGAACAAAAGTACAAAAAGTAGACAGTAGAAGATTGTAAACAGGTGACTTTGAGTGATGAGATGAAAGTCAATAGACTAGGCTTTTATAAGTGCAAATTGATCTGTAGATCAGGAAGAAAAAAGTGAAAAAGGGGCTAATGTATCAAGAAATTGAAAGAACTGTCAAGTTTGGTAGAGGAAGCCTGATGACATGGGTTTTTTTCAAAGCCAAAGGCATACACTCGAGTACTATAGGTATGAAAAGGAAGAAATAGGGTCCAAGCAGGACAACGACCTGAAGCATACATTGAGATTGACAAAGAAAAGGTTTAATGACAACGAAGGTGCTGGGTTGACCCCTACAGTCCCAAGACCTCAACCCAATCGGACACTTTGGGTAGAGTTGAAGAAAAAGCTGTATACATACTCAAGTGAGTTGACAAGCATTCCCATTTTGGGAACGTGTAGAAGAGACCTGCGATCAGATTTTGCTTGTCAGTGTATGAGAAAAATGTGGATTTCTCTGGAATAAGAGATCAGATTGCAGATATCAAGGTATCATTTTATTCAGCCTCCAATCACCTGAGTTCACATATAGATGGCTTAGGAAAGTTGATCCTACTGTCAGATTCTCTTTAACCCCTTAACCCCCAAGGGTGATTTGCACGTTAATGACCGGGCCAATTTTTACAATTCTAGTAAGAATAAAACTAGGCACTCAACTTAATGCTCAAGATGAAAATTTAATGATGGTCCAGATGTGGTCAAACAAGTGGCAGTGGCAAAACGTTTCGGCTATAACTTAGCCTTCATCAGTAGCCAAATAATTTACATAGAAGGGAGGACCTAACAAAATGTGTAAAAAAACAAGGAGAAAAAAAGTATATACAGATGTTTAATAACACAATTTAGGTATATGAGGTTACATAGAATATTTAAATGGAATAGGTCCACGAGGCATAATCCAATAGACTCATAATAGTGGAGAGAACGTACCGTTCTGGTAAGAAAGTAGAACCAATATCCATGCTCAACCAGTACATATAGAAAACACCTAGGATGTAGAAACGCATTCATTTGAGTGGAAATACAGGTAAATATAACGCCATAGATATACCTGTGGTGAGAGACATACCCTTATAGTCGATTGAAAACCCTGATGAGGGGGGTGTATGAATCAAATAGAGTACCTGTGAGGGATAAAAATCTATTGCCGATTCTGTGAAACGTGCAGCTCTATATATATACACAAATGAGAACTGGCGCTTACCACATACAGTCAAGTGATGCGGAGTTATAGCTGGTATTAGGCGCATGTGAGGATAGTGCCTGTAATCGGTCATAGGGTTAATAAGACTCCTGTTTGGGAATCCAGCCTTAGAAATGCGGGTAATGGGTGCGCTTACCGTTGCTGTGGCAGACGCGGATTATGCCGCTCGTCCGACGGGCTATGTTCGTGCCCGATGTGGATGGCGGCACAATGAGTCTCTGCTTACCCAGTATATGTGCTGTGCCCGGAAGTGAGGGGCGCGCTGTGCCGGCGTGCGTGTCATACGTGTATTTCCGGTGTGATGCATGATGGTCCAGGAAGTATCATGCGTTCCAGGACCTTGCGTTCCAAATAGTATCATGTGGAGCATGATGCCCCTCCTTAGGTAACGCCTTGATTTGATGACGTGATTAGTGCACGGAATTCAGAGTGGCTTCAGTGATGTGACCGTTATAGTGGTTATACTGCAAGGTGGATTGATTCAATACAGAAATGTTCAGTGCCAGTGATAAGTGGTGATCAGTATAGTCGGTTCTGAAAGAAACACAGAGAGTGATCGTTAGCCACATAATAACAGTATCTAAATAAAGGACATGAGATCAAAATCCCTATTTAACCCTTTTGGTGCCAAGGTATCTAATGTGTGGATCCAGAAGGACTCTCTTTTCTTTAATTGTAGTATTCTGTTACCACCTCTCCTGGGTTGAGGAATAGTTTCAATAACTTGAAATTTGAGTTGGGAGATGGTGTGACCCAGTGTATGAAAATGATAGGGGATAGGAAGGAGTAGATTCTTACACCGAATGGTGGATTTATGTTTAGAAATCCTATCACGCACTGATTGGGTGGTTTCACCAATATATAATAACCCACAGGGACATTTGATGGAATATACAGCAAATGATGTTTCACAAGTATAGAACCCCTTAATGTGAAAACTCTTGCCTGTGTGTGGGTGATGGATAGTGGAGCCCTTTTGTACATTGCCACATTGGGCACAATGGAGGCACGGGAATGTGCCTAACCGAGGTTGTGATAAAAATAGTTGTTTTTTCACAAGGGATGTACCCAGATCTGCTCGTACGAGGCCATCTCTGAGATTGGGCGGTCTTTTGAAGCAAGGCAGGAAGGGTTGTGCAAATCCGGTATATCCGGATGTGCCTGTGATAACAGTGGCCAATGGCGTCTGATAGCCCTGTGGAGAATAAAGGCATAAGGATGGAACATATGAACAAATGGAATACGTTTGTTGGTGTTTCTTGTGCGATTGGTAGTTTGATGGTTCCTTGCTGAAGAAAGGAGAGAAGAGGGGTAGCCCCTATCTATGAATTTATTGGTCATCTCTGTTTGCCTTAAGTCACGAAGATGTGTGTCGGTGACTATCCTTGTTACTCGCTGATATTGCGAGATTGGGATGGCACGTTTGACTGAGGGGGGATGGAAACTTTTGAAATGTAAAATGCTGTTGCGATCAGTAGTTTTCCTATATAGGTCAGTAGTAAGATGGCCCTGGTGGTCTTTAATGACAATGGTGTCCAAAAAGTTTACCATAGTGGGATCTGCCGTCATGGTGAATTTAATGCCAGGCCATGCAGTGTTCAGGAATGAAAAAAATTCAAGTAGTGACTCTTGAGTGCCGGTCCATAGACAAAATATATCGTCTATGTATCTTTTCCATAGACGTACATTTTGGATGTATAATGAGTGTTTGTAGATCATTGTTGTCTCAAATTCTGACATATAAGTATTGGCATACGGGGGCGCAACATTGGAACCCATGGCTGTCCCCCGTATTTGTAGATAAGTGTCCTGAAAAATAAAGTAGTTGTTGAATAAAATTATGGATAGTAGATCAATGAATAGGTTGATCTGATTAGTTTCCATCCCAGAGTTTGTTAGTAAGTGATGTACAGCATTGATCCCTTCAACATGTGGGATGGATGTGTACAAATCACTAACATCAAAGGTGACCAATATTGTATTAGGTGGTAATGTATCAAGGTCTCTAATAGTTTGTAAAAAGGCACCAGTATCCAGGAGGAAAGAGGGTGATATTTGCGTGAGTGGAGTCAGAATCTTCTCTAAGAACTTGGAGATTGGAGATAGGATGGACTCCGTGGAGGCCACAATTGGCCTCCCTGGTGGGTTCTCCATGTTTTTATGCACTTTAGGTAAAGTGTAGAACACTGGCGTTATAGGTTGACTTTGTGTAGGTATTCGCAGGTTTGGGTGTCTAACTCAGTCGAGTATTTTTTCAGTATATTTTGAATCTTGAGAGATATCTCATGGGTGGGATCTCGGGCAAGTTTCAAGTATACTGTTTGATCATTCAATTGTCTATTAATCTCAGTAATGTACTGTGTTTTATCCATGATAACTAATGCTCCGCCTTTATCAGCGGGCTTAAAGATCAAATTAGTATCACTGCGTAATGATTGTAACGCCTGTTGCTCTATGGGTGACAGATTAGATGGGAAGAATAGTCTTCCTTTCCAATGTCACTTCTGATGGAAGAGAATGATTTCTGTATGAAATCAATGAAGTCTCCACAGCGTGGGAGCCAGGTGGAGGCCGAAATTGCTCTTATTGTATAGGCCCATTGATTTGGCAGAAAGTATATTAGTAGGATTTCTTCTGCTGAAGTTGTATTATTGGAATTGGCAAAATATACTTTAAGTCTTAATAAACGAAAAAATCGTTGTAAATCCATCTCTAGTTCAAAAGTTTTACACTTGTAGGCTGGACAGAAGGATAGACCCTTCTGTAATACGTTATGTTCAGCTACCCCAAGTGTCCTAGATGAGATGTTGATGACCAGCGATTCCATACCTGGGATCTCGTGACGCAGGAGAAGTTCTGATTGTTGCCTCCTGTGGCCGCCCCTCCTCGTCTTCTTCTTGGAAACGTCTTTGCTGTCCTAAAAAATTACTAGAAGTAAAAGGTGCGTTGCCTCTTCTTGTTCAGATTCAGAAGTTGAAAATTCAGTAGAGGATTTCTGGAAACGGGTCTGTCGTCTAGATGAGGGATGTTCCTGCCACTTTATACTCTGTTCAGTTCATAATCAGTGGTATCCCTTGTAAACTTGCTCCATTTCGACTCTCAGTATCAATCCTGTGTTGATCTAAAACGAACTTGAATCGGGCTTTCAGAGTGGATAACTCCTCCGGGTGCCAGTTGTAGATAGTTGAGTTTCTATGTTCCGGATCTCGATGTTATTCTTCTCGATGGCTTGGTTGAGATGCTCCAAGGTGAGAACATGAGGTCAAAGGAACATTTGTTAAGTATTTGTTCGTAGCGGGTACAGAATTCAGGGGAGTCTTTGAAAGAGGGTGGGGCGTAATGGTACACGTAAACCCCTAGGGATCCTCTTTACCCGTAAGTATTCAGAGAGTGTGGCACTGTGTAATTCAAGATTGGTGTGATTTTTAAGTGCCCGTTCCAGATCCCTCCCACGTGTTCGCGTGGGGGTGCTTTAAGAAAGTCACTCGAGAATTTGGATTGTGCCAAGATTGCCGTATATTCCTCAGATTATAAGAGAAGGTAGAAGACATGACCCCTACAGCGTGCTACACGTAAGGGAACTATATCAATCTATTAGAACGTGTGCACAGCTGGTTAAGGTGGTGCCAAGTTAGGTTCCCAAACCAGGAAATGAGTAAGAATAAAACTAGGCACTCAACTTAATGCTCAAGATGAAAATTTAATGATGGTCCAGATGTGGTCAAACAAGTGGCAGTGGCAAAACGTTTCGCTATAACTTAGCCTTCATCAGTAGCCAAATAATTTACATAGAAGGGAGGACCTAACAAAATGTGTAAAAAAACAAGGAGAAAAAAGTATATACAGATGTTGTAATAACACAATTTAGGTATATGAGGTTACATAGAAATTTAAATGGAATAGGTCCATGAGGCATAATCCAATAGACTCATAATAGTGGAGAGAACGTACGTTCTGGTAAGAAAGTAGAACCAATATCCATGCTCAACCAGTACATATAGAAAACACCTAGGATGTAGAAACGCATTCATTTTGAGTGGAAATACAGGTAAATATAACGCCATAGATATACCTTGTGGTGAGAGACATACCCTTATAGTCGATTGAAAACCCTGATGAGGGGGGTGTATGAATCAAATAGAGTACCTGTGGGGATAAAAATCTATTGCCGATTCTGTGAAACGTGCAGCTCTATATATATACACAAATGAGAAACTGGCGCTTACCACATACAGTCAAGTGATGCGGAGTTATAGCTGGTAATTAGGCGCATGTGAGGATAGTGCCTGTAATCGGTCATAGGTTAATAAGACTCCTGTTTGGGAATCGCCTTAGAAATGCGGGTAATGGGTGCGCTTACCGTTGCTGTGGCAGACGCGGATTTATTGCCGTCGTCCGACGGGCTATGTTCGTGCCCGATGTGGATGCGGCACAATGAGTCTCTGCTTACCCAGTATATGTGCTGCGCCCGAAGTGAGGGGCGCGCTGTCGGCGTGCGTGTCAACGTGTATTTCCGGTGTGATGCATGATGGTCCAGGAAGTATCATGCGTTCCAGACCTTGCGTTCCAATAGTATCATGTGGAGCATGATGCCCCTCCTTAGTAACGCCTTGATTTGATGACGTGATTAGTGCACGGAATCAGAGTGGCTTCAGTGATGTGACCGTTATAGTGGTTATACGCAAGGTGGATTGATTCAATACAGAAATGTTCAGTGCCAGTGATAAGTGGTGATCAGTATAGTCGGTTCTGAAAGAAACACAGAGAGTGATCGTTAGCCACATAATAACAGTATCTAAATAAAGGACATGAGATCAAAATCCCTATTTAACCCTTTTGGTGCCAAGGATCTAATGTGTGGATCCGAAGGACTCTTTTTCTTTAATTGTAGTATTCTGTTACCACCTCTCCTGGGTTGAGGAATAGTTTCATAACTTGAAATTTGGTTGGGAGATGGTGTGACCCAGTGTTGAAAAATGATAGGGATAGGAAGGAGTAGATTCTTACAACCGAATGGTGGATTTAGTTTAGAAATCCTATCACGCACTGATTGGTGGTTTCACCAATATATAATAACCCACAGGGACATTTGATGGAATATACAGCAAATGATGTTTCACAAGTATAGAACCCCTTAATGTGAAAACTCTTGCCTGTGTGTGGGTGATGGATAGTGGAGCCCTTTTGTTACATTGCCACATTGGCACAATGGAGGCACGGGAATGTGCCTAACCGAGGTTGTGATAAAATAGTTGTTTTTTTTTCACAAGGATGTACCCAGATCTGCTCGACAAGGCCATCTCTGAGATTGGGCGGTCTTTTGAAGCAAGGCAGGAAGGGTTTGTGCAAATTCCGGTATATCCGGATGTGCCTGTGATAACAGTGGCCAATGGCGTCTGATAGCCCTGTGGAGAATAAAGGCATAAGGATGGAACATAAGAACAAATGGAATACGTTTGTTGGTGTTTCTTTGTGCGATTGTAGTTTGATGGTTCCTTGCTGAAGAAAGGAGAGAAGAGGGGTAGCCCCTATCTATGAATTTATTGGTCATCTCTGTTTGCCTTAAGTCACAAAGATGTGTGTCGGTGACTATCCTTGAATTTGCACAACCCTTCCTGCCTTGCTTCAAAAGACCGCCCAATCTCAGAGATGGCCTCGTACGAGCAGATCTGGGTACATCCCTTGTGAAAAAACAATTTTTATCACAACCTCGGTTAGGCACATTCCCGTGCCTCCATTGTGCCCAATGTGGCAATGTACAAAAGGGCTCCACTATCCATCACCCACACACAGGCAAGAGTTTTCACATAAGGGGTTCTATACTTGTGAAACCATCATTTGCTGTATATTCCATCAAATGTCCCTGTGGGTTATTATATATGGTGAAACCACCCAATCAGTGCGTGATAGGATTTCTAAACATAAATCCACCATTCGGTGTTAAGAATCTACTCCTTCTAATCCCCTATCATTTTCTACACTGGGTCACACCATCCCAACTCAAATTTCAAGTTATTGAAACTATTCCTCAACCCAGGAGAGGTGGTAACAGAATACTACAATTAAAGAAAAGAGAGTCCTTCTGGATCCACACATTAGATACCTTGGCACCAAAAGGGTTAAATAGGGATTTTGATCTCATGTCCTTTATTTAGATACTGTTTATTAGTGGCTAACGATCACTCTCTGTGTTTCTTCAGAACCGACTATATGATCACCACTTATCACTGGCACTGAACATTCTGTATTGAATCAATCCACCTTGCAGTATAACCACTATAACGGTCACATCACTGAAGCCACTCTGAATTCCGTGCACTAATCACGTCATCAAATCAAGGCGTTACCTAAGGAGGGGCATCATGCTCCACATGAATACTATTTGGAACGCAAGGTCCTGGAACGCATGATACTTCCTGGATCATCATGCATCACACCGAAAACACGTATGACACGCACGCCGGCACAGCGCGCCCCTCACTTCCGGGCGCAGCACTTAACTGGGTAAGCAGGACTCATTGTGCCGCCATCCACATCGGGCACGAACAAGCCCGTCAGACGAGCGGCATAATCCGCGTCTGCCACAGCAACGGTAAGAGCACCCATTCCCGCATTTTCTAAGGCTGGATCCCAAACAGGAGTCTTATTAACCCTATGACCGATTACAGGCACTATCCTCACATGCGCCTAATACCAGCTATAACTCCGCATCACTTGACTGTATGTGGTAAGCGCCAGTTCTCATTTGTGTATATATATAGAGCTGCACGTTTCACAGAATCGGCAATAGATTTTTATCCCTCACAGGTACTCTATTTGATTCATACACCCCCTCATCAGGGTTTTCAATCGACTATAAGGGTATGTCTCTCACCACAGGTATATCTATGGCGTTTATATTTACCTGTATTTCCACTCAAATGAATGCGTTTCTACATCCTAGGTGTTTTCTATATGTACTGGTTGAGCATGGATATTGGTTCTACTTTCTACCGAACGGTACGTTCTCTCCACTATTATGAGTCTATTGGATTATGCCTCGTGGACCATTCCATTTAAATTATTCTATGTAACCTCATATACCTAAATTGTGTTATTACAACATCTGTATATACTTTTTTTCTCTGTTTTTTTACACATTTTTGTTAGGTCCTCCCTTCTATGTAAATTATTTGCTACTGGTGAAGGCTAAGTTATAGCCGAAACGTTTGCCACTGCCACTTGTTTGACCACATCTGGACCATCATTAAATTTCTCTTGAGCATTAAGTTGAGTGCCTAGTTTTATTCTTACTCATTTCCTGGTTTGGGAACCTAACTTGGCACCACCTTAACCAGCTGTGCACACGTTCAAATAGATTAATTTTTACAATTCTGACACTGTCTTTTTATGATGTTATAAACTCTGGAACTCTTCAAGGATCTTCGCGATTCTGAAATTGTTTTCCGTGACATATCGTACTTCTGATGTGGGTAAAATTTCTTTGATATAAACTTGCGTTTACTTATGAAAAATGGAAATATGGCAAAAATTTGAAAATTTTGCATTTTTCAAACTTGAATTTTTTTTTCCGTTAAAAACAGAGAAATATGTCACACAAAATAGTTAGTAAATAACATTTCCCATTTGTCTACTTTATATCAGCACAATTTTTGGAACCAAAATCTTTTTTTCTTAGGAAGTTATAAGGGTTAAAGTTGCCCCACGATTTTCATTTTTACAAAAAATGTAAAAAAACCATGTTTTTTAGGGACCACCTCCATTTGAAGTCCCTTTGGGGAGTCTATAGGCAGAAAAACCCAAAAGTGAACATTCAAAAAACTGCCCCCCTCAAGGTACTAAAAACCCATTCAAAAGTTTTTTTCCCCCTTTTCAGGGCTTCACAGGAGCTAAAAAAAGTAAAGGAAAAAAAAAAACATTTAACTTTTAGTCACAAAAATGATCTTTTAAAAAACAATTTTTTTTTTTCACAAGAGTAAAAGGAAAAAAATGGAAATAAATATTTGTGTAATTTTCCGATACCCCAATACCCCTTTGATGGGGAAAACCCTTTTTTGGGCGCAGGGCGGGGCTCGGAAAGGGGAAGGAGCCCCGTTTGCTTTTTAAAAACCAAATTGGTGAAATTGAGATTGGACCCATGTCGTTTTTGAAGCCCCTGATGTCCTAAACAATGGAAACCCCCGAAAAAGGACACATTTTGGGAAACTAGCCCCCAAAAAAAGGGAAAATTTTCTAATGTTTGGCACTTTGAACCCCCCAAGTGCTTCCGAATTTATAACCCCGGGGCTTGAAAAAAAAAAATTTATTTTTTTCACAAACATGACTTTTAGTCCCATTTTTTTTATTTTCCCTAAGGAACAGGAGAAATTGGGACACCAAAAGTTGTTATTCAATTTGTCCTGAGTAGGAACCCTATAAAGAAGAAACAAATGTTTGGACAGCCGGGGCTCGGAAGGGGAAAGGGGATGTTTAGGGAAACAGACTTTTGATGGAATGGGCTGTGGGCGTCATGTCTGTTTGGGAAACCCCTGATGTGCCAAAAAAGTGCAAACACCCCACAAGGACCCTATTTTGGAAACTAGACCCCCCAAAGGGAATTATCTAGATGTGTGGTTAGAACTTTTAACCCCCCAAAGGCTTCACAGAAGTTTATAAAATAGAAGTTATGTTTTGGTAGCTGAGGAGTCAGGTAAAAAAGGGAATACACCCAAACAGTTGGAATCTATGAGATTGGGGAGTACCCGATAACCCCACAAATAAGGGAGCCGTGGAGGTTCCTCGTTGGTCCTAGCGCCCGCACAGCCTAGAAACTAAATACACCCAAAATAAAGAGGAAAGCTATCGCCCGGAGCAAACCCCAAATAAAAAGAAAGCCCCCAAACATGTAATGGCGTTAGCAAGAAGAAATCTGAACAGACAAAAAAATATGAGCAAACGTTGGGCCCAAACTACCTAAATAGAAAAGGGTAGGAAGGGAATTACTGCAATCCCAAAAAAACCCAAAAGCACCAA
>JARQOD010000001.1:608967445-609039061 GCA_033576555.1 Oophaga sylvatica
CTGTTCTTCTGCAGCATACCTTCTGTATCACCCTCTGCACCTTCAGGGTCCTGTCAGGGTCCCATCAGGCTTGCTGAAGCTCTATTGTTTGCGTGGTGGCGCATAAAGAGACAGAGTCCTTTGAAAACTTCAAACAATGAACTTTACTCTTTCTTTGTCGCAGCACATCCTCGTCAGCAACAACATCAGCACAGGGTACCACACAGTTCACATTATTCACTTCTCCTGCATTCCTCTCCATCTTCTTCAGTACATTACGGGGAAGGACAGCTCCGTACAGTCCTACAGGGTCCTCACTGTTCAGACTGCACTTGGGGTGTCCCTCACCCGTTTCGCCCGGATTCTAAGGGCATCAGCCCATGCGATGGGTATCTAAACACGTCACTCCTTGTTTAACAGGGAAGGTGCTCGGATAAGGGATGCCAGTCCCATACTAACAATAATGCAAAATAAATCCGGCACTCATTTTTTAATGCAAATGAAATTGGTTTAATTCAGATATGCAATCCACAATATGTGACGTTTCGGTCAGACCTCTGACCTTCTTCAGACAGATTGCAATGAATTGGTATATAAATTCATGTGGTGTCCACTCAGGATTTAGAAGTGAAATAAAGTGCTATTAGGAAAAGCAATAAGGCAGACTTGCTGTGAGGTGAAGCGCCTCACCTCACAGCAAGTCTGCCTTATTGCTTTTCCTAATAGCGCTTTATTTCACTTCTAAATCCTGAGTGGACACCACATGAATTTATATACCAATTCATTGCAACCTGTCTGAAGAAGGTCAGAGGTCTGACCGAAACGTCACATATTGTGGATTGCATATCTGAATTAAACCAATTTCATCAGCCCATGCGATGACCTGCCACATATTGAGCATCCTGCGTCCCTGTACTGATTTAGGACCTCTTCTTAAGCTTCTCTTTCATGCTGTGGTAGCACTTCTGCCTCTGCTGCACCTCTGTTCATCTGGACTCTAAATGCCTGGGTAGCTTGCTTCAATGTTGCGGAGCTGACCGCCCCACACGGGCACTAGGTCCGTCACAACCAGGAAAAGTTCTATACTTATCCACCGTCAGCCCCTCCTAAGTTAACTATCTACAGTACTGTCTCAGTCTAACTAATGTACCCCCATCTAGTAGCTAAACATGAGCACTACGCTTCCCTTTAATAAACATAACTATGCACACGAGGGAATCAGATACACACATGCACAAAGCAGAAGGACAATAATACTCTTAAAGGTGAATAAACATATATATATATATATATATATATATACAAATATTAACAATAAAACACTTTAAGGGGGTAGAGGCGTGTACCAGACTTTGTAACCCCTTACAATTACATTTGAGGTTATTTAATTTGGAAAAACGAAGGACCTTTCTAACTATCTTTTTACTCTTAAGGGTATGCCACACTAAGCGAGATCGCTACTGCGTCACCATTTATGACGCAGTAGCGATCTCGTTAGCGACTTAGCTGTGTGTGACATGTAGCAGCGATGTGGCCCCTGCTGAGATGTCGCTGATCACTTATGAACGTTCTGAGCCATTTTTTGGTCGTTGGTGTCCCGCTGGTGAGCTGAATTGCTGAGTGTGACACCCTTTATGAATGACTTACCAGATCGCAGGTGGGCTAGGTTTTCCCAACGACGCAGAAGTCGTTATACAGATGGCTGATGAGTTGTGTTTGGAATCTAACTAGCGATCACATAGCGATCGCACTAGCGATCTCGCCGGGTCGTGTCGTCGTGATCGCTGGTGCGATCGCTAAGTGTGGCAGTGCCTTTAGACCTGAGACGGGGAAAAGGAGGCATCCTCAACTTCTGGAGGAAAGAAGGTTTAATTATAATCACAGAGCAGATTCTTTACTGTAAGAGCAGTGAGACTATGGAACTCTCTGCCGTCTAATGTTGTAATGAGTGATTCCTTACTAAAATTTAAGAGGGACTGGATGCCTTTCTTGAAAAGTATAATATTACAGGCTATATTCACTAGTTTCCTAGATACAGCGTTGATCCAGGGAGCTAGTCTGATTGCCGTATGTGGGAGTCGGGAAGGAATTTTTTTCCCCAATGTGGAGCTTAGTGTTGCCGCATGGTTTTTTTTTGCCTTACTCTGGATCAACATGTGGGTTGAACTAGATGGACTTAAAGTCTTCCTTCAACCTTAAAAACTATGCTATGTTACAAGCGTTAGGCCTCATTCACACGTCAGTTTTTCAAGTACAAGTGCTATCCATTTTTTTCAAAGATAGCATTCATACCTATGACAGTCTGTGGAGCGGTTCATATGTCGGATTTTTTCAACGAACCAAGTGATCCGTGTAAAATTGCAGTGACATGTCCAATCAATATCTGAGTGTTGGATCAAAATTGGCAATGCAAGTCTTTGGGTCAGTGAAAAAAATCTGACAGCATTCAGATGCCATCTATGTGCCGTCTATTTTTTAAAGATAGGAGAAGTCGGAGAACTTTTTTTTTCATCAGTGAAAAAAAAAAGATGAAACTCTGATCAAACTCTGATGAAAATCTGATGAAAATCTGATGACACTTTGATCAACATCACTTGTGAAATTCAATCTGTTTTTCTCATAAGTCAATAATAATGATGTCTGAATTAGGCCTTAAAGTCTATATAGTAATCTCATACCTAAAGTATGTCATGGCTGTATTAGAATGAATCAAGAAAACATTACAGCCTACAGGAATTAGTCCCAAAATTGGTGCTTTAAAATGTTAAAAGGGTTGATACCCATAAAACCTTTATCACCTATTCGTCTCATCAGGGCTCACCCAAAACGTACTTCTATTTGAACAGAAGAAATATTCCTCTTTATGTATTTACACCAAGGACTGGATCTGGAGGCAATTTATACTGTAATTGGCACAGCTGCTTGTTATGGAAAGTCTTTGGATTCACCTGTCTATCAATGTATAGTTAGCTTTGTAAGAAAAAATGTGGAATGCTGCAGGATGAAAAACATACTTGTGGGACCAAGGAATCTGGAATTTAAGTAGCAGAAAGTTGTACCATAGAATATAAGCTGAAACAGAAGCTATAATAGAAAATAAGATAATGAAATAAAATATATTCTCGTTTTTTTCGTATCACCCCTATAACAGAATTCTAATGGCCTGTAGAGTTTATAGCACTGGTATCTATAGTACTACTGTAGAATCATTAACTCTCTATGCTTGGCACATTACCAGAAATGCTAATTTGAGGCTAATAAATCATATCCTATAATCAATCACAAGTAGGAGTAGTTTACAGTTGTTTCTGAACTGCCTGGGCAACATTTTGGTAAAGTGATACAGCATGTAATTCAAATGAGCAGTATCGTAGGTCAATTGTAATGGTCTAAATTAAAAGAACATATTAATAGGCGAGATATGCAGATTTTAAACCTCTATGTAAACTCAAAAGGGTTGTCTTCGCAAATTGGTAAAATTGAAAAGTGTTTGTTAAAACAAGCAATTTTGCAATTTGCCTCTTATTAAAAATCGCCTCCATTCTCAAAAACGGAGGGATTTTTTTTTTCTACTCGTGTTTTGCCAGTTAGGGGTGCGGTGGAGGATTGTGAGATCCTGATCTACAAGTTTAAACCCAAATTTTCCTAGAAAGTCTGGTCCTTTAAGATGACACTAGTGGCACTAGGGGCAATTCTGTTCATTTTTGTAATTATTATTATTATTATTACACATTTATATAGCGCCATTTATTCCATGACGCTTTACATATGAAAAGGGAAAATAGACAGGTACAATAAACGTGCTAGACAAGGGACACACAAGTACAGAAGGAGAGAGGACCCTGCCCGCGAGGGCTCACAGTCTACAGGGATGGGTGAGGATACACTAGGAAAGGGTAGAGCTGGTCGTGCGATGGTTCAGTAGACTGAGGATCATTGTAGGCTGTAGGCTTGTCGGAACAGGTGGGTCTTCAGGTTCTTCTTGAAGGTTTCCGTTGTTGGTTAAAGTCTGATGTTTTGCGGCAGGGAGTTCCAGAGTATGGGGAAGCCCGGGAGAAGTCTTGTATGCGGTTGTGGGAAGAAGAGATGAGGGGGGAGTCGAGAAGGAGATCTTGAGAGGATCGAAGGTTGTGTGTGGGTAGGTAGCGGGAGACCATGTCACAGATGTATGGAGGAGAAAGGTTGTGGATGGCTTTGTATGTCATGGTTAGGGTTTTGAACTGAAGCCTCTGGGCAATAGGAAGCTAGTGAAGGACCTGGCATAGGGGGGAGGCTGGGGAATAGCGGGGAGACAGGTGGATTAGTCGGGCAGCAGAGTGTAGGATGGACTGGAGTGGTGCCAGAGTGCTATAGGGGAGGCCAGACAGTAGGAGGTTGCAGTAGTTGAGGCGGGAGATGATAAGGGCGTGCACTAGTGTTTTTGTGGTTTCATGGTTGAGGAATGAGCGGATACAGGAAATATTTTTGATTTTGAGGCGGCAGGAGGTGGCGAGGGCTTGGATATGTGGTTTGAAAGAGAGGGCAGAGTCGAGGATCACCCCAAGGCACCGAGCATGCGGGACTGGGGAAAGCGAGCAGCCATTGACATAGATGGATAGGTCTGGTGGAAGGGAAGAATGAGGTGGGGGAAAGATAATGAATTCTGTTTTGTCCATGTTCAGTTTGAGAAAGCGAGCAGAAAAGAAGGCTGAGATAGCAGATAGACACTGTGGATTTTGGTCAGTAGGGAGGTGAGGTCAGGTCCAGATAGGTAGATCTGCGTGTCATCTGCGTAGAGGTGATACTGCAAACCGTGGGATTCTATGAGCTGTCCCAGTAATTAATGCTATTTGGTAAAATCACCAGTCTGGGGCTCCACTGGTTACTTAAATAAAATGAGCAGCCCCACAACTGGTTATAGGTACTCCTTGGCCCCATCATCAAGACTTTTTTCACGCCAGTCTTGAAGAGGAAGCTGGTTGGAGTGCAAGGAGCTTGATTCACTAAAAGATGCATGCCTCTTAAAGCGAACCTGTCTGCAGCATTTTGCTAAGTAAACTACAGACATTGTCAGGTTGGCAGAGTTAAACAGATTAAAATGATACCTGGGGTGAAGAAATCCATCTTGTGGTTCTTGTGTAATTAGTGTTAGAAGTTTTCAGTTAATGATTATTGATGAGCGAGTATACTCGTTGCTCGGATGTCCTCCGAGTATTTGGGTGTGCTCAGAGATTTATTTTTTGTCACCGCAGCTGCATGATTTGCGACTGCTAGACAACCTGAATACAAATCATACAGCTGCGGCGACAAAAACTAAATCTCCGAGCATGCCCAAAAACTCGAGGACACCCGAGCATGCTCGGGAAAACCTGAGCAACGCGTATACTCGCTCATCACTATTAATGATATGCCCGTTCTCCGTGGCAGGACTGTTGTAAGGAGGTGAAAAGGGTATTAATCCTTTAAGGTTTCATCCCCTTTAATTGTGTAAATATGTGTAAATGTATGCCATATATATATATATTGTGTATAGATATGTGTGAGGGTTGAGTGATAGGTAGTTAGTGCATCCTAGGGGTCACTAGAGGAGGGCACTAGGAGAACAGTGTATATATTCAGTGTCGGACTGGCCCACCGGAGAACCGGAGGATTCTCCGGTGGGCCCTGGCATCTGGGGGGCCCTGGCACCTACTGGCATACAGGGGCCAGTTGCCTAGGGCCCCCGCTGCTCCAGGGGCCCCCAGCCGGTGGCGTGTCGCTAATAGCGGCACACCATGCAGCTGCCATGGGGGCCCCGTGCCAGGGAGCAGCAGCGGGTGACAGGAGGCAGGAGCCCCTGTCCCCGCTGCTAAAGAGAAATGAATATTCACATGGGCGTGGGAAGCAGTGAATATCATTACTTACCTGTCACCCGCTCCAACCGCTGAGCGCCGCTGTGTCATCGCGTCCTCTCTTGCTGCGATGTTCAGGCAGAGGGCGCGATGACGTCATTAGTGAGTGCCGCGCCCCCTGCCTGAGCATTCACTGCCGGAGGACCGAAGACAGCGGCGCTCAGCAGTGGACCCGGTGACAGGTAAATATCGCAGGTGCCGGGGCCCTGAGCCAGCAGAGACACCGGCACCTGTCACCCATAGCGCGCCGGTGTCCCCGCCTGCTCAGGACACCAGCACCTGGCCCCCAGCGACGAGAGGTGAGTATGTCTTTTTTTTTTTTTTTGTTGCAGCATCTATGGGGGCATAATCTGTGGAGCATCTATGGGGGCATAATCTATGGGGGCATAATCTGTGGAGCATCTATGGGGGCATAATCTGTGGAGCATCTATGGGGGGCATAATCTATGGGGGCATAATCTGTGGAGCATCTATGGGGGCATAATCTATGGGGGCATAATCTGTGGAGCATCTGTGGGGGCATAATCTATGGGGCATAATCTGTGGAGCATTTATGGGGGCATAATCTATGGGGGCATAATCTATGGGGGCATAATCTGTGGAGCATTTATGGAGGCATAATCTATGGGGGCATAATCTGTGGAGCATTTATGGGGGCACAATCTATGGGGGCATAATCTGTGGAGCATTTATGGGGGCATAATCTGTGGAGCATTTATGGGGGCATAATCTATGGGGGCATAATCTGTGGAGCATTTATGTGGGCATAATCTGTGGAGCATTTATGGGGGCATAATCTGTGGAGCATTTATGGGGGCATAATCTATGGGGGCATAATCTATGGGGGCATAATCTAAGGAGCATCTATAGGGGCATAATCTATGGGGGCATAATCTAAGGAGCATTTATGGGGGCATAATCTATGGGGGCATAATCTGTGGAGCATTTATGGGGGCATAATCTATGGGGGCATAATCTGTGGAGCATTTATGGGGGCATAATCTATGGGGGCATAATCTAAGGAGCATCTATGGGGGCATAATCTGTGGAGCATTTATGGGGGCATAATCTATGGGGGCATAATCTATGGAGCATCTATGGGGGCATAATCTATGGAGCATTTATAGGGGCACAATCTATGGAGCTTCTATGGGGGCACAATCTATGGAGCTTCTATGGGGGCATAATCTAAGGAGCACTTATGGGGGCATAATCTATGGAGCATCTATGGGGGCATAATCTATGGAGCATCTATGGGGGGCATAATCTAAGGAGCATTTATGGGGGCACAATCTATGGAGCTTCTATGGGGGCATAATCTAAGGAGCACTTATGGGGGCATAATCTATGGAGCATCTATGGGGGCATAATCTAAGGAGCATTTATGGGGGCACAATCTATGGAGCTTCTATGGGGGCATAATCTAAGGAGCACTTATGGGGGCATAATCTATGGAGCATCTATGGGGGCATAATCTATGGAGCATCTATGGGGGCATAATCTAAGGAGCATTTATGGGGGCATAATCTATGGAGCATCTATGAGAGCACAATCTGTGGAGCATCTATGGGGGCACAATCTATGGGGGCATAATACATGGGCAGCATATGGGGCACAATCTATGGAGCATCTTGTGGGGCATAATACATGGGGCAGCATATGGGGCATAATCTCATTTTCCACCCTAGGCTTATACTCGAGTCGATAAGTTTTCCCAGTTTTTTGTGGCAAAATTAGGGGGGTCGGCTTATACTCGAGCATATATGGTATCTATCTATTATCTATCTATATATATATAGCATTATACCCTATGAGGGGGGGCAGCATTATCCTCTATGAGGGGGGCAGCATTATCCCCTATGGGGGGCAGCATTATCCCCTATGAGGGGGCTGCTTTTAATCTATGAGGGAGGCTACCCCAACTCCTGCTACATAATTAAGACATGTACTACCTTATATTATACCCTGATATTAGTGTGTTTTACTGCACAATTTGTGGTCTTGTATTTATTTCTATGTAGCTACATAGTGGGCCCCAAGAATGATTTTCTCTGGTGGGCCCAAGGTGTTCCAGTCCGACGCTGTATATATTCATGGGTTAATTGTATTTTGCGAAGGATCACTAATGAGGGCACGTTAGAGATCCAGTTAGAACGTTAGAAAAGAATGTCAAACAGTTATGGGTTTGTACTGGAGTATAGTCACTAGATGAGGGCATAGAGCACATCCAGTCCTATAGGGACAATAGTTAGGGACTTGTTGCTAGGGAAGGATTGCCTCCAAGCGGGAATCTGTCAAGAAGACTTCCTCTTAGCAGGAGTCAGTCAGGGGTGGACCTTGCTACTGTGAGGACGTCCACGTTCCTGGGCCTGAGCATAGAGTAGGAAGAAGAGGGGACCAGCAACCCCTGAAGAAGCCGGTAAAGGATTCACCATGGGAAACATGAGCCCGAAGAGAGTGGGTTTACGTAGCAGTAGTCCAGTGGAAGAACCCCTGTGGGAACGCTCAGCAGAAGAGGTCATGCTGAATCGTAGCAGGCAGCGAGTGGGCCATCAGAAGTATCCAGGCAGGATAACCAGAGAGTAGTTGTGTCTTTCTTATGCTGGATTGAAGTGTCTCCAGGGGAAGCAGTTGAAGTGCCGTTTTCACCGGGCTCCTCGTCCCATTAAATACTTATTGGTCCTTTCTGTTGTGGCAGTGGAGAAGAAGCAGACTTCTGAAGAATGTATTGCTGGTATCGTGTAAGAAGTGCTTATGGTGTCTTGGATGTGCTGTGTCCAGAGGAAAATAAAGCAGAACTGTTCGATGTAATTCTGGACTCTGACTCTAATTGCTCTGTACGCTCCCTTAAGGGAGGAGAACACCTTAGAGCAATAGACATTACAGAGGTAAAAACCACACAGCTTCCAGTGCATCGGCCCTGCGGTCGTCCCTTTACACTGTTAGCAGAGTCTTATCTTCCTGTTCTAGGCCACAGAAACCAAGGAAAGACCTGACTACAGGCAGCCCCGAAACACAAACATGTTCTCATTATAGAGACAGAGAGAGAAAGAGACTGTTTATGCTTCGGGAAGGGTCTGTGGACAAGTCTGTTCTTGGTTCGCTTTCATGGGTCAGGCGAGATGTGAAGTGGAGTGCGGCTCCATGTGCCTCACCACAGTCAGAAACTAGATTTGTGGCATAAGGAACATTGTTACGCTCCAGATTCTCGGACAAGGCAGGGCGGCCAGTTGGGGCAAGTTTAGACAGGTCGGCCACTTGGGACAAGTTTAGACAGGACGGCCACTTGAGACAAGTTCTCACTGTGCGAACAAGACGGCCATTGGGACAGGTTCTCCCTGTGCAGACAGAACTGCCACTGGGATAGGTTCACATGATGCAGACTCGTCAGCCACTGGGACAGGTTTACACCAGACTGGACGGCCACAGGGATAGGTTCACATTTCTGGCCTGGGAATTCAGCCCCCAGGGTGGCAGACAGGTACCGCTGATACGGCCACAGGGTTCAGGTGCAGCAGACGCGGTTATAGGATTCGGACACCTCTGAAGCGGCTACAGGAAACAAGAACTAACTATGGTGGACTAACGGGAACACAGGATATGGGATATGACCAGACTAGGGGCGGCGGACCTGGCAACATACAGTTGCATACACACCAACCACCTAACACAGAACTATAGGGGTTGCTTAGGCACATCACAATAGGGGTGGGGCCTTATATACAAGATGTCTCCGAGCTCTACTATGTTTAATTACATGCCTCACAGCAGTTGCTGGGAGCATTTACCATGTCTGCGCTGCCCCTTTAAGAACAGGGGCGCACAGGCGCCACCGAGACACAATGTGGCTTGCACAGAGAAGAAAGGAAGCTGGAGCAGGAGCATACCGGGGAATAGCATGCAGAGGTGTCAGACATAGAGCTACAAACACCACCACTCATAATGGATTTGACGAGGGGATGTTGCCATGTCCTGTTTGCCCATGTCCCACCCCAGCTCTACCCACTTTATCAGAGCTGGGAAAAATGGCTTGAAAATGCCAAGAGTCACAAAAATTTTTGTGCAGCCTCACATTGCTCAAAAACTTTGTGACATTTCATAGCTTTTTACTCAAGAAATCTAGCGTAAAAGCTTTGATAAATCAGGATCTTATAGTCCATCTGAGCAGGAACCATCTCTGATTCTTTACTCTTACTCATAAATGAGGTTACTGAGTGCCAGAAACCCCAACATGATATCCATATGGACTAATAGTGCATATGGAGAGAGGATGTCTTCCAGACACAACCCTTTTAATGCAATCATTTTTTCATGTCTTATTTTTACATGAATTCAAATAGGTCAGCTAAGCCACATTGCATATGATTCGGATTGTCCTTCTTGATAAAAATATAATTAAATTACTCCAGAAATTGAAATATAAAAAAATTATTCCAATAAATAATGGTATTGAGATTGATTTATTTATGAAAGATTGTCAAATTTCCGCATTGCAGCACTTGCAAAATAAAACCAAAAAAGCATTTAATTGAATTATACAAGAGAACATGGAAATCAAAACACAGGCGCATCCAAATTCTATCTTTACATTCCACTGTGGCTAGAAGAAGCTTCATTCTATATGGTACGCGAGAAAACAACAGAAACTAGTTGACATACATGACATGTCAAACACATATTCTCAGTAGCACCACATGCAGATGCCTTTGATTTTTCACATAATGCTCTATATCCTAAGGTACCTCCACTTTGAAACATTGGCACAGCAGACAGTGACTCGCTGCCCTGCATTTTTGTAATGAAACCTCCACCAGGGGGAGCTGGTGAGGGAAGAGAGGTTACACATTAAGCGTAGCAACACAGAGCAACAGCACAGGTGTCACAGGTAATGAGAGTGGTCAGACGAACCGAGTCAGAAACGATCAGGAGCGGACGTACCAGAAGGAGCAGCAATATACGTAGTCAAAATAGCAAGCCGAGGGTCAAAAAGCCAAACATGAGCGCGGGGTCCATAAATGTGAGACGGAAGACATGGTCGGGGTACAAGCCAGGGAATCAAAAGCCAGACAGAGAACGTAGCAGCAGAGATTTATACCAAGAGACGGGGTCAGAAATCAGTCCGGGTCATACACGTGAAAACAAGTTTAAGGCAGGAGGATCATCAAGGTACAAGGGACAGAGGCTCTACACTGGAAGCTTGAGCGATCACTAACACTGGTCAGCAGGCTGTGACGGACTGAAATAGCCCAGCTAGCTCCAGAACGAGGCCGAGGAGATTAACCCTCGCATGACCAGTCCTGAGAGAGGACAGCAGAAAATAAACTCCGGACTGGACCATGACAGTACCCCCCTCTCAATGGGGGGCCACAGGACCCCCAGGCTTCCCTGGATGATGAGCGTGAAAGGCCCGGAACTACCAATCTGCATGGACCGAACGCGCTGGCACCCATACCCTTTCCAATGGACCAAGTACTGAAGTGAACGGCAGAGCATACGAGAATCTACCAACTGTTCAACCTCGTACTTGGTCTGTCCATCTACCACAACAGGTGGTGGGTGTGAGGGAGACTCACCAGAGGAAGGCACCGACGGCTTCAGAAGCGCCTTATGGAACACATTGGGAATCCGCAACGATGGAGGCAAACCCAGGCGAAAGGCCACTGGATTAATCACCTCTAAAATTTCATACGGACCAATATACTTGGGACCCAACTTAGCCAAGGGAATTCTCAGCCTTATATTTTTGGTGGATAACCATACCTTATCCCCCACCTGATAAGTTGGCCCAACAGAACGTCGTTTATCCGCAAAAAAATTATAATTTCCCCGAGCATCCCCAATGTTTCTCTCAACCTCCCTCCAGACCTTCCTCAACCTCAGAAAGGCCGAATCAGCCCCTGGACACCCCGAATCCAGCCGGGAAAGCTCACCAAAATGAGGGTGAAACCCATAGTTGCAGAAGAATGGAGAAGTACCAGTGGACTGATTGACACGATTATTGAAAGCGAATTCCGCTATAGGTATCGCAGAGCACCAATCATCCTGTCTAGATGTGACAAGACACCGTAAAATATGCTCCAAAGACTGATTGGTCCTTTCTGTCTGACCGTTGGTCTCGGGATGGATGAAAAAGTCAGACTGATGCCCAGTCTTTTACAAAAAGCACTCCAGAATTTTGCCACGAATTGCACCCCTCTATCAGACACCACACTGACAGGCACACCATGCAACCAGATCATAGTTTAGATAGAGTCTCAGCATTCGGGAGGCCCGTTAATGGTACAAAATGTGCTTGTTTACTGAATCTATCAATAACTACCCAGATCACGGTTTTGCCATTAGAGGGAGGAAGATTGGTGATAAAATCCATGGACAGATGAGTCCACGGTCTATCCGGAATTGGCAGTGGAACCAATTCCCCGGCCAGCCGATTGCGGGAGATTTTTGCACGGGCACAAGTTTCACAGGAGGACACAAACCCAGTGATGTCAGAAGTCAACGAGGGACACCAGAACAGCCTAGTGATGGCTTTACGAGTGACCGAGATTCCCGGATGCCCACTCAGAGCAGAGTCGTGGAACTCCCGAAGCACCCTTAACCGAAACTGGACAGGCACAAAAAGCTTATTTTCAGGTATGGATGACGGAGCAAGAGATTGGGTCTCACGAATCTCCTGTTCCAATCTCGGGGACACCACAGCCACCACCCCCACCTCAGAGGCGTCCACCTCTATGATAAATGGTTTAGACAAATCCGGTTGAACCAGTACAGTGGCAGTAATGAAACGGTTTTTTAATGAAGAAACCACCACCACAGCTGGAGCTGACCAGTTTTTAAGATCAGCCCCCTTTCGAGTGAGATCAGTGAGGGGTTTAACCACTTGAGAAAAGCCCTTGATGGATTTCCTATAGTAATTGGCGAAACCCAGAAATCGCTGAAGACCCTTGAGATCTCTGGTTTGCACCCAATCCACAATGGCTTGTACCTTCCTAGGGTCCATACGAAACCCCTCAGCAGACAAAATGACCCCTAGAAAGGACAATTCTTGAGTAAAAAATGAATACTTCTCCAGTTTGGCAAAGAGTGAGTTCTCCCTGAGCCTCTGGAGAACTGCACAAAGATGACCCGTGTGACTTTGTCTATCAGAAGAATATATGAGTATATTATCAAGATAAACTACCACAAAGTGTCCAATAAAGTCAGAAAAAACATGGTTAATGAAATTCTGGAATACCGCTGGTGCGTTAGTCAACCCGAACGGCATGACCAAATTTTCAAACAGACCCTCAGAGGTGAGAAATGCAGTTTTCCACTCATCCCCCTCCCACATACGGATGAGATTGTATGCTCCCCTGAGGTCCAACTTAGAAAACCACCTGGCCCCTGACAATTGATTGTACAAATCAGGTATCAGTGGGAGAGGATAAGTGTTTCTTATGGTGATCTTATTCAGTTCTTGAAAATCGAGGCATGGGCGTAAACCACCATCTTTTTTTCTTTCAAAAAAGAACCCCGCCGCCACGGAGGAGACAGATGGCAGAATATGCCCTTTATGGAGGCTTTCAGTGATATACTCTTTCATGGTAGCCCGATTCTGAGTTCCGATATTTTTGTCATATCGGATACCGGAATCGGAGTTTTCCGACCAAGTCTATGGGGGTTCCTGTGTCACAGAACGAAGTACGTGACACGGGAACTCCCCAAAACTGTCACTGTCAGTGTCGGTCGGGTCAGTCAGGTGTCAGGACTCAGCAGAGTCCGCACTTACCTGTCAGAAGATCCCGTTTCCCGGCGGTCACATCCTCCTGGATGGCCGCCATTACCCTGTCCCTGGCGGTCACGTGCAGAATCTCACGATAACTGCAGTGACTGCTGGGTACTGGGTAATCTCAGCCAGCTGTACTCTCGCGACAGCTGGCCGTAAACCAGTCCGGATTACGTCACCGCCGGGGACGCAGCACTGGTAAGCAGCTCTGCTCTATGTGGATGTCAGGCTCAGCCTGTCATCCAGATGTAGCAGAGCTGGACTCGTCGTGGGACACTCGGTATTTTGGACTGCGTCGGACAGGTGGTATTTGTGTTGGTTTGTTATTTTTGTTATTTTACAGGAGAACGATGGCGTCGCAGGAATGAGAGTGTAATAAAAATAATGAAAACTGTGTGGTATTTTATTTCATTAAAAGACTTTTTTCTTGCTGTGTTTTTTTTTAAATTTACAAACTAGGATTAATAATGGATCGGTGTCTTATTGACACCTCTCCATTATTAACCGGGCTTATTGTCACCGATCAATCAAAGGTGACATTAACCCTTATTACCCCGCTTGCCACCGCTACAGGGCAAGTGGGAAGAGCCGGGTAAAGTGCCACAATTGGCGCATCTTTGGATGCGCCATTTGTGGGGCTGCTGCAGCCTGGTATTTTTAGGCTGTTGAGGGCCAAAATCCATGGGCCTTGACAGTCTTTTAATACCAGGCCGCAGCAGTCTGCATTTTACTTGGCTGGTTAACAAAAATAAGGGGACCCCACGCCATTTTTTTTTCGAGGGGATCCCCTATTTTTGTTAACCAGCCATGCTAAGCAGACTGCTGTGGCCTGGTATTATCAGGCTTGCAAGGTCCATGGATATTGGATCCTTACCAGCCTGAAAAACCAGGCCTCAGCAGTCTGCTTCATCTAGCTGGTTAACAAAAATAGGGGGGACCCCACGCCATTTTTTTTTCGAGGGGATCCCCTATTTTTGTTAACCAGCCAAGCTAAGCAGACTGCTGTGGCCTGGTATTATCATGCTTGCAAGGTCCATGGATATTGGCTCCTTAACAGCCTGAAAAACCAGGCCTCAGTAGTCTGCTTTATCAAGCTGGTTAACAAAAATAGGGGGGACCCCACGCCATTTTTTTTTAGAGGGGATCCCCTATTTTTGTTAATCAGTTCACTTCAGGTCAGCCGGGATTCCCTCTGACGTCACTGATGCTGTGGGTGTCCCTGGCTGACCTGAAGTGAAAGTGGAAAGCAATCAATTATGCTAACCACTTCCTCTCCTGTCAGCCAGGAGAGGAGCTCATACATTCGGGGGTTTACAGTGAGACTGTCAGCATTAGCTGCAGTCTCTGCAGTAAACATTAACCCTTTCAGAAGGATTACATCGGGGACCTGACTGAACATCGATAGGTAAGAATAATGTTGCTTTATTATTTTATTTTTATTACAGGTGAACAAGGGCTTCGCAAGGAATGGCAGTAAAATAAAATATTGTCAAAAACTGTGTGTTTATTTCATTAAAATGATTTTTTATTAAAGTGTGTGTGTTTTATTTTTATTTCATACAATAGGATTAATAATTGATAGTTGTCTAATTGACAGCTCTCAATTATTAACCTGGCTTAAACTCACCTTTCAATAGCAAGGTGGCTTTAACCCCTTATTAACCAATTCACCACCGCTACAGGGCAATGGGAATAGACGGGCAAAGTGCCAGAAAGGGCAAATCCAATTATAGATTTGCCTTTTCTGGGGTGTCTGGGGGCAGATGTTAGTAGCCGGGGGGGGGCCAAAAATAATGGTCCCTCTCTGGGCTATTATTATCTGCCCCCACTCGCTGGCTTTGTCTGTCTGGTTGAGAAAATAGGGCGGGAGCCCACGCATTTTTTTTCAACAATTTTACACCTCATATATATATATACATGTCATTGAATTTCTGACACATATATATATTTATATTTATAGTTCATACACTTCTACATAATATAATAGCCGCTAATTCAATTGCCGGCTTTTGTGAAAATACAGAAGCCGACATGAAATGACACATGATTTACATAGAGTTAACCATGTCATTTCATGTTTGATATATTGTTTTCTCTAACAATTACATGAGTGTATGTGCGCAAAATTTGACACATGTAGGGGTTAATTAAAGGTGTAAATTCGTACAACGAATTTACACCTTTAATTAACCCCTACAGGTGTGAAATTTTGCACACATACACTCATGTAATTGTTTGTGAAAACCAGATATCAAACTACATGAAAAGACATGGTTAACTCTATGTAAACCATGTGTCATTTCATGTCGGGTGCTTCTGTATTTTCACAAAAGCCGGCATTACCCAGCAATTGAATCAGAGGTTATTTTACTATATAGAAGTGTATGAACTATAAATATATGTATATATATATGTCACAATGACATGTATATATATATATATATATAATTATATATATTCTATGTGTGTATATTTAGTGTTTACAAGGAAAGAAAGGGTTTTTTTTTAGTTCCGATATTTCTGTCCCATTGACTTGCATTGTGTTTCCGGTATCGGATCGGCGATACCCGATACTTTTTGAGTATTGGGCCGATCCAATCCGATCCGATATTTTAGGATATCGGGCAGTATCGCTCAACGCTAGTGATGAGCGAGCACTAAAATGCTCGGGTGCTCATTGCTAAGGTCAAGCAAATTGGAATGCTCAGGTGCTCGACAAACTAAAATGTTTCTATACGAATGCATAAAGTATGGGCAACAAACGAGGAGAATTGGAACTACTAAAGCAGGAAAATAAATATGATGTCATTGGAATCACTGAAACTTGGTGGGACAATACACATGATTGGAATATAAGGCTAGAAGGATACAACTTATTTGCAAGAAACAGACTTGATAAACAAGGAGAAGGTGTCGCATTGTATGTTAGAAAAGCGTATATCTGCACAGAGATTGAAGTTTCAGAGACTGGGAGCTCTGTGGAAACCGTTTGGAAACTGTTTGGGTAAGAATACAAGGGCAGAACAATGGAAAGTACACCATTGTAGGCATTTACTACAAGCCGGCTGCCTGTGCAAGCTGGAGATATGGATGAACTCTTTAATTATCAAATGGCCAAGTTCTCCAAAATATATGACATATTTGTCATGGGAGATTTCAACTCTCCAGACATTTGTTGGGAATCTCTCTCAGGCAAAACTAACAGGTCAAGGAAATTCTTATCCTCTCTTGCTGACAATTTTATCCTCCAAAAGGTAGGGGAGAAAACAAGGGGATCTGCTACCTTTGATCTAATCCTTAGAAACAGGGAGGAAATGGTTGAGGAGGTAAGAGTGGCTGGGACCTTAGGAGGTAGCGACCATGCTATTTTAGAATTTTGGATAACTAGAGGACGAAGACCTGTGAAGACTCAGACTTCAAGGTTACATTTTAGAAAGGCAGATTTTAAAGGACTCAGAAAGAGAATTGGAGGGATTCAATGGTTGGATATCCTTAAGGACAAAAATGTCTAGGAAGGATGGAAAATCTTGAAAAATTAGATTCTCAAAGCACAATCGTTAACAATTCCGAAAAGAGGGAAGAATAGGAAGCATTTAAGGAATCCAGGATGTATGAACACAGAACTTAAACACATGCTAAAAAGGAAGAAAGAAATGTTTATCAAATGGAAAGAGGGAGGCATATCTAAAGAAGAATATAATGCTGTCTGCAGATCCTGCAGGGCACAAATCAGATTATCTAAAGCGGACAATGAATTAAGGCTTGCAAGAGATGTCAAAAGCAACAAAAAAGGATTTTGGGGATATGTCAAAAGTAAAAGAAAAGTCAAAGATGCTACAGGATTTTTACCGGATGAAAATGATGAAATAGTAAGACAGGAAGTTGAGAAGGCCGAACTTTTAAATTCCTATTTTGCATCTGTTTTCTTTCAGAAAGGAAATGTAACATCAACTGATCTTCAATGTCCTATTAAGGGAATAGAAGAATCCAAGATATATAAACAGAAAAATAGTGAGGAAACACTTAGCTAACCTAAATTAATTCAAGTCTCCAGGTCCAGATGAATTATACCCCTGAAGGAGATAGCAGAAGAAATTTTTGAACCACTCTCCATAATCTTTGAAAATTGTTGGAGAACAGGAGACGTCTCAGAAGACTGGAGAAGAGCAAATGTTGTTGGGGAAGAAGGTGGACCCAGGGAACTATAGGCCGGTGAGACTGACTTCTATACCAGGAAAGATCTTTGAACAAATTATTAAACAACATGTTTGTAAGTACCTGGATAAGAATGAAGTGATTAAACAGAGTCAGCATGGGTTTGTAACTAATAAGTCATCTCAGACTAACTTAATTTCCTTCTATGACAGAATCAATGACTGGGTGGATCAGGGAAATGCTGTAGATATAGTATATCTTGACTTCAGCAAAGCATTTGACAAAATATCTCACACAATCCTTATTGAAAAAATGACTAAGTATGGAATGAACAAGGCAACTGTTAGGTGGATTCATAACTAGCTTAGTGATCGGACCCAAAGAGTGGTCATAAATGGCTGCACATCCAGTTGGAAGAATGTCTCAAGTGGGGTACCACAGGGCTCTGTCCTGGGCCCTGCATTGTTCAACATCTTTATCAATGATTTAGATGAAGGAATTGAGGGTAAGCTGATTAAATTTGCTGATGACACAAAGCTAGGAGGGATAGCTAATACTAGAGAAGAGAGAGAGGATTCAAAAAGATATAAATAAACTGGAGCAGTGGGCAGCAACTAACAGAATGGTTTTTAACAGCAAAAAGTGCAAAGTACTACATCTGGGCAATAAAAATGAAAAAAGCATATACAGAATGGAAGGAATAGTGCTAAGCAACAGCACATGTGAAAAAGACTTGGGTATACTAATAGATCACAGACTGAACATGAGTCAACAGTGTGATGCAGCAGCAAAAAAGGCAAATGCAATTCTAGGATGTATTAACAGAAGCATACAGTCTAGATCATGTGAAGTCATTATTGCCTTCTACTCCTCTTTGGACAGACCTCATCTAGAATACTGTGTCCAGTTTTGGGCACCACATTTTAAAAAAAAGACATTAAAAAACTGGAGCAAGTTCAGAGAAGAGCGACCAGAATGGTGACCAGTCTGCAAACCGTGTCCTTTGAGGAACGGTTGCAGGATTTGGGAATGTTTAGCTTGCAAAAGAGAAGACTGAGAGGAGACTTAATAGCTGTATACAAATATCTCAAGGGCTGTCACATTGTAGAAGGATCATCTTTATTCTCATTTACACAAGGAAACACTAGAAGCAATTGGATGAAACTGAATGGGAGAAGACACAGATTAGATATTAGAAAAAACTTTTTGACAGTTAAGGTGATCAATGAATGGAACAGGCTGCCACGAGAGGTGATGAGTTCTCCTTCAATAGAAGTCTTCAAACAGAGGCTGGACAGATATCTGTCTGGGATGATTTAGTGAATCCTGCTTTAAGCTGGGGGTTGGACCAGATGGCCCAGGAGGTCCCTTCCAACTCTACCATTGTATAATTCTATGATATGTTAAGGAACATCCTTTCCAGGGTAATGATTTACATGTAAGGGAAAATAAATAACCCCCCAAAAAATGTACCTCCACCACTTGGGCTATGTCCACAAGTAGCGTTTTTGATGCTAATTTTCTACTTTAGCATTGCTTTCAACCAATACAAGTGCATTCACTGGGAAATGTCATTTTAACAGTTAAAAACCTTACTTGGCCATATGCTGTGTGACATATCATCAGACACATCCTGTTTCATTTATGAAGGAGTGACTCTGAAAGTCACAAAGACTATTTTTATAGGGGCATGAGGCGACATTAATTCTTAACCCCTTCACCTTCAAGGGTGGTTTGCACGTTAATGACCGGGCCAATTTTTACAATTCTGACCACTGTCTCTTTATGAGGTTATAACTCTGGAACGCTTCAACTGATCTTCGCAATTCTGAGACTGTTTTCTCGTGATATATTGTACTTCATGTTAGTGGTAAAATTTCTTCGATATACCTTACGTTTATTTTTTAAAAAAACGCAAATATGTCGAAAATTTAGAAAATTTTGCAATTTTCAAACTTTGAATTTTTTTTCCCTTAAAACAGAGAAATATGTCACACAAAATAGTTAAGAAATAACATTTCCCACATGTCTACTTTACATCAGCACAATTTTGGAACCAAAATTTTTCTTTATTAGGAAATTAGAAGGGTTAAAAGTTGACCAGTGATTTCTCATTTTTACAACAAAATTTACAAAGCCATTTTTTTAGGGACCACCTCACATTTGAAGTCACTTTGACGGGTCTATATAGCAGAAAATACCCAAAAGTGACACCATTATAAAAACTGCACCCCTCAAGCTACTCAAAACTACATTCAAGAAGTTTAATAACCCTTCAGGTGCTTCACAGGAGTACGCTGATACCCCATATGTGGGGGGGGGAACTGTTTGGGTGCACGGCAGGGCTTGGAAAGGAAGCAGTAACGTTTTGGAATGCAAACATTGATGGGGGTCATGTTCCGTTTGTAGTGCCCCAGATGAGCCTAAACAGTGGAAACCCCCCACAAGTGACCCCATTTTGGAAGCTAGACCCCTAAGGAACTTATCTAGATCTTTGGTGAGCACTTTGAACCCCCAAGTGCTTCAAACAAGTTTATAATGCCCGGGCATGAAAATAAAAAATCCTATTTTTTTCCCACAAAAATTATCTCTTAGTCACTAATTTTTTATTTTCCCATAGGTAACAGGAGAAATTGGACCACAAAATGTGTTGTCCAATTTGTCCTGAGTACGTTGATACCCCATATGTGAGAGGGAACCACTGTTTGGGTGCATGGCAGAGCTCGGAATGGAAGGAGCACCATTTGACTTTTTCCAACCAAAATTGGCTGGAATTCAGATTGGACGCTATGTTGCATTTGGAGAGCCCCTGATGTGCCTAAACAGTGGAAACCCCCCACAAGTGACCCCATTTGGGAAACTAGACCCCCTAAGGAACTTATCTAGATCTTTGGTGAGCAATTTGAACCCCCAAGTGCTTCACACAAGTTTATAACGTAGAGCCGTAAAATTAAAAAATCATATTTTTTCCACAAAATTGATCTTTTCACCCCAATTTTTATTTTCCCACGGGAAACAAGACTCCAAAAGTTATTGTGCAATTTGTCCTGAGTGCGCTGATACCCCATATGTGGGGGTAAACCACTGTTTGGGTGCATGGCAGAGTTTGGAAGGGAAGGAGCGCCGTTTTTTCAACGCAGAATTGGCTGGATGCTATGTCGTGTTTGGAGAGCTCCTGATCTGCCTAAACAGTGGAAACCCCCCATAAATGACACCATTTTGGAAACTAGACCCCTCAAGGAACTTATCTAGATGTGTGGTGAGCACTTTAAAGCCCAAAGTGCTTCACAGAAGTTTATAATGTACAGCCGTAAAATAAAAAATCTCTTTTTTTTTTTACAAAAATGATTTTTTTCGCCCCCAATATTTTATTTTCACAAGGGTAACAGGAGAAATTGGACCCCAAAAGTTGTTGTCCAATTTGTCCTGAGTATGCTGATACCCAATATGTGGGAGTAAACTACTGTATGGGTGCACGTCTGGGCTCGGAAGGTAAGTAGTGATGTTTTGGATTGCAGACTTTGATGGAATGGTCGGGGGGAGTCATGTCGCATTTGGAGATCCCCTGATGCGCCTAAACAGTGGAAACCCCCCACAAGTGACCCCATTTTGGAAAATAGACCCCACAAGGAACTTATCTAGATGTGTGGTGAGCACTTTGAACCCCGAAGTGCTTCACAGAAGTTTATAACGTACAGCCGTAAAAATAAAAAATCCTTTTTTTTTTACAAAAATGATTTTTTCGCCCCCAATATTTTATTTTCACAAGGGTAACAGGAGAAATTGGACCCCAAAATTAGTTTTCCAATTTGTCCTGAGTACGCTGATACCCAATATGTGGGAGAAAACGACTGTATGGGTGCACGTCAGGGCTCGGAAGGTAAGTAGTGATGTTTTGGATTGCAGACTTTGATGGAATGGTCTGGGGGCGTCATGTCGCATTTGGAGAGCCCCTAATGCGCCTAAACAGTGGAAACCCCCCACAAGTGACCCCATTTTGGAAAATAGACCCCACAAGGAACTTATCTAGAAGTGTGGTGAGCGCTATGAAGCCCCAAGTACTTCACATAAGTTTTATAACATACAGCCGTAAAAACAAAAAAATCATTTTTTTTTTTACAAAAATGATTTTGTCGCCCCCAGTTTTTTATTTTCCCAAGGGTAACAGGAGAAATAGGCCAAATTGCACAATAACTCTTGTGGTCCAGAGTACGCTGATACCCCATATGCGGGGGTAAACTACTGTTTGGGCGCATGGCAGAGCTCAGAAGTGAAGGAGCGCCATTTGACTTTTTCAACGCAGAATTGGCTGGAATTGAGATCAGACGCCATGTCACATTTGGAGAGCCCCTGATGTGGCTAAACAGCAGAAACCCCCCAATTCTAACTCCAACCCTAACCCCAACACACCCCTAACCCTAGTCCCAACCCTAACTACAAACCTAACCCTAACACACCCCTAACCGTAATCCCAACCCTAATCCTAACGTTAGCGCCAACCCTAACCCTAACTTTAGCCGCAACCCTAACCCTAACGGGAAAATGGAAAAAATACATTTTTTTTATTTTATTATTTCTCCTTAACTAAGGGGTTGATAAAGGGGGGTTTGATTTACTATTTATAGCGGGTTTTTATGATTGGCAGCTGTCACGCTAAAAGACGCTTTTTATTGCAAAAAATAGTTTTTTGCATCACCACATTTTGAGAGCTATAATTTTTGCATATTTTGGCCCACAGAGTCATGTGAGGTCTTATTTTTTGCGGTACGAGTTGACATTTTTATTGGTACCATTTTTGAGCACGTGACATTTTTTGATCGCTTTTTATTTCGATTTTTGGGAGGTTAGAATGAACAAAAATCAGCAATTCATGAATTTCTTTTGGGGGGGCGTTTATACCGTTCCGCGTGTGGTAAAATTGATAAAGCAGTTTTATTCTTCGGGTCAGTACGATTACGGTGATACCTCATTTGTATCATTTTTTTTATGTTTTGACGCTTTTATTGAATGAAATCAATTTTATATAAAAAATTATTATTTTTGCATCGCTTTATTCTGCGAGCTATAACTTTTTTTTTTTCACTGATGATGCTGTGTGATGGCTCGTTTTTTGGGGGACAAGATGACGTTTTCAGCGGTACCATGTTTATTTATATGAGTCTTTTTGATCGCGTGTTATTCCACTTTTTGTTCGGCGGTATGATCATAAAGCATTGATTTTTTGCTTGGTTTTTTTTTTTTTTTTTAAGGGGTTCACTAAAGGGGTTAACTAGTGGGACAGTTTTATAGGGGGGTCGTTACGGACGCGGCGATACCAAATATGTGTACTTTTATTGTTTTGTTTTTTTTATTTACAGGAAAAAATGAATTTATTGGGGAATATTTTTATTTTTTTTTTATGATTTTTTTTACCACTTTTTATTTTTATTTTTTTTTACTTTTTTACTTTGTCCCAGGGTGGGACATCACAGTATTTTAGCAGATCGCTGGTGTGACAGTGTGCACAGCACTCTGTCACACCAGCGATCGCTCTGGCATCGCTGCAGGCTTCCCCAGCGCCTGCTCTCAGCAGGCACTGAGGAAGCCGCCTCCCTGCAGGACCCCTGCGCCATCTTGGATCCAGGGACCTGGAGGGAGGACGGACCCTCGGAACAGCGCGACACATCGCGCTGCTCTGAGGGTCTCAGGGGAGCGCGCAGGGAGCCCCCACCCTGCGCGATCCTCCCCTGTGCCCCGGGTACACCGCGATCATGTTTGATCGCGGTGTGCCAAGGGTTAATGTGCCGGGAGCGGTCCGTGACCGCTCCTGACACACAGTCACGGGTGTCAGCTGTGATAATCAGCTGACACCCGGTGGCGATCAGTTGCGCTCCCCCCGGGAGCGCAGCTGATCGCCCATGACGTACTATTCCGTCCATGGGAATTAGGTCCAGGGTCACATGGACGAAATAGTACGTCTGATGGAATAAAGGGGTTAAAGGGCCATCAGCCAGCTATGCTTTGTTGCTCCCATTATTAAACAGTGGGTCTCCTATACTGTTATTGCCTATGCAGTGAGTGGCTGGGCTGCCAAAAATTAGGACGCACCTCAGTACCCCTTTGACGAGATGTCATAGTGTTTGCCTATGAATTGAATGCAAGGCCTGCTTTGCCCCAAAGTTACACGCACCCCAATAACCCTTAGAACCGATGTACTTGATGGCCACATGAAACCAAAGTTCCCATTATTATTTATTTGGTACTGCCACACTGTAATCCTATGCATTGAATGCAAGGCCCACCTTGTCACAAAGTTACACGTACCCCAATAACCCTTTGAATCGACATATTGGATGGCCACATGAAACCAAACTTCCCATTATGCTTATTTTTTTACAGTTTGCCCATGAAGTGAATGAAAGGCCTGCCCTGCCACAAATTTACACGCACAACAATAACACTCGGAACAGACGTCCTAGATGGTCACATGAAACCAAATTTCCCATTATTAGAAATTTTGTACTGCCACATTGTTTGCCTATGCATTGAATGCAATGCACTCCTTGCCACAAAGTTACATGCACCGCAATAACCCTTTGAAGTGACGTAGTGGATGGCCATTATGCTTATTTTTTTTACTCCCATACAGTTTGCCTACGAAGTGAATGCAAGGCCTGCCCTACCACAAAGTTACACGCACCCCAATAACCCTTTGAACTGACGTACTGAATGGCCACATGAAACCAAAGTTCCCATTTTTTTCATTTGGTACTGCCATATTGTTAGCCTATGCATTGAATGCAAGGCCTGCCCTACACCAAATATAGACACGCCCCAATACGCCTTTGAAGAGACGTACAGGAGGGTTTCATGAAAAAATGTTCACATTAGGAGAAAGTGGGTCTCCCACAGTATTTGCCTATGCAATGAATGCAAGGCCTGCCTTGCTCCAAAGTTACACACATCCCAATAACACTTGGAACAGACATCCTGGATGGCCACATGAAACCAAATTTCCCTTTATTATGAATTTTGTACTCCCATACAGTTTGCCCATGAAGTGAATGCAAGGCCTGCCCTACCACAAACTTACACGCACCCCAATAACACTCGGAACAGACATCCTGGATGGCCACATGAAACCAGATTTCCCATTATTAGAAATTTTGTACTGCCACATTGTTTGCCTATGCATTGAATGCAAGGTCCTCCTTGCCACAAAGTTACATGCACCCCAATAACCCTTTGAACTGACATACTGCATGGCCACATCAAACCAAAGTTCCAATTTTTTTTCATTTGGTACTGCCATACAGTGAGCTTATGCATTGAATGCAAAGCCTGCTCTGCCCTACACCAAATATAGACACGCCCCAATACGCCTTTGAAGAGACGTACAGGAGGGTTTCATGAAAAAATTTTCCATTAGGAGAAAGTGGGTCTCCCATAGTATTTGCCTATGCAATGAATGCAAGGCCTGCCTTGCTCCAAAGTTACACGCTTCCCAATAACACTTGAAACAGACATCCTGGATGGCCACATGGAAGCATAGGTCTCATTATTATGAATTTTGTACTCCCATACAGTTTGCACATGAAGTGAATGCAAGGCCTGCCCTACCACAAACTTACATGTACCCCAATAACACTTTGGAACAGACGTCCTGGATGGCCACATGAAACCAAAGTTCCCATTATTAGAAATTTTGTACTGCCACAAAGTTTGCCTAAGCATTGAAGGCAAGGCCTGCCTTGCCACAAAGTTACATGCACCCCAATAAGCCTTTGAACCGACGTAGTGGATGGCCACATGAAATCAAAGTTCCCATTATGCTTATTTTTTTACTCCAATACAGTTTGCCCATGAAGTGAATGCAAGGCCCACTTTGCCACAAAGTTACACGCACCCCAATAACCCTTTGAACCCGACGTACTGAATGGCCACATGAAACCAAAGTTCCCATTTTTTCATTTGGTACTGCCATACTGAATTGAATGCATTGAATGCAAGGCCTGACCTGCACCAAATTTAGACGCACCCCAATACCCCTTTGAAGAGACGTACAGGAAGGTCCCATGAAGAATTGTTCCCATTAGGAGAAAGTGGGTCTCCCACAGTATTTGCCTATGCAATGAATGCAAGGCCTGCCTTGCTCCAAAGTTACACGCTTCCCAATAACACTTGGAACAGACATCCTGGATGGCCACATGAAACCAAACTTCCCATTATTATGAATTTTATACTCCCATACAGTATACCCATGAAGTGAATGCAAGGCCTGCCCTGCCACAAACTTACACACACCCCAATAGCACTCGGAACAGACGTCCTGGATGGCCACATGAAACCAGATTTCCCATTATTAGAAATTTTGTACTGCCACATTGTTTGCCTATGCATTGAATGCAAGGCCCTCCTTGCCACAAAGTTACATGCACCCCAATAATCCTTTGAACTGACGTACTGCATGGCCACATGAAACCAAAGTTCCAACTTTTTATCATTTGGCACTGCCTTACTGTTAGCCTATGCATCAAATGCAAAGCCTGCTCTGCCCCAAAGTTCCACGTACTCCAATAACGCTTTGAACCAAAGTACTGGATGGTCTCATGAAACCAAAGTTCCCATTTTTATAAATTTGGTAGTCCTATACTGTTTGCCAATGCATTTAATGCAAGGCCTGGCCTGTCCCAAAGTTACACGCACCCCAATAACCGTTTTAACTGATGTAGTGGATGGCCACATGAAACCAAACTTCTCATTATTAGGACGTTGGTACTACCATACTGTTTAACTATACAGTGAATTGCAGTGTTAAGCCTGAAGAACCTGCAGTGTTTTTGCATGAAGAAACTGCAGTGGAGAATTGCAGTGTTGAGGATGAAGAGCCAGCAGTGGAGAATTGCAGTGTTGAGGTTGAAGAACCTGCATTGGTGAATTGCAGTGGTGAGGCTAAAGAACTCCTGGCAGTGGAGAACTGCAGTGTTGAGGCTGAAGAAACTGCAATGTAGAATTGCTTTGTTGAGGTTAAAGAACCTGCAGTGGAGAATCTCAATGTTGAAGCTGAAGAACCTGCAGTGCAGAATCTCAGTGTTGAGGATGAAGACCCAAAAGTTGAGAATTGCATTGTTGAAGCAGCTGACCAACACATGCAGTTCTCATTATTATGAACTGGGTCTCCCATACTGTTTGGCTATGCAGTGAATGCAAGGCCTGCCCCAAATTTACACACACACCAATCCCCCCTTGGTAGAAACATGGAGGAGGGCCTCATAAAAAATGTTTCCCATTACAAAGGTGCAGGTCTCCTATACTTGTAATGCTGACAAACATTTCCCCCTGTGGGGTCCACATCAACATACTGTTTGTAAACTTTTTTTTTACAATCATCATAAACACCCTTGAAAACAATAACGTGGTTTCCTACACAGTTGCTGCTGGGAAGGTGCAGGTTTTTAGTAGAAATATGGCGGATGAGAGGTTGGATGAAGTGATCAGGAAAAGGGGCATGGTGACTGCAGGAATGGGAACGTACAGGATTAATAACAGGGGGACTATGGGAGGTGTGAGATCCAGGATCCAGCCTACAATGATTAGTCGTTTACCTACCACCAATTACCAGAATGCGTTTGATGCCCGTCAGAAGATAGGTGCAACAGAAGCTGAAGCTCGGCATAAAAGATGCCCATGAGAAATTGATTGACAAAGACGCACGTGTCCATAAAAAGGGTAAAGTTCAAGATGCTCATGAGATGCTTAAAGAGAAGTGCACCGGCCGTAGCTATTAACTCATCCGTGGCACAAGGTTCTTCATCTTCACCCATACATTTTACCAAGACCATCCAAATTTCACAGCCAAAACTATTTTTTCAGGTATAACGAACACTGTCAAAGTAATGCCAATAAACATAGTTAATCATTAACATGGGAAACAAAAGATTTCCTCAACATATTTACGATGATGGTATTGATTACGATTTGGATCTTTCCCACATCCCCACCAAGAAAATGAAGATCACAGCTGCCAACACTGTGCAAAAAAAGCCGGGAATGTCTGGAAATTCATTTTCTCTTGGGCAAACGTTACCTCTTACTAAAGTGGTACAGAATGATGCATACACAGCTCCCATGTCTACTCAGCAAGAGACTTCGCCACCTTCTTGCACACAAAGGCTCTAACGAACGTCACAAAGGAGGCCAGTTCATCATTAGGGTCCACTCCAAAAGAGTTTGTCTTTAGCCCTTTAGAAGGCACCAAAATGACCATTCATAATTTGCATCCAAGAGTCACAGAGGAAGATATCGTGGAGCTTTTCTGTGTATGTGGTGCCTTGAAGCGCACCTGTTTGTTGAGTTCCGGAGTTGCAGAGGTTGTGTTTGTAAGAAAGGAAGATGCAGTTGGTACCTACAAAAATACAACAGAAACCTATATGGACAGCCAATGAAATGCAATCTTCCTTTGAATGGTAGTGTGATAACATCAGACCAGCCCATACTTCTAAGATTAAGTGACACCCCATCAAAGAAGGAAGGTGAATCTAGAAGAAAAACAACCTCCTCTTCCTCCAGTGTTGCTTAAAATCCTCCACCTGAAGTTTATCCTGATACTATCTTAAAAGCACTTTAAATCCTCAGGGTCATCAGCAGTTATCCAACCACCTGCATTTAAGATTAAGCTCTGATGACACCAACACAAATTGGAGACTGTAATAAGAGAGATTCACAATTCACATATGGGCCCAGAGACTCCTTTAAAAGAAAAACCTTAATTTTTCTTCTTGGTGTTTGTTTAGCACTGATGATCATCAGCAGGTAGTTGATGTTTGAAGGAGACAAAGGAGGCATCAGACATTGGACAATTAACCCCTTCGCGACCCAGCCTGTTTTCATCTTTCTGACCCAAACAATTTGTACAATTCTGACCACTGTCCCTTTATGAGGTAATAACTCTGGAACACTTCAACGGATACCACTGATTCTGAGAATGTTTTCTCGTGACATTCTGTACTTTATGATAGCAGTAACATTTCTTCGATATGACTTGCGTTTATTTGAGAAAAAAAATAGAAATTTGGGGAAAATTTTGAAAATTTTGCAATTTTACAACTTTTAATTTTTATGCCCTTAAATCAGAGAGTCATATCGCACAAAATAGTTAATAAATAATATTATATAGAAAATACTCAAAAGTGACACCATTCTAAAAACTGAACCCCTCAATGTGCTCAAAACCACATTCAAGAAGTTTATTAACTCTTCAGATGCTTCACAGGAATTTTTGGAATGTTAAAAAAACATTTAACTTTTTTTCACAAAAAAATTACTTCAGATCCAATTTGTTTTATTTTCTCAGGGGTAACAGGGGAAATTTGACCCCAAAAGTTGTTGTGCAGTTTATTCTGAGTACGCTGATACCCCATATCTGCAGGTAAACCACTGTTTGGGTGCATGGCAGAGCTCGGAAGGGAATTAGTGCCGTTTGACTTTACAGTGCAAAATTGGCTGGAATTGAGATCGGACGCCATGTCGCGTTTGGAGAGCCCCTGATGTGCCTAAACAGTGGAAACCCCCACAAGTGACACCATTTTGAAAAGTAGACCCCCTAAGGAACTTATCTAGATGTGTGGTGAGCCATAAAAATAAAAAATCATATTTTATTCACAAAAATTATATTTTCGCCCCCAATTTTTTATTTTCCCAAGGGTAACAGGAGAAATTGGACCCCAAAAGTTGTTGTGCAATTTGTCCTGAGTATGCTGATACCCCATTTGTGGGGGCTAACCACTGTTTTGGCGCATGGCAGAGCTCGGAAGAGAAGGAGCAGACTTTTTCAATGCAGAATTGGCTGGATTTGAGCTCAGACGCCATGTCGCGTTAGGAGAGCTCCTGATGTGCCTAAACAGTGTAAACCCCCCAAATTCTAACTCCTGCCCAAGCCCCAACACACCCGTAACCCTAATCCTAATGGGAAAATGGAAATAAATGGAACTCAGACTTGGCCAAAGGTTCACCTTCCAACAAGACAAGGACCCTAAGCACACAGCTAAAATACTGTGCAAAGGGTCTGAATACTTATGACCATGTGCTATTTCAGTGTTTCTTTTTTAATAAATTTACAAAAATGTCTACATTTTTGTTTTTTTCAGTCAGGATGGGGTACATAGTGTACATTAATGAGAAATAAAATGAACTTTTTTGCATTTACCAAATGGCTGCAATGAAACAAAGAGTGAAAAATTTAAAGGGGTCTGAAAACTTTCCGAACCCACTGTATCTGGATTCCTACAAATGGATCTCAAGACCTTCATATTCCAGTAAATGGGGGGGAATTACTAAGTGTCCAACGACTGTGTTCTAGACAAATAACTTTTTTTTATGCCTAATTAATGCTTCACACTGTAAAAATGTCATCCAGAACTGTTAAATCATAGGCAATACTTATTGCCCTGCGGCTGAAGCATGTTGTGATACCTGTGATCTGAATACAGATAAATGCTGAAGGGAAATAGATCATGCTAATATTGTTCTAAATACTGAGATGTGTTCAGAGGAATACTAGTAGGACACAGATTGTGGTTTTCTATCAACTTCATCTGCATTTAAAAATTTTGTATTTAATGCTGGTAATTAAAAAAACTCTAGTGTTGGCAGGGCGCAGTGCCATACCACAACTATCTGTTTGCTTTTCGTGTACAACCCTATAATTCTTCTTAAATTGATATTTATATGGAGTCCTCATTGGGAGGGGGGAGACAAGAAACGATAGGTGAACTCTGCTGAGACCAAAAACACCCCTTTGCAAACAATAACGTGGCTGTTGCATCACGGAACACGTTCACCGTGGTGATCTAGTGGTGGTGTCTGAAGAGACGCGGACTATGGCCTCCTAAAAATTTTTGCCCAATTTAAAGGAGCGGGTCTCCTATACTTGTAATGCTTAGTATATGGGCAGACAAACATTTCCCCTGGGGGGGTACACATCAATATATTGTGAAACATTTTTTTACCGGCATCAAAAACACCCTTTAACACAATAAAGTGCTTGTTGCATCACGGACCACGGTCACCATGATGCTCTAGGGGTGCTGGATGATGAGGATGAGGAGAAGGAGGAGGACGATAACAGCAAATAGGCAAAATCAGGAACCGTATCCCCATGTGTGGGTGTCAAGAGGTGCATGGTAATAGATTTCCCAAAAATAAGACACTGGATTACAGTTTATGTTTCACTGCTATCATTCAGTGGTGTACAGAAGTCTGGCCCAATCCAGCCCATGTTCATTTTTATAAGAATCAGCCTGTCAGCATTTTCACTTGATAGGCGGATGCGCTTATCAGTTAGAATTACACCAGCGGTACTAAATACTCGCTCTGACAAAACGCTAGTGGCAGGGCAGGCCAGGACCTCCAAGGCGTACAGAGCCAGTTCATGTCACTTGTCCAGCTTGGATACCCAATAATTATAAGACACAGAGAAATCACAGAGGACGTTGGTACAGTCGGCAAGGTACTCCCTCAGCATCTTCCAAAACTTTGCACTCCTTGTGAGAGTACCCCATGCTTTAGGGCCTGTGTGATGTGAGGGTCTGACAAAACTCTCCCAGAACTTTGCCAGTGTTACCCTACCTCTGCTGGATTAGAGTTGTGTCTCTCTCACCTGTACTCCTTGGTTGTCCATTGAACTGTGACCTCTGCCGCCAGAGTTTTCAGATGGGAATTTTTTTAATAATTCCACATCAAAGGCCCTCTGGTACTGCACCATTTTAGTACACCTGTCTGCCTCTGGAAGAAGAGATAGAAAGTTCTCCTTGTAGCGTGGGTCTAGAAGTGTCACCAACCAGTAATAACTGACACCCAAAATTTTGAGAACGCAAGAGTCATGGGAAAAGCAGTGTACCATAAACTGAGCCATGTGTGCCAGATTGCTAACAGGCAAGACTTCTGTGTCCTCACCAAAAGGACGACTGACCATGCTCTCCTCCTCCTCCTCCCTGTCCTCAGGCCATCAATGCTGAACAGACGGTATGACAGTTGTGCTTGTAGTACTGTCTACAGCGCATGAAAGAAGCTCCTGTTCTTGCTCCTCCTCTTCCTCATTGTCACCCAATCCACGTAGAGATGAGATGAGGCTGGGCTGTGTGTAAACACCCTGTATGTTTCCTTGCTCCGTCTCATCAATCTCTGCCTGCAATGCATCCTCTTTGATTGTGAGCAGAGAGCATTTCAGAACACAAAGAAGTGGGCTGGTGATGCTAATTATGGCGTCATTACCACTCACCATCTTGTTGGAGCTATACACAGATAGGTGAGACGTGTAACGCAGATACCACACTTTAAAATATCTGGCCTGTATTTTGCTTTAAAACTGCAAAATAGTGTCTATAACTAAGGATTCCACTGTTCCTTGGAGCCTGTTCTGACCTTGTCCAAGATGGAGTCTGGAACTTCGCTCTGTCCTGGAATTTCCTGTCTGTCCTGCTATTTAAGTCCGGGTCAGGAGATCCTCCTTGCCTGAGTATTTTGTTGCTGGCTTGCCACTGGAGTTCCTGCTACTGCTCGTTACTCGGTGCTCTGCCTCACCACTTCCAGTTGCCTTCAGTCTTCTAAGCAGCTTCTGGATCCTGGCTGGGGTTACCTACTGTCCTGACTTCAGAGACTGTGTCTGCTACGGGCTTCTTTGTGGGACTTAAGCGGGACTTCTCAGCCCAAAAGGTACATTTAAGGACCTTCTCCCTGTTAAACTCCACCCATATATTTCTGGACTTCCATGAAAGGTGTCATCTCCTCTATCTGCATAGTTCTGGACTTCCATGCATAAGTGCCAATCATACTCTTGCTTCTTATTACTGCTGGACTTCCACATATAAGTGCCAGTCGCATTCTTGCTGCATATTACTGCTGGACTTGTTTGTATTAGCGGTCGCGCCTCGCTACTAAGTTTGCTGTACAGTTCAGTTTTGTGCTATCACTTCATTACAATTGCAGAAAAAATGCCACAATTTTTAGCCCACAACTAGGTGAGTCGTGTGAAGGAGACACCAGACTTTAAATTATCTGTCCTCAATTTTTTTGTTTTACAGCAAAATTGTTTCAATAAGCTAAGACACAGCAAACAAGATTCAATGGAGCCCTCAAATGGCACAATTTGAAGCCCACAGATAGATGAGCCGTGTGTCAAAGATACCCCACTTTCAAATATCTGGTCTGTATTTTTTTTTCACAGCAAAATTGTGTCAATAACTAGACTAAGACACAGCAAAAAAAGTTCAATGTAAGCCTGAAATGCCACAATTTTTGGACAACATATAGGTGAGTCGTGTGACTGAGACACCAGACTTTAAATTATCTGGCAGGTATTTTTTTAAAAGCAGAAAAATAGTGTCATAACTAGCCAAAGACACAGCGAAAAAAGTTCAATGTAGGCCTGAAATGCCACAATTTTTAGCCCACAGATAGCTGACTTGTGTGACAGAGATACCACACTGTTAAATATGTGGCCTGAATTTTTTTTACAGCAAAATAGTGTCACTAACTAGGGTAGTTAGTGACACTATTTTGCACACAGCAAAAACAGTTCAGTGCAGGCCTGAAATGCCACAATTTTTAGCCCACAGATAGCAGAGTTGTGTGACAGAGATACCACACTGTAAAATATGTGGCCTGTATTATTTTTTACAGGAAAATAGTGTCAATAACTAGGGTAACAGACAGCAAAACAGTTCAATGTAGGCCTGAAATGTCACGCTTTGCAGCCCACAGATAGAGGAGGCGTGTGACGGAGATACCACACTGTAAAATAGGTGGCCTGTTATGATTTGGTAGCTGAGGAGAGCAAGCAAAAACGGCAATACACCAGAAAGGTTGGAATCTACTGGATTGCAGTACCCTGACTAACCACCACAACTAAAGGCAGCCGTGGAGTGTACCTACGTTGGTCCTAGATGCCTCGTCACAGCCTGAGAGGTTAACTACACCTAAAGATAGAAAGAGGAAAAGCTATCTGCCCCGGAGCAGATCCCCAAAGAACATAGGAAGCCCCCAAACATGTAATGGCGGTTAGACAAGAGAAAATACAGACACAGACAGAAAATAGTATGAGCAAACGTTGGGGCCCAATCTTCCTAGACAGAAAAGGATAGGAGGACACTTACTGCAATCCCAAAAAACCCTAAAAAGTACCAACTCTACTAATTGCAAAAACACCTGAGATCACACGACCTCTACCACCTAAATTTTGTTCTCTGGTGTAACAAAACTAAGTCGCAGCCACTGAAAAAACTGGAAAAGGCAAATGAACAAACAACAGTGGCTCAGACAAACTGAGAGGAGCACAAGCCCCCGGAGGCTTGGGCAACCAGGTCGGTCAGGATGAGCTCTGTGATACGCACCGATCAGTCTCCTAGCATGAATGTCTGAAGCAAACACCCAAGAATTGTCCTCCTGACCATAACCTCTCCACTTAACCAAATACTGGAGTTTCCGTCTAGAAAAACTCGAATCCAATATTTTCTCAACCACATACTCCAGATTGCCCTCAACCAAAACAGGGTCAGGAGGCGCAGCCATAGGAACCACTGGCTCGACAAACCTCTTCAATAAGGACTTGTGGAACACGTTATGGATCTTAAATGTCCCTGGAAGAAGTAAACGAAAGGAAACAGGATTAAGAATCTCCATGATCTTATAAGGTCCAATGAATCTAGGCTTAAACTTAGGAGATGCAACTCTCATAGGGATATTTCTTGAGGACAACCAGACCAATTCCCCCACTTCAAACCGAGGACCATCAGTCCTATGCCGGTTGGGAAACCGCTGGGCCCTCTCCTGAGAGAGGGACAACCTCTCCACTACCTGGTCCCAAATCTGCTGCATACGCTCCACAACAGAGTCAACGCCTGAACAGACAGAAGCCTCCGTCTGTCCCGAAGAAAATCGAGGGTGAAACCCAAAATTGCAGAAAAATGGAGGCATCAAAGTGGCAGAGCTAGCCCTATTATTAAGAGGAAACTCAGCCAAAGGCAAAAAAGAGACCCAGTCATCTTGATCAGCAGACACAAAGCATCTCAGATAAGTCTCCAATGTCTGGTTTGTTCTCTCAGTTTGTCCATTGGTCTGAGGATGAAAAGCCGAGGAGAAAGACAATTGAACACCAAGTTTAGAACAAAAAGTCCTCCAAAATCTGGACACAAACTGGACTCCTCTGTCAGACACAATGTTCTCAGGAATGCCGTTTAACCGAACCACGTGCTGAAGAAACAAAGGCACCAATTCGGAGGAGGAAGGCAACTTAGGTAATGGCACAAGATGTATCATTTTGAAAAACCTATCACAAATCACCCAGATAACGGTCATTCTCTGAGAAACAGGGAGGTTGGAAATGAAATCCATAGAGATATGGGTCCATGGTCTCTTGGGCACAGGCAATGGCATCAACAAACCACTAGAGCGAGAGCAAGGCTTGAAGCGAGAGCAAGTCCCGCAGGACTGCACAAATTCCCTGACGTCACGAGACAAGGTAGGCCACCAAAAGGACCGACTAACCAAGTCTCTGGTACCAAAAATTCCGGGATGACCGGCCAACGCGGAACAATGAATCTCAGACATCACACTCTTTTTCCACCGGTCTGGGACAAACAATTTCCCAATAGGGCAGCGCTCGGGTTTATCCTCCTGACACCCTTCCAGAGCCAGTCTTAAATTGGGCGAGATGGCGGAAAGAACTACACCCTCTTTCAAAATAACAGCAGGATCAGATAACTCAGGAGAGTCCGCAAGGAAACTCCTCGAGAGGGCATCCGCCTTAACATTCTTAGTGCCAGGAAGAAAGGAAACCACAAAATTAAAACGTGTGAAAAACAAGGCCCACCTGGCCTGTCTAGGATTAAGTCGCTTGGCTGACTCCAGATAAACCAGATTCTTATGGTCCGTGAGGACCACCACCTGATGTTTGGCTCCCTCCAGCCAATGTCTCCATTCTTCAAAAGCCCACTTCATGGCCAATAACTCCCGATTACCCACGTCATAATTACGTTCAGTTGGAGAAAATTTTCGAGAGAAAAAGGCACAAGGGTTACTTTTACAGGTCTCTGGATCTCTTTGGGACAAAACAGCACCTGCCCCAATTTCAGAGGCATCAACCTCCACCTGAAATGGCAGAGAAACATCATGCTGCCGCAGAACAGGAGCAGAAGTGAATCTCTGCTTAAGTTCCTGAAACGCAGAGACTGCCTCAGGAGGCCAATTCACCACATCAGAACCCTTTTTGGTCAAATCAGTCAATGGCTTAACAATAACAGAGAAATTACCAATAAATTTACGATAAAAATTGGCAAAACCCAAGAATCTCTGAAGAGCCTTTAATGAAGTAGGTTGGACCCAATCACAGATGGCCTGAACCTTGACCGGGTCCATTTCAATAACAGATGGGGACAAAATGAATCCCAGAAATGAGATCCTCTGTACGCCAAAAAGACACTTTGATCCCTTCACATACAGAGCATTCTCTCTCAAAATCTGGAACACAGTCCGAACATGTTTCACATGAGAGTCCCAGTCATTGGAAAAAATCAAGATATCATCCAAATAAACAATCAGAAATTTATCCACAAAATCCCTGAAAATGTCATTCATGAAGGACTGGAAGACGGAAGGAGCATTACTAAGCATTACAAAGGGCATCACTAGGTACTCAAAATGCCCCTCTGGGGTATTAAACGCCGTCTTCCATTCATCCCCGTGCTTAATGCGAATAAGGTTATACGCCCCCCTGAGGTCAAGCTTGGTAAACCAAGTAGCACTTTTCACCCTGGAAAACAGGTCAGAAATCAAGGGTAACGGATATTGATATTTCACAGTGATATTGTTCAAGAGACGATAATCAATACACGGCCTTAATGAACCATCCTTTTTGGCCACAAAGAAAAAACCGGCACCCAAGGGTGAAGAGGATGGTCTGATATGACCCTTCTCCAATGACTCCTTGATATAAGACCGCATAGCGTCATGTTCAGGTACAGACAAGTTAAAAAGGCGACCTTTAGGGAATTTACTACCAGGCACTAATTCAATAGCGCAGTCATAGCTCCTATGGGGAGGCAAGGATGCAGATTTACTTTCGCTAAACACATCAGAAAAATCAGTCAAAAAGTCAGGAACATCCTGAGCCTGGGGAGAGGCAGAAAAAACAGGAGTGTTGGCATTAACACATTGGCAGCCCCAACTGGTCACAGACACAGATTTCCAATCCAAAACAGGATTATGAGACTGTAACCAAGGGAAACCCAGTACAATAATGTCATGCAGATTATACAGCACCAAAAATTTGCAACTCTCCTGATGATCAGGTTCAACCCTCATTATCACCTGAGTAGAGAACTGGGGTTTATTCTCAGCCAAAGGGGTAGAATCAATCCCCAGTAGGGGAATAGACTTCCGTAAGGGTATCAAGGGAAACCCACAACGTTTAGCAAAATCAAAATCCATCAGGTTAATAGCTGCTCCCGAATCAACAAAAGCCTGAGCAGAAAATGTGGACAGGGAGCAAATCAGGGTAACAGTCAACAGAAATTTAGTCTGAATACTACCCAAGACAACTGAGCATGCAAAACGTCTTCCCCGCTTAGGGCAGACTGAAATAGCATGAGAGGCATCACCACAGTAGAAACATAACCCATTGCGTTTTCGAAACTCATTACGTTGTGCCCCAGAAGCCACTCTATCACACTGCATGGACTCAGAAGCTGGTTCATAAGGCAACACCATTCCACGCATACCTCTACGCTCACGCAAACGTCTGTCAATTTGAATCGCTAATGATATAGAATCATTGAGACCAGAGGGAGCAGGGAAACCCACCATAACATCTTTTACATTCTCTGACAGTCCCTTCCGAAAAAGGGCTGCCAAAGCATCATCATTCCATTTGGTCAGGACTGCCCACTTTCGGAACCTCTGACAGTACAACTCAGCATCCTCAAGCCCCTGATTTAATGCCAACAAGGCTTTTTCAGCTTGATCAGTGACATTAGGTTCATCGTACAATAACCCCAGAGCCAGAAAAAATGCATCAACATTACTCAAAACAGGGTCCCCAGGTGTCAGGGAAAAAGCCCACTCCTGAGGATCGCCGCGCAGGAGAGAGATGACAATTTGAACCTGCTGTGCTGCGTTCCCTGAGGACTTAGGTTTTAAGGCAAAAAACAACTTACAGTTATTTTTGAAATTCAGAAATTTAGCTCGATCCCCAAAAAATAAATCTGGCATGGGGATCCTGGGTTCCACAACCGGCAACCTAGCAAGATAGATAGCAATACTCCGAACTTCAGTGGCAAGCTGATCCACACGGCCAGACAACTGTGCAAACTCCATTGAGAGAAAAAAAAAAATCCTCAGCACCCAGAGAAAAAGAGGGAAATGCAACAAACAGAGAAAAAAAAAATTCTGACAACTTCCTTTTTTCTTTTACTATTTTTCCCTTCTGTTGAGTACCATATAATTTTCAGTTTGGCCGGTGATACTGTTATGATTTGGTAGCTGAGGAGAGCAAGCAAAAACGGCAATACACGAGAGAGGTTGGAATCTACTGGATTGCAGTACCCTGACTAACCAACACAACTAAAGGCAGCCGTGGAGTGTACCTACGTTGGTCCTAGACGCCTCGTCACAGCCTGAGAGGTTAACTACACCTAAAGATAGAAAGAGGAAAAGCTATCTGCCCGGAGCAGATCCCCAAAGAACATAGGAAGCCCCCAAACATGTAATGGCGGTTAGACAAGAGAAAATACAGACACAGACAGAAAATAGTATGAGCAAACGTTGGGGCCCAATCTTCCTATACAGAAAAGGATAGGAGGACACTTACTGCAATCCCAAAAAACCCTAAAAAGTACCAACTCTACTAATTGCAAAAACACCTGAGATCACACGACCTCTACCACCTAAATTAGTTCTCTGGTGTAACAAAACTAAGCCACAGCCACTGAAAAAACTGGAAAAGGCAAATGAACAAACAACAGTGGCTCAGACAAACTGAGAGGAGCACAAGCCCCGGAGGGGACCTGGCTGACCTCCACAAAAGTGCAGGAAACAATGCAAAAAGCAAGCACAAAAATAAAAACAGAAAATGTCTTATCTGAGAGCAGGAGAAGAGGCAAGATTCAGCAAGCTTCCAAGTGAACCAGGAACCACAGTTGAGACAAGAACAATTGATCACCGGCAACCCTGATGGGAGGGAACCTCTCTTATATAGGACCAGTCTGTAACTCCTGATTGCCAATCTTCACTGAATGGTTTAGCACTGTCTGCAACCACCAGAGGGAGCTTCTGCTCAGAACTCATTTCACATTCACAACAGTGGCCTGTATTTTTATTTTTTTTACAGGAAAATAGTGTCAATAACTAGGGTAAAACACAGCAAAAACAGTTGAATGGAGGCCTCAAATGCCACAATTTGTAGTCCACAGATAGATGAGGCATGTGACAGAGATACCACTCTTTCAAATATCTGTCCTGTATTTTTTTTTGGCCAGTAAAATTGTGTCAATAAGGAAGCTAAGACACAACAAAAACAATTATATGTCAGCCTGAAATGGCACAAATTTGAGCGTAGTGATATGTGATCCGTGTGGAGGACAAAACCCAGTGTAAAATATCTGCCCTGTAGCTAAATATTTTTTGGCAGCTAAACATTTTTGGCAGCAAAATGGTGTTAAGAAATTGTATAAGACACTCCAAAACAATTTTACAGTACCACAAAATGGCAGAATTTTCTGCGCATTCAGATGTGATCGCTGGGACGGGCAAACTAGTTTAAAATAGCTCGATTTTCACATTGTACTATGAAAAGCAATTGGCTGTATTCTTCAGAGTCAACAAGCAAATGGAGAAAAAAAATGTGTGCTCTGGATTGCTTTTGAATACAATAATCAGGATTAAGATGCAAAAAAAAATTATTCCTGGCGCTATGTATATATGGTCAATATATATAATAGTCAGCAGCAGCAGCAGACAGTAATGGAATGGACCCTCTTGATGTATGCAACGAAGTATGACACATACAATGCCTGCCTGACTAGCAGTGATACCTACATACCCACATACAATGCCTGCATGCCTTGCACTGATATGTATATACCCACATACACTCCCTGCCTACCTAGCAGTGCAATCTATATACCCCGTAATTAGTTCTTAGAAGGACTGTTGATTTAGCTGGTTGTTAGAGCGCCAAACATGCAGGGTGGGGACCTGAACTCCTGCCGAACAATCCCAGAAATGCTCGGTGCTTGTCGAGTATGCTCACTCATCACTAAAGAAAATACATGTCTGTTTTTTAAAACAACTGTATGTCAATAATGAACAGCTAAAACATATTTTATTTTATGTTCCCAGTTTGGTAACAATTATTTTTGTTCATGAGACTGACAGCAATTTCCATTTTATTTTATTTTTTATTTCATCTTTTCTTTTTTTCACATATTGTACATATAAGGGTCAATAAATAAATACCTTTGGGGGTGGGGAGGGCATTTTAAAATTTAACTGGAACCTGTCAGCTCATTTTTCCGCAATAAGCTGCGGCCACTGCATTTCGGGGTTTATCTACAGCATTCTGTAATGCTGTAGATAAGCCCCTGATCTGACCTGAAAGAGAAGAAAAGCAAGTTTTATTATACTCACCCAGAATGGTCCGGTGCGGTCCGGGTCCAATGGGTGTTGCAGGTCCGAATGTCTTGCCCCATGGATGATGTTCCAGTGTATGATGGGCCTATATAATGCTCTATATATAATGGGCCCAATATGATGCTCCTGTATATGATGGGCCCCATGGATGATGCTCCAATGTATGATGGGCCCCATTTATAATGCTCCAGTGTATGATGGGCCCCATGGATGATGCTCCAGTGTATGATGGGCCTATATAATGCTCCATATATAATGGGCCCTGTAAGGAAAGGGTTGTCGCCATTTTGTATAGGGCCTGTACCAGCCTCCATTTTGTCAGTTCACAGAGCCACAAACTTTTAACTACACAGGGCCTATTAGCATATCCAGTACGACCGGTTTTGATGTCCACTAGGAATCAAAGGGGCTTTAGCATGCTAATTAGTTTAGGCCAGTGTCTGAATAAGATGGTCAGTCATATGGTAAATAGCTCAAGCTCAAGCCATTGTTTCCTGCTCCATATGAATTGCAGGCCAGTTAATATGCGTGCTTCAAAGCAAAAGGGAAGGGCCTAGCAGGTTTAAGAGCTGTAGCCAGGTACCCCTGTGCCCATTCCATTTCACACACAGAAGCCAAGAAGATGGTCTAGGAAAGACCAAGGGACTATCCAGCAACTGAAGACTGTACCTGGGAACGGCAGAGCCAATGCCTTCCCATGACCATAATACCCGGTAATATTGATCTATAGCTTATACCTTTAAACCTTGTACATTATCGTTCTATTGTTTCTCTGACTGCAATTCCATTGTAATTACGTTGTATAGCTTTACTGTATATTTCTGTAATTATCTAGTGTGCCCTTAAGGCAAATTAAACCATAAAATTAATCTTGGGCTGATGCTTTTACTCTGATCACGAATCTTAGAATACCCAGTGGGTAACAGGACACCCTCCCCGGCGGCCATTTGCTCTAGGTGCAGTTCCCTTGCTGACCTGAGAGACAAAGGGGGCGCCGGAGAGCTGTACCTGTGGAGTTACGTCCCATTGGTGACGTGGGAGGAAGGGGGTCGGCCTTCACATTTGGTAGCGGCGGTGGGATCAGAAGCTGTGATACCCAGGCTACCATGTGGCTGTCGGCTTAGTTCCTCACAAATTGGTGGCAGCGGTGGGATCAGAGTAATAGTGTGCATGGGACCCCTACTCCCAGACACTAGAGACTACCAGCGGTACTTTCACTGCTGGGGTCTTAAGGTCAGCCCAGCACTAGACGGTCAGAGTGTAAATATAACAAGTTGTGTGCAAGGTCAGGGTTGCAGCTGTGTCAGTAACCAAAGGTTCCCAAGATGGCGGAAGGCACCAGGAGTAAGGCAAAGGGGGAGGCCAATGCTATGGTCTATGATGGGTTCGATACCGACGGAGGCGAGGGGGAGCTCAGCCAGGGCTCCCCAAGGAGCCCGACCCCCGTGCTCAGTTTCACAGTGGACTGTCCACCCCCTGCCCGTCCCAGCCTGTCCAGATCGGAGGCCCTCTTCCAAGCGGCTATGGCACAGCTCGAGGCTGGTAATGACGCCGCCTATGACAGACTCCTGGTGGCGGCAGAGAAAGCAGCGGAGCGGGAGCAAGCAGCGGCAGAGCGTGAGCATACAGAACGTGTGTTGCAGGCTACAGAACGCCGTGAAGCTGCGGAGCGCCGGCACCGACTGGAGATGGCTCAGCACGGGCCCCCGCTGGACGCACCAGGCCCACCGGAGACAAGGGCTTCCAAGGTCCGGGCGGAGGACTTTCCCTTACTTGAAAAGGATGGAGACCTGGATTCCTTTCTGCTGGCTTTTGAGAGGACGTGCCTCCAACATCATCTGGCCCCGGATCAGTGGGCAAGGTACCTGACCCACCGTTTGAGGGGTAAGTCCCTGGAAGTTTTGGGGGACTTACCTGCCGGGGAGGAGCAGGACTACAACAGCATCAAGCGGGCCCTGATCCAGCACTACAACCTCACCCGGAGTCGTACCGCAGGAAGTTCAGGAGCCTGCAGCGGGGTTCAAAGGACACCTGGACCGACCACATGCGGGCACTGCTGAGAGCTGCGGAGCACTGGACCTCGGGTCTAGAGCTCACTACCCACCAGGAGGTCCAGGAACTGTTCGTCACGGAGCAGTTCTTGTGGAACTGCCCAGAGGACCTCCAGCAGTTCCTCCGTGACCGGAAACCAAAGGGGGCTTCTGCTACAGCCGCCCTGGCAGACGAGTATGCCAACATCAGGGCGCCGGAGCCAAAGAAGCCTGCCAGCAGCACCTGGAGAGGGGGTAAGCCCAATCCTGCCCCACCCCCATATCCAGCCCCCAGAGTGCAAGGGGTGTACCCCCCGGCTGCCCTCTCCAGGCCAGGAACAGAACCCAGACGTTGTCATAATTGCAATCAGCCAGGACACTTTAAGGCTGAGTGTCCCCAGCGCCAGAAGGCCCCATCCCTGTCCCAGAAATCGACCACTGTTTTGTGTGTGGGAGGGGGTGGTGGGAGGTCCCTAGACAATTACCAACCCGTCACCATCGGCCGCTCAGCGGTCATGGGACTGCAGGACACAGGCGCTGAACGAACCCTGGTACGCCCTGAGGTGGTGTCCCCTCAAGACTTGGTACCTGGGAAAACCCTTTCCGTCTCCGGAATTGGAGGCATTGAACCGGCGCTGCCCGTTGCCAAGGTGTATTTGGACTGGGGCGCCGGGAGGGGGATGCGGGAGGTGGGAGTAACGCCAAATATTCCTGCAAATGTGTTGCTTGGGACCGATTTGGGGCGGCTAGTGTCCCAGTATGTGGCCACTGAACCCCAAGTTCGGCTCCCCAAGAATGTCATGACTATACTGTGAATGTTAATGTATTGAATGTGCCTCCAACAGTGGAGGAGGGAGTGAAACCTGATGGTAAGCCATGCACTGACACTACACACACAGGGCTCACAGTGAGGACAGGTGAGGAGGCTGCACGGGAGAGCTCAGAGGTGGGGGGAGGGGCTGCTATGGGCAGTGTAGGGCCCCTAAGTGAACCCAGCCTGCTGAGTCTAGGGCCCCTGCAGGAAGAGGAACAGGCCATGGGGGGAGGGGGTGCCCAGGAGAGGAGCCACCAGGTAGGACCCCAGGTCAGGAGGTCCCCACATCCGGGATGTCAGGAAGTCAGGGAAGTCTGCCTGACCCAGCGACTTGGTCAGGGGACGAGGGAAAGCAGGCGCTACCCGTGGTCTCAGCGGTTGTGGCCGCTGTTACCAGGAGTGGGAGCGCTGAAGCCCAAGGAGCCTCGCGGAGGTCCGACGGTTTCCCCATCTCCGACCAAGTGGCTGCCGAGTCAGACAGTAGCCAGGAGACAGATCCCGGGGAACTGACAGAGGACATGGCAGTTTCATCAATTCTTGCCACATCAAGTCAGGGATTTCAGGCAGCGTTGGAAGCTGACCCTAGCCTGAAGACTCTCAAGGAACAGGCGGCACAGCCTCCCCTGGAGTCCGACCGCGAGCGCGTGGTCTGGGACCAGGGACGGCTGTACCGGGTAACGGTCCAGCAGGGTTCACCGGAGGCGTGGCCCAGGGACCAACAGTTAGTGGTACCCCATCCGTTCAGGGCGGAATTGTTGCGGATCGCACACGAGATTCCAATGGCCGGACACCTAGGGATCACTAAAACCAGGGCCAGGCTAGCTCAGCATTTCTACTGGCCTGGAATGAGGACCGAGGTGATAGCCTACTGCCGTTCATGTGACACCTGTCAGAGAGTGGGGAAGGCGGGGCCGCGCCCCAAAGCCCCACTGGTAACTCTGCCCATCATCGAAGAGCCTTTCTCGAGGGTGGCTGTGGATCTCATTGGACCTCTGTCCACTCCCAGCCGCTCCGGGAAATGCTTCATACTAACGGTAGTGGACTATGCCACCCGGTACCCGGAGGCGGTAGCTTTGTCGTCCATTCGGGCCGACAAAGTGGCCACTGCCTTACTGGAGATTTTCTCCAGAGTGGGGTTTCCCAAGGAAATGCTCACCGACCGAGGGACCCAGTTCATGTCGCAGCTGATGGAGTCTCTCTGTAAGCAGGTACAGGTGCAACATCTGGTGGCCAGCCCGTATCACCCACAGACCAATGGCTTGTGTGAGCGGTTCAATGGCACCTTAAAGCAGATGCTGAAGATGTTGGTCGACTCCCACGGGAGAGACTGGGAGCGGTATCTCCCACACCTGCTGTTTGCTTACCGGGAGGTCCCACAGGCCTCAACGGGGTTCTCCCCCTTTGAGCTCCTGTACGGGCGACGTGTACGGGGGCCCCTTGCTCTGGTGAAGGAAGCATGGGAAGGGGATTTAGCCACCCCTGGAGTGTCGGTCATTGAGTATGTCATGCGCTTCCGGGACCGAATGATGGCCTTGACGCAGCTGGTGCATGATAATATGGCCCAAGCTCAGGCTGACCAGAAGCGATGGTACGACCAGAATGCTTGTGAGCGGACCTACCAGGTGGGTCAAAAGGTGTGGGTACTGGTCCCCGTACCACAAAACAAGCTTCAGGCGGCCTGGGAGGGTCCATACCTCGTGCACGAGCAGCTCAACGCCGTCACCTACCTGGTCACCCGTGGAAGGAGGAAGGCCTTCCATGTGAACATGATGAAGGCCCATCATGAGCGGGAGGCTTATGCTCACCCAGTGTGCAACCTTCCAGAGGAAGGAGAGGCAGAAACCCTCCTCGATCTGCTCACCCAAGCCAAGGCGGGTGGATCCATCGAGGATGTGGGGGTTGGCCACCAGCTCTCGGAGGACCAACGTTCCCAGCTGGGGGCCACCCTGCACCCCTTTCGGGAGCTGTTCAGCAGCCTACCCGGAAGGACTGAGGCAGCAGTCCATGACGTGGACACTGGCAACCACCCCCCAATCCGGCGTTCAGCATATCGGGTCTCTCTTGAGGTGCAGCAGCAGATGCGCCAAGAGATAGACGAGATGCTGAGGCTGGGGGTGATCCAAGCGTCCAACAGCGCGTGGGCTTCGCCTGTAGTCCTCGTCCCTAAAAAGGACCGAACTACGCGGTTCTGCGTGGACTACAGGGGGCTCAACGCAGTCACGGTCACCGATGCGTACCCAATGCCGCGCATCGATGACCTGCTCGACCAGCTGGCCGGGGCCAAGTACCTGACCATCATGGATCTGAGCAGGGGGTATTGGCAGATTCCCCTGACCCCTAGGGCATGGGAACGCTCTGCCTTTATCACCCCATTCGGACTGTACGAGTCCACAGTGATGCCCTTCGGCATGAAGAATGCCCCTGCCACTTTTCAGCGGATGGTCAACACGCTGCTCGAGGGACTGGAAGGGTATGCGACAGCGTACCTGGATGACATTGCCATCTTCAGTCCCACCTGGGAGGATCACCTAGAGCACCTGGTGCAGGTGCTCGGGCGGATCCAGCGAGCAGGCTTGACCATTAAGCCGGAAAAATGCCAGCTGGGTATGAGTGAGGTCCACTACCTGGGACACCGGGTAGGTGGGGGAGCTCTGAAGCCAGAGCCCGGGAAGGTGGATGCCATCGCATCCTGGCCCACCCCCAGGACCAAGAAGCAGGTGATGTCCTTCTTGGGTACTGCTGGGTACTATAGGAGGTTTGTTCCACACTATAGTGCCCTGGCCAAGCCCCTGACGGACCTCACCAAGAAAAAGCTGCCCATCGCAGTCGACTGGACAGTCGCCTGCGAGACAGCTTTCCAGGCGCTCAAGACCGCCCTTTCTAGTTCTCCTGTACTACAGGCAGCCGACTTCACGCGGCCATTCTTAGTGCAGACCGATGCCAGCGACTTCGGCTTCGTGCTGTGCTCAGCCAGGTTGACACTATGGGCCATGAACACCCCATTTTGTACCTGAGCAGGAAGCTCCTGCCGAGGGAAGTGGCCTATTCCACGATGGAGAAGGAATGTCTGGCAATTGTGTGGGCCAATTCACCGTGGAAACAGACCACAACCCCCTCAGCTGGTTACACACGGTCTCTGGGACGAATGGGAGGTTGCTACGCTGGAGCCTCGCTCTCCAACAGTACCACTTCACCATTCGCCACAAAAGAGGCAGGGACCATGGTAACGCTGATGGGTTGTCCCGGCAAGGAGAGGGTGCGGTAGGGCGCATGGGGGAACACAGGAATGTGATACCCCCTAGTGCCCTCAAAAGCAGGGAGGTGTAAGGAAAGGGTTGTCGCCGTTTTGTATAGGGCCTGTACCAGCCTCCATTTTGTCAGTTCACAGAGCCACAAACTTTTAACTACACAGGGCCTATTAGCATATCCAGTACGACCGGTTTTGATGTCCACTAGGAATCAAAGGGGCTTTAGCATGCTAATTAGTTTAGGCCAGTGTCTGAATAAGATGGTCAGTCATATGGTAAATAGCTCAAGCTCAAGCCATTGTTTCCTGCTCCATATGAATTGCAGGCCAGTTAATATGCGTGCTTCAAAGCAAAAGGGAAGGGCCTAGCAGGTTTAAGAGCTGTAGCCAGGTACCCCTGTGCCCATTCCATTTCACACACAGAAGCCAAGAAGATGGTCTAGGAAAGACCAAGGGACTATCCAGCAACTGAAGACTGTACCTGGGAACGGCAGAGCCAATGCCTTCCCATGACCATAATACCCGGTAATATTGATCTATAGCTTATACCTTTAAGCCTTGTACATTATCGTTCTATTGTTTCTCTGACTGCAATTCCATTGTAATTACGTTGTATAGCTTTACTGTATATTTCTGTAATTATCTAGTGCGCCCTTAAGGCAAATTAAACCATAAAATTAATCTTGGGCTGATGCTTTTACTCTGATCACGAATCTTAGAATACCCAGTGGGTAACAGGACACCCTCCCCGGCGGCCATTTGCTCTAGGTGCAGTTCCCTTGCTGACCTGAGAGACAAAGGGGGCGCCGGAGAGCTGTACCTGTGGAGTTACGTCCCATTGGTGACGTGGGAGGAAGGGGGTCGGCCTTCACATTTGGTAGCGGCGGTGGGATCAGAAGCTGTGATACCCAGGCTACCATGTGGCGGTCGGCTTAGTTCCTCACAGGCCCCATATGATGCTTCAACATATGATGGGCTCCATGGATGATGCTCCAGTGTATGATGGGCCTATATAATGCTCCATATATAATGGGCCCAATATGATGCTCCAGTGTATAATGGGCCCCGTATATGATGCTACAGTGTATGATGGGCCCCATTTATAATGCTCCAGTGTATGATGGGCCCCATGGATGATGCTCCAGTGTATGATGGGCCTATATAATCCTCCATATATAATGGGCCCCATATGATGCTCCAGTATATTATGGGCCCCATGGATGATGCTCCAGTGTATGATGGGCCTATATAATGATCCATATATAATGGGCCCAATACGATGCTCCAGTGTATAATGGGCCCCGTATATGATGCTACAGTGTATGATGGGCCCCATTTATAATGCTCCAGTGTATGATGGGCCCCGTATATGATGCTACAGTGTATGATGGGCCCCATAGATGATGCTCCAGTGTATGATGGGCCTATATAATGCTCCTTATATAATGGGCCCCATATGATGCTCCAGTATATCATGGGCCCCATGGATGATGCTCCAGTGTATGATGGGCCTATATAATGCTCCATATATAATGGGCCACATATGATGCTCCAGTATATCATGGGACCCATGGATGATGCTCCAGTGTATGATGGGTCTATATAATGCTCATATATAATGGGCCCCATATGATGTTCCAGTATATGATGGGCCCCATGGATAATGCTCCAGTGTATCATGGGCCTCTATAATGCTCCAGTGTATGATGGGCCCCATGGATGATGCTCCAGTGTATGATGGGCCTATATAATGCTCCTTATATAATGGGCCCCATATGATGTTCCAGTATATGATGGGCCCCATGGATAATGCTCCAGTGTATGATGGGCCTCTATAATGCTCCATATATAATGGGCCCCATTTATAAAGCTCCAGTGTATAATGGGCCCCGTATATGATGCTCCAGTGTATGATGGGCCCCATTTATAATGCTCCAGTGTATGATGGGCCCCATGGATGATGTTCCAGTGTATGATGGGCCTATATAATGCTCCATATACAATGGGCCCCATATGATGCTCCAGCATATGATGGGCCCTATGGATGATGCTCCAGTGTATGATGGGCCTATATAATGCTCCATATATAATGGGCCCCATTTATAATGATCCAGTGTATAATGGGCCCTATCTATGATGCTCAAGTGTATGATCGGCCCCATATATAATTCTCCAGTGTATAATGCTCCCCATATATTGCTCCAAATATTTAAAAAAATGAAATACCTCACCTCGCTGGGCACTGCTCTACTCTGGACTCATCACCATCTTCCAGCTCTCTGCACTTGGACTGTTCAGGCAGAGGGCGTACAGACGCGACGTCATCGCGCTCTCTGACCTGAATGTCACTGTCAGGAAACGCGAAAGACGTCACAGCGGTGGAGCAGGGAGAGGTAAGTATTGCAAGTGCTGGGGCCCTGAGCAAGCAGGGGGACCCACTCGTGGCGACTGCACTGGCACAGGGCCCCTCATAGTACACTGGTGTCTATGATGGCGAGTGGGTCCCCCCACCGTCAGAGACACCGGCGTACTATGAGGGGCACTGTGCCAGTGCGGTCGCCCACGAGTGGGCCCCCCACCTGCTCAGGGCACCGGCACTTGCCTGGGTGCACCAGGTGCTGACCCCGGCCCTGGGGGGGTACAGCCCAGTTAGGGAGGTGGAAAAACTGGCATATGTTGAGGTGTAGGCTGGACGTTCAGCAGCTGCAAATGGAGGAATTGGAGAAGTCGGAAGAAGAGGATGGCAAAGCGAGCCATTTTGCTGGCAACCTATGTGTCATCAGGGAAAGGTGGTACAAAATCCTTTGAAACCCAGGCATGGTTCATTTTAATGAAGGTGAGATCACCAACATTTTGGTTGACAGCAGGGTCCTTCTTTCTGTCAGGATTGATCCAGCAGCACTGAAGACTCTTTCTGATAGCACATTACCAACAGGGCAAACGAGCTCCTGTAAGACATATTGTGCCAATTCAGGCCAGGTGTCCAGTTTACAAGCCCAGTAGTCAAAGGGGAATGAACTGTGAGGGAGAACATCGATAGTGGAGGAGAGGTAATTTTGAACCATAGTTGACAACTGCTGTCTCCTGTCTGTTGCAATCGATTCAGTATTACTAGTCGTGTGAGCAGTACTCGAGAAATCAGTCCCTTGTCTCCAACGCCACTTCGGCTGTGTACACCACGAGCACCTCTTCCATTTGGCCCAGTACGGCTTGTGGTAGAACCTGCACCACTGCTGTGTGCTGGGAATGCCTCTAACAAACGGTTTACCAACGTTGCTTGTTTGTTCACCAATATTAGCTCTAAGTTCTTCTGTGGCATGATGTTCTGTAATTTGCCTTTATAGCGTTGATCGAGGATGCTGGCCAACCAGTAGTCTTCATCCTTCATCATTTTGGCAATGCTGGGGTCCCTTTTTAGGATCCGCAAGACATAATCACACATGTGGGCCAATGTTCCAGGTGTCAATGATGCACTGCCAGTGGAGGATGGAGGAGCACTTTCTGGCAAATCCATATCCCTCCAGTCACGCACAAACCCTGTACCTGACCTTGGCAAACCAACATTTTCTCTTGCCCCCTGAAAAGCATCCTCCTCCCCAAAATAATCATCCCCCTCATCCTCCTCTTCTTCCTCAACCTCGTCCAGGACTGTTCCATGAGCAGACAATGGCAGCCTGTCATCAAGGCTTCCCTCCTCCTCCTCCGCTGCAGATGCCTGATCCTTAATGTGCGTCAAAGTTTGCATGAGCAGACGCATAAGTGGGATGCTCATGCTTATGATGGCGTCGTCTGTGCTTACCAGCCGTTTGCATTCCTCAAAACACTGAAGGACTTTACAGAGGTCTTTGAGCTTTGACCACTGCACACCCGACAACTCGATGTCTGCCCTCAAACTGCCTGCCCGTGTATCCTCCCACAAATGCATTACAGCCTTCCTCTGTTTGCACAGCCTCTCAACCATGTGCATAGTGGAGTTCCACCTTGTTGCAAAGTTTATGATTAGGCGGTGCTTGGGGAGGTGGAGCGAGCGCTGCAGCCTCTGCATACAACTGGAGTCTACGGGCGATCGACGGATGTGCGAGCACAGTCTTCGCACCTTATGGAGCAAGGCTGTTAACTCCGGATAATTATTTAAGAAGCACTGCACCACCAGGTTCAAGGTGTGAGCAAGGCAAGGTATGTGTCTGAGTTTTGCCAGGGCTATGGCCGCCACAAAATTACGGCCGTTATCACTGACTACCTTGCCTGGCTCAAGATGTAGACTACCGAGCCATGACTCAGTTTCTCACTGCAAGTAGTCGGTCAGTACCTCCGTTGTGTGTCTGTTGTCGCCCAAAGACATCATCTTTAAAACAGCCTGCTGACGCTTACCACTAGCTGCTCGATAGTGGGACACCTTGTGTGCAACACTGGCAGCTGCGGATGGAGTGCTCGTGCGACTGCACTCTGTCGACGAGCTTTTGCTTCTGGAGAAGGAGGAGTGTCGAACTCCTACAGCCAACTGTTGCCTATACCGTGGGCTAGGCAGCACTGTCCCACTGCCACTGTCCCCTGTGGACCCTGCATCCACCACATTAACCCAGTGCGCAGTGATGGACACATAACGGCCCTGGCCATGCCTACTGGCCCATGCATCTGTTGTGAGGTGCACCTTTCTACTCACTGATTGTTTGAGTGCATGGATAATGCAGTCTTTCACATGCAGGTGGAGGGCAGGGATGGCTTTTCTAGAAAAGAAGTGCCGACTGGGTAGGTCATAGCATGGGACAGCGTAGGCCATGAGCTCTCGGAACGCTGCGCTTTCAACCAAACGGAAGGGCATCATCTCTAATGAGATCAGTTTGGCAATGTAGGCGTTTAAAGCCAGTGTACGTGGATGAGAGGATGAGTACTTTCTTGTCCTACTCAGAGTGTCTGCTATGGGGAAACTAGCGGTGGACATGGCGGACTGAGAGGGGGTTGGTGATGGTGATTCCCTGACTGCTTTGGCCTTGCGACAACACCTCAACATTTCTTGCTGGTGGTGTGCTAACCAGTGGTCTTACAGTGGGGGAAGCGATGTAGCGTTGCTGGCTACCTTCAGTCGGAGCAGGTGCACATGTGCTACCTGAGGTTTTGTAGTCCGTCCACACTTGCAAGTGCATGATGTTTAAATGTCTAAGCATGCAACTGGTATTCAAATTTCTGAGATTTTTCCCTCGGCTGAAGGTCCTTCCGCACTTCTTACAGATAACCTTTGCCTCATCAATAGGATTTTGGTCAAAAAAGTGCCACACTGCACTCTTCCTACCATGGGATAAATTTTCAGGGCTTGCACGCTGTGCTAATTTGACCGTATGGCCAAGCTGTCCTGCAACTCTTTTTGTTTTTTAACACGCTTTTGGCCTTCTACGGGCCTGCCAGATAACCGCAGCTGCGATGTCGATGCCTGCTGCGGATCCTCCTCCTCTTCTGAGCCAGCGGCACCCTCTTCTCCCAATGGATGCCAATCCGGGTCAACAACTGGGTCATCCATCACCTCCTCTTCAATTTCATCTGCACCTTCCTCTGTGTTACCGTAAGGTGGTATAGTATGCAGGAAGGGGCACCTGAGTTTCATCAGGGTCAGATTCTGGCTCAGTAGACTGCGAGGGCAATGTAGTGCTCTGGGTGAATATATCAGCAGAATCATATAGCAGTGGCTGTGCATCAGTGCACTCCATGTCAGATTTATCTTGGACTGAGGAATTCAGGATTTGACTAGATAACCCAGGCATGGTATGTGAGAAGAGCTCCATGGAGTAATCTGAAGTGTGGCCTGCCACATCCTTCACTTTTGGTGGGGGTGAAGGACATAAGGAAAGGTGTTGTTCCTGACCAGGAGCCTGCACTGATGACTCAGTGCTTGCATTTTTTGAAACTTCAGAAGAGGAGGCGATAGAGCTGGAGGCTGTTTCGGCAGTGTAAGCCAAAACCTGTTCCTGATGCTCCGGCTTTATAAGCGGTTTACCTACTCCCAGAAAAGGGAGCCTTCCAGGCCTTCTGGAGCCAGATGATGATGCAGGCTCAACATCTCCTGCCTTATGCATTGCATACCTCCCAACCGTCCCGGATTGACCGGGACAGTCCCTATTCTGACCCCCCCTCCCACTGTCCTGGCGGGACACTATGTGTCCTGCAGTGAGATGAGCCGCCACGCCCCCATACACCCTATAGTTGCCCTCCCAGCGCTCCACTTTAGCTTATCACAGCAGAGCAATGACCTGCTGAGTCACAGGAGGGGAGGCGTTGGATGTCATATGGTCAGGCTCCTCATGCAGGTCTCTTGTGCAGGTCTCTTGTGCTGAGCTGTGCTGTGGTTGTCATGGTGCTGGATGAGGGTAAGTTTATGTGAGGGGTCAGGAGGGATTTATAGTGTGGATGTAGCAGAGCGGTGTGTGAAAAGTGTATTGAGCGTAGCCGTGTGTGTATGAGGTGTACAGAGCGAAGCCGTGTGTGTACGAGGTGTACGGAGCGGAGCCATGTGTGTACGAGGTGTACGGAGCGGAGCCGTGTGTGTACGAGGTGTATAGAGCGGAGCCGTGTGTGTACGAGGTGTACGGAGAGGAGCCGTGTGTGTACGAGGTGTAGGGAGCGGAGCCGTGTGTGTACAAGGTGTATAGAGCGGAGCCGTGTGTGTACGAGGTGTACGGAGCGGAGCCGTGTGTGTACGAGGTGTAGGGAGCGGAGCCGTGTGTGTACGAGGTGTATAGAGCGGAGCCGTGTGTGTACGAGGTGTACGGAGCAGAGCAGTGTGTGTACGAGGTGTACGGAGCAGAGCCGTGTGTGTACGAGGTGTATGGAGCAGAGCCGTGTGTGTACGAGTTGGCTGTAGCAATGCTGTGTGTGTACGGGGCGTACAAAACGGAGCCTTGTGTGTACGAAGTGTACGGAGCTGAGCCGCTCATCTCCGTACACACAGGGCTCCATGCTTGAGCCGTGTGTGTACAGAGCGGAGCAGAGCCGTGTGTGTATGGAGCGGAGCAGAGCCGTGTGTGTACGGAGCGGAGCCGTGTGTACGGGGTGTAGAGAAGTGGAGCCGCGTGTGTATTGAGCGGAACCGCATATGTACGAGGTGTACGGAGCGGAACCGCATGTGTACGAGGTGTATGGTGCAAAGCTGCATGTGTACAAGGTTTACGGAGCGTGGCTGCATATGTACGATGTTTACAGAGTGAAGCCGTGTGTGTACGGAGTGGAGCCGTGTGTGCGCGAGGTGTACGGAGCGGAACCGCGTGTGCACGAGGTGTACAGAGGGGAACCATGTGTGTATGAGGTGTGCAGAGCCGTGCGTGTACAAGGTGTATTGTGGGGAGCATTCATACCTCCAAACTGCCACAGATCCAGTGGGACAGTCCCGATTTTAAGGGATCAGGAGGGATTTACAGTGTGGATGTAGCAGAGCCGTGTGTGTGAGGTGTATGGAGTGGAGCCATGTGCGCGCGAGGTGTACGGAGCGGAGCCGTGTGTGCGCGAGGTGTACGGAGCCGTGCGTGTACAAGGTGTATGATGGGGAGCATTCATACCTCCCAACTGTCCCAGATCCAGCGGGACAATCCCGATTTTGAGAGAGATTCTGCCCCGCTGTCCCGGCTGGGAGCTTACTTTTCCCGTGGACACAGGAGTACATGGCAGAGCCCTGAGGAGCACTTTAAAACTCTACTCTTTCTTTTCCTCAGTACCAGTCAGTGTGCCCACAGTACCAGTCACTGATCCCATAATGCCAGCCACTGTGCCCTCAGTACCAGTCAGTGTGATCACCAGTGCTAAATGAGTGTGGTCGGGGCGTGGACATGGGTGTGATTAGTTGTGAAATGGATGTGGTCAGGGGCGTGGCCTAAAATTTGCCGCGCCGCAACCTCTGTCCCTCTTTCACATCTTCAAAAGTTGGGAGGTATGGCTATTGTGCTTTTGGCACTACCAGCAGATGCACCACCACCATCAGTACCAACTGCCCCCCCCGCCCATGTCCGCGGCCTCTTCCACCATACTTCCTCATGTTTGGGAAAATGTACAAAAAATACCAGCAGGTATTTGGTACTGTATCAGAAGCGTACAGCTGTATACCATGAAGGGGAAATTGTAAATGTCCGTATATATTTCCGGAGTCACAGACAGACGGTCTCAGGCTCAGTATGGATTAGACCAGACTATAAAAAGCAAAAAAATGGTACTGTATCTGAAGATATCAGGTGTATATAGTATAGGGAAAAATTGTAAATCTCCGTATATATTTCCAGAGAATATAAAAAGCAGAAAAAGGGTACTGTATCAAAAGCAAAAAGCTGTATGCAGTGTTGGGGTAATTTTAAATCCCCATATATATTTCCGGAGTAACACACAGACGCTCACTCAGTAAGGATTAGACCAGAATATAGAAAGCTGAAAAGGGGTACTGTATCAGAAGCGTACCGCTATATACAGTGTTGGGGTCATTTTAAATCTCAGGAAAAATAAGTCCAGTGCTGTAAGTCAAATGCGTATGTTTTTAAAGTCTGGACTATGACTTAACTGTTTTCATGTCATTGGAAGTTTTTGGAATAAATGAAAATGGATTTTATGGACTTACAGCGCTGGACTTATTTTTCCTAAGTTCTGAAAACTTGCCGCACAGCAGGATCCGTGCGCTACAGAGGAGGTGAGCAGACACTAAACTTATTTGCATTTTAAATCTCCGTATATATATTTCCGGAGTAACACACAGACGCTCACTCAGTATGGATTAGACCAGAATATAAAAAGCTGAAAAAGGGTACTGTATCAGAAGAGACTCTTCTGAAGAGTACAGCTGTATACAGTGTTGGGGTATTTTTAAATCTCCGTATATATTGCCGGAGTCACACACAGACGCTCACAGGCTCAGTATGGATTAGACCAGAATATAAAAAGCAGAAAAAGGGAACTGTATCAGAAGCGTACAGCTGTATACAGTGTTGGGGTAATTTTAAATCTCTGTATATATTTCCGGAGTCACACACAGACGCTCTCTCAGTATGGATTAGACCAGAATATAAAAAGCAGAAAAACTGTACTGTATCAGAAGCAAAATGCTGTATACAGTGTAGGGGAAATTGTAAATCTCCGTATATATTTCTGGAGTCACACACAGATAGTCAGCATGTATTTGTCCGTGATCCAGTCGATACACGGTAGTGTGTGAGGAGCGTACACCACTATACGGTGTGGGAAAAAATGAATGATCGGTAACTGGGCAAAAAAAAAGAATAAAAGTATTAGTGCTGTGTAAAAAGCAGTCTGCACAGCAGTGTTACACACAGCAATACAGCTATCAGGCAGCCTAATAACCAGCGCTGCTGCACACAAGAAAATCCTCCCCGTCACTGCACACTAACTATACAGCACAATTGCTATCAGCACAACCACATAAGAACTTCTCTTTCCAGCCCTAACTCTCTCCCTACTGATAAACAGCGTCAGCAACCTCTCCCTACTGTTAAGATCGCCTGAAGTAAAATGGAGGTCGGCGCTCAGGGCTTTTATAGACACTATAACGCCCCTCAAAGCAAGCCAATCACTGCAATGCCCTTCTCTAAGATGGTGGTGGACGCTGCTCATGTCATCTCGCTGCCCACAGTGTACGTCCTTGCTCATTGGCTGAAAAAAGGCGCCTGCAAGCATTCTGGGAAAACCGACTTTGGCGCTCGGGTCGACAACCGCATGGCGAAACTCGACTTTAGCGAAAGTCGGCAACTTATGAATCTGACCGACCTGTTTCGCTCAATTCTAGTTATGACCAACACTAATGTGTGTACTATGCAGCTCAGTTTGTGATACAGGGAGTTAGAGACTTTTGCAGAATGATGCTGAGAAATGTGCCAGCAAACTATCTCAACAAAGAGTATTACTGAGTGATAAAATTACTGTTGAATAGTGTTGAGCGATACGATACCGCAAGTATCGGTTATCGGCCGATATTAGCTGTTTCGGCCTTTCGATACTTAGTTCCGATATTTTCGTCTTATCGGATACCGGAATCGGGATTGTCACTGTCACTGTCAGTGTCCGTCGGTCGGGTCTGTCAGGAGTCAGCGGCACTTACCTGGCAGAAGATCTCCGGCGGTCACGGGCTGGACTGCTTGATGGCCGCCATCATCTTTCCCCGGCGGTCACATGCAGTTTCTCGCGATAACTGCAGTGACTGCTGGGTAATCCCGGCCGTAAAGCAGTCCGATGACGTCACCGCCGGGGAAGCTGGTAAGCAGCTGTGCTGCGTCGGGATGTCAGGCTCTGCCTGTCATTGCGATGTAGCAGAGCTGGATCGTCGTGGGACTGTCGTTACTATGGACTGCGTCGGACAGGTGGTATACTGTTGGTTGTTTTTTTTCTTTTTTTACAGGAATCGATGGCGTCGCAGGAATGAGAGTACAATAAAAGAAATGAAAACTGTGTTGAATCTTTTATTTCATTAAAAGACTTTTTTCTTGCTGTGTCTTTTTTTTATACATTTAAAAACTTTGGGATTAATAATGGATCGGTGTCTTATTGACACCTCTCCATTATTAACCGGGCTTATTGTCACCGTGCAATCAACGGTGACATTAACCCCTTATTACCCCACTTGCTACCGCTACAGGGCAGTGGGAAGAGCCGGGTAAAGTGCCACAATTGGCACATCTTTTGATGCGCCAAATGTGGGGCTGCTGTAGCCTGGTATTATCAGGCTGTTGAGGGCCAAAATCCATGGGCCTTGACAGTCTTTTAATACCAGGCCGCAGCAGTCTGCATTTTACTTGGCTGGTTAACAAAAATAGGGGGACCCCTACGCCGTTTTTTTTTTCGAGGGGATCCCCTATTTTTGTTAACCAGCCAAGCTAAGCAGACTGCTGTGGCCTGGTATTATCAGGCTTGCAAGGTCCATGGATATTGGATCCTTACCAGCCTGAAAAACCAGGCCTCAGCAGTCTGCTTCATCTGGCTGGTTAACAAAAATAGGGGGACCCCACGCCAATTTTTTTCGAGGGGATCCCCTATTTTTGTTAATCAGCCAAGATATGCAGACTGCTGTGGCCTGGTATTATCAGGCTGGCAAGGTCCATGGATCTTGGCTCCTTCACAGCCTGAAAATCCAGGCCTCAGCGGTCTGCTTCATCTGGCTGGTTAACAAAAATAGGGGGGACCCCACGCCAATTTTTTTCGAGGGGATCCCCTATTTTTGTTAATCAGCCAAGATATGCAGACTGCTGTGGCCTGGTATTATCAGGCTTGCAAGGTCCATGAATCTTGGCTCCTTAACAGCCTGAAAATCCAGGCCTCAGCGGTCTGCTTCATCTGGCTGGTTAACAAAAATAGGGGGGACCCCACGCCAATTTTTTTCGAGGGGATCCCCTATTTTTGTTAACCAGCCAAGCTAAGCAGACTGCTGTGGCCTGGTATTATCAGGCTTGCAAGGTCCATGGATATTGGATCCTTACCAGCCTTAAATACCATGCCTAAGCAGCAGGGGCGTACATAGAAATCATGGGGCCCCATAGCAAAAGTCTGAATGGGCCCCCCCCCCAAAAAAAAAACCCAGAGCCATTGTAAATGTAAAGTGCCAGCACAGTGAGGGGACACATTAAACAAAAAAATGTATTATGCCCCCATAGATTGTGCCCCCATAGATGCTCCATAGTATAGGCCCTTATGCTGCCGCAGCTGCTGCAACCAAAAAAAAAAAAAGACATACTCACCTTTCGTCGCTGGGGGCCAGGTGCCGGTGTCCTGAGCAGGGGGTGACACCAGGTGCCGATGTCACCGCTCGCTCAGGGCCCCGGCACCTGAGATATTTACCTGTCCTCTCTCCACTGCTGAGTGCCGCTGTCTTCGGGGTCCTCCAGCAGTGAATTATCAGGCAGAGGGCGCGGCGCGCACTAACGACGTCATCGCGCCCTCTGACCTGAACATTGCAGCAGAGGACGCGAGCAACGGTGGAACGGGACAGGTAAATATCCCTTATACTCACCCTTCCGCCGGCGCGGTCTGTGCAGCCCCTGCTCTCCCACGGTCTCCGCCGCCAGTGTTCAGTGGTCACGCGGGACAGCTCATTAAAGTCATGAATATGTGCGTATTCATGACTGTAATGAGCGGTAGCACCTGACCGCTGAACACAGGCGTCGGAGACCGTGGGAGAAGAGCAGGGGCTGCAGAGACCGCACCAGGAGGGGTGAGTATATAGAAGAGCTGCCAAAAATAATGGTCCCTCTCTGGGCTATTATTATCTGCCCCATTCGCTGGCTTTGTCTGTCTGGTTGCGAAAATAGGGCGGGAGCCCACGCATTTTTTTTAAACAATTTTACACCTCATATATATATATATATATACATGTCATTGAATTTGTGACACATATATATATATATATATATATTTATATTTATAGTTCATACACTTCTACATAGTATAATAGCCGCTAATTCAATTGACGGCTTTTGTGAAAATGCAGAACCCGACATGAAATGACACTTGGTGTACATAGGGTTAACCATGTCTTTTCATGTCCTTTGCTATCTGATTTGCACAAACAATTACATCAGTCTATGTGTGCAAAATTTCACACCTGTAGGGGTTAAATTAAATGTAGCAAAAAAGTCCATTTTTTTTACAACGAATTTACACCTTTAATTAACCCCCACAGGTGTGAAATTTTGCACACATAGACTGATGTAATTGTTTGTGCAAATCAGATAGCAAAGGACATGAAAAGACATGGTTAACCCTATGTACACCAAGTGTCATTTCATGTCGGGTGCTTCTGTCTTTTCACAGAAGCCGGCTTTACCCAGCAATTGAATCAGAGGATATTTTACTATGTAGAAGTGTATAAACTATACATATATGTATATATATATGTCACAATGACATGTATATATATATATATATATATATATATATATATATATGTATTCTATGTGTGTATATTTAGTGTTTACAAGGAAATAAAGGTTTTTTTTAGTTGCGATATTTTGTTCCCATAGACTTACATGGGACTTCCGGTATCGGAATCGGATATCGCCGATATTTAGTGATATCGGCGATACCATTCCGATCCGATATTTTAAGATATCGAGCAGTATCGCTCAACACTACTGTTGAATGATGTGCCAGCAGACAGTCAGTGTCAGATAAGTGTCGCTAGTATGAATTAATGGTCATGTTTTCAATACCTATCTCTTTTTAAGCTAAATTGTTTCCTCATGTAAGTCTGTTGAAACCATCAAACTAGTTTTCTTTTGAAACATTGTGTGCCGAAAAGCTTGCTGACTTCTTGGGAGTAAAGTTCTTTGTGTCTACCTGCATCCTTACACAACCCCCGATGTGGGAACTACTGTGCTAACAAGGACCACTACATTGTATTCGATTTAAAGGAGCATACAATTTTATGCCTCTTATTATAAAGGGTTCTTAACGCACACAGCACCAAAGCAAACCATACTGTGATATCTCTGTGTGCACTATCCATGTATTTTAACTCTGCTTATTATAACTGTGCTGTGTCATTATTGTGGTCCTTCTAGCTGTGGCATCACTATCTTCATTACATTTATATTATTATCTCTTAGCAGGTACACCATTATGTACATTAACCCTGTTCTGTTACTTTGTAATATGTATGGTAAGCACTGTTGCATTATTCCCATAGTTTGACATCACTGTGTGCAATAACTGTTCCCTATTAATTTACCTTGTCTATTATCTTGCTATAGCTACATCACTGTGTTTAATGTCTTTGTGTAAGGGTCTTTTAGGTATACACTTGGGTCTAAATTGCATTCTCACAGTGTTTATCACATCATTCCTCTGACCATGTAGGCCTACCTATTTTATCCTGGTATAAAACCCAGCGGCTGTGATGATCGATGTCGTCAGAATTCAGCGCCTGTAAATAGCTGTCATTTTACTGCTATTAAAAGTCACCGGAGACATATTCGGGGAACATAGACTACATCGGAGCTTCATTGAAACTTTTTTGGTAATATACAAGTGACTGTCTCTTGCTTTTTTATTTCTTTCTTTTTATGTTTTTCAAGTATCCATTTTGGGACTACATCAGATTTGGTGTATTACAGCGGACCTGCAAGGGATTTTCTTATTTTTTTCAATAAATTGGTGAAGGACAGATAGAGTGGGGGAGTCTTTATTCAAAAAAGGTTTTTCCTCTGTTTGTGGGATGTTTGACAAATCACAGCTGTCATCAATACCAAATTCCATTACCTTGATTGCCACCACACTAGGGCAATCGTGAATATTCGAGGAAAGCACCAGAATTAGCGCATCTAATGTGGTCTGCCAATTCTGGGGGAGCTGCGAGCTTGTATTATTAGGCTTGGAAGAGTCCAAAAAGCAGGCACCTTCCCAGCCTAATAATATAAGCCTACAGCTGTCTGCTTTACCTTTGCTGGTTATCAAAAATAGGAGGCTTCACTTCTTTACATTTTTTTATTTAATACATTAACTAAGGCGAAACACCCTTTAGTGCCACATGAAAGGCACAAGTTTATTGCATGTAGGGGGTGTTAGGCGACGGGTGGATTTGAACCTGGATCTGAGACATCAGTGGTTCCCCCATTCAGGTTTAAGCCAGGGCAGATGCTGCTTAGCTTCGCTGTCGATCCCAATGCCTAGCCAGTACAAGAGAGTACAAGCTGTCTCCAGGGTCTTTGTTAATAGCAGCCTTAGGCATAGGTTACAGAAGGAGACAGGGCTGTTATAGCCTAAGTCCATAAATGCCTGCACTGAGCATGTCCGTGACATGGCGAACTGTGATTGGTGGTTAATGTCAGCTGATCCTCTGACCTGCATCGCCTGATTGCTCACGGATGACGTCATCAGGGATGCGATTGACGAGATGGCTGGGGGCGGAGCTTAGCCCTTAAATAGCTTGTCTGTCCGCGGTGTGGTCAGATCATACTAAAATAGGCAGTGCTCATGTGTGGACGTACCAGAATCTGGGCTCCACGTGCTCTCTAGCTTTGCTCTCCAGGACCTGCCGATGCCAGAGTTCGCTTGGCTAATTAGCACAGGTCCTTCAGGCAGGTTTATCTTATGCCAGGCAGGTAGCCAATGTGGCGCAGTCTTGCTACGAATATAGGGTAGCTGTACACCCTGCGCAGACTGCGGGGCGTGTAACCTGTAGCTAACGAGGCGCAGTCTTGCTACGAATATAGGGTAGCTATACACCCTGAGAAGACTGCGTGGCGCGTAACCTGGGCATCGCCTGCTAAGCTCAACAGAGAGTGGCTCAGCCTGGTGTCACGCCGGCTGGTAGCATGTACGCCTGGTGTTAGTCTCACGCACTTCCTAGCGGCTGGCACGTAGCTTCTGTGCAGTCAACAGGGCTACGTCTATACCAGCTTGCAGCACATAGTGCAAACCTAATATCTGGCAAGTGGCTTCTGTGCCATTAACAGGGCTACATCTACGCCAGTCGATAGCACATCTCCCGTGATGTTAACGGAGATAGTGCCAATTCTACATCTCCCTTAGTATGAAGTAACACAGGCGAGATCTAATATTAGATTTCTGTTGTCCGTTTTACCCTCATACCCAAGGGGTGTTCGGCAGCAGTGACTTTAACTGCATCGCGGACCCCGGGTTCGGTTGCAATCCATTATTTAATAAAGTTGTTGCAACCGAGCTCATAACAGGGGGAATGTGATATTATATATCCACAGGACTATTTATTATACCTATCTCTTAATATAAGATTGCTTTTTTAGTTAGTAAACCAACTTCCAATTAAATAGAGAAATACAGTATGTAAAAGATTACATAAAAAAAATGCATTGCATACACATGTCATACGGATAGCATACCCATGTCATACAGATATCATATGTATGCTCGGTGAGAAAATCGCACTTTACTCGCATGATACTCATCCAGCTTTCTGAATCAACATCGGAGCGATTTTTTATACAATCGTGTGACTCCAGCTTTAATCCTGTGAGAAAGCAGTACTTGCCTTTGCCCTTGTTGCTCCTTTGCAGGGCCGGCGTCAGCACCCGGCACACCCGGGCCAGTGCCGGGTCCCTGAGCAGGCGAGGGGGCCCACTCGCAGTCTGGCACCCCCGCGCGGAGAGCGGTGTCAGCGCCGCCACTGGGCCCCCCCCCGCCTGCTCAGGGCCCCGGCAGCAGCTGGCAACAATACTTACCTCTCCCGTGCCTCCGCTGCCGCAGCTCCGGGCTCCAGGGGGCGCCGGCGCTTCCTCTCACAGCGGCTGCTGAATGACGTCATCATTCAGCGGCCGGCTGTGGCACAGAGCGCGGGGACGCTGAACAGGTAAGACGTCTCTGTGTGTGTGTCTCTGTGTGTGTATGTAGTGCGGTGCTTTGTGTGTGTATGTATGTGTGTGTGTGTATGTATGTATGTGAGAGAGTGCTTGTGTGCTGTCTGTGTGTGATGATGGGCAGGCATTGCTGATAATGGGGAGGCATTGATGATGGGGAGAAGATGATGATGGGCAGGCATTGCTGATAATGGGGAGGCATTGATGATGGGGAGAAGATGATGATGGGCAGGCATTGCTGATAATGGGGAGGCATTGATGATGATGGGGAGAAGATGATGATAATGGGCAGGCATTGATGATGGGGAGAAGATGATGATGGGCAGACATTGATGATGATGGGGAGGAGATGATGATGGGCAGGCATTGCTGATAATGGGGAGGCATTGATGATGATGGGGAGAAGATGATGATAATGGGCAGGCATTGATGATAATGGGCAGGCATTGATGATGGGGAGAAGATGATGATGATGGGCAGGCATTGATGATGATGGGGAGGCAATCATAATGATAATGGGGAGTCTTTCCACAGCGCCCTTTCCTGAGCTGTAACAGTGCAGAACGCAGTACAGCGCAGAGGAGAGCTCCATATTTTGTATGGAGCATTATATGGGGACCAGTATCCTGTATGGAGCATTATATGGGGACCAGTATCCTGTATGGAGCATTATATGGGGACCAGTATCCTGTATGAAGCATTATATGGGGCTCATTATTCTGTATGGAGCATTATATTGGGTCCAGTATTCTGTATGGAGCATTATTTTGGGTCCAGTATTCTGTATGGAGCATTATATGGGGGGTGACATCCTGCATGGGGTATTATATGGGTGATGAGTGGGAGACTGTGGTGCCCATAATATTGTATGAAGGACTGTACTGTCCGGTCTGTACTGTGCGCTGTGAGGATTTGGCGGTTTTTGAGCTATTGTACAATTTACAATAGATATCACTCATGTAATGTAAGAAGTGAAGTATTTGGCATTGTACTATACCTATATTTCTCTGCCGTATCTGTGCATCATGAATCGTGGTCTGTGTTAAAGGGGCCCACTGAGGCTCTTTCGCCCTGGGCCCATAAAAACCTGGAGCCGGCCCTGCTCCTTTGCCACCGCTATGCTGTTTCCCATCACCGTTTGTTGACAGGGCTGCAGTGATAATAACACATCACAACAGAAAACCATCAGTTTTAGAGGGATTATTAAATAATAGTACCTCAAATCATCAAACAATGGTACTTGTTGTCATGGCTGATGGTCTTTCATAAATAGGTCAATTTATGTGCTAAGTACCTTCATTTTTATGAGTCTATTCTATATAACAGTAATGCAATTCAAGTGTTCACTATTTGCATGCCTCTTAGCGTTTGCAGAGACCTGCTGTATTCTTTTGTTTGCGCATTGTGCAGTTGTGGCGGCTTGCACCTGTTCACACTTGCTTTATTCTGTCCAGAGGTGCTGGTCAGTTTTTTTGTTTTTATAGTCTATGAGGATATTTACAGGCCCGTATTTTTTTGCAGACCAATTGTCCACACAAAAAATATTTTTGATCTGATTTGGAAACAAAATTTGTCCACTCAAGTGAATGGGTCAGTCAGAAGAACAGACATTACTTGAAAACCAACTGTGTGTCATCCCAGTGCTGGCTGCTTTTTTACTGTTTAATAAGTAAGAGAAGCTTGAATTTTTTTTTCTTGATACGAGAAAAAAAATACCACAATGATGTAAAAATGGACACAATGACCAAAAATGGAAGAAATTGAAACCCAGCGCACAAATGAAAATGGTCAGTTATTTTCTCACACTCAGAAGAAAAAGATGTCTGAATGAGGACTTTTAATGTGAAAAAAAAGGCCCTAGTATTCCTGCCAATTCCAGTGTACTTTATAGGGTTAATCAGAGCAGCCCTTTAATATGGCACTACAATAAAACAACATTCCAGATGGTTTACATTAAAGCCTATGCATACTTTGGAAATGTAGCTAGGTGAGTGGCAGCTCAGGACAAATGTTTTGCCTTATTGAATGTGAAGCTTCTCCTGGTTCTTCATGATTTAATGAGTTAAATAACTTTCTGTCACTTTAGATTTCATAGAAAATTTGTGTACAAACAATATAGTAACACTATTTTAGCCAGGAAACCGCAAGGGCCGGTTTGAATTGAGGCCCTTTGAAGGAAATCCATGATTAACTGGGCTCAACATCAAAAAACAATAAAAGATTTAATTTGATGTAATTCCCATACAATGAAGGGAATATTAGCCAGGAAACTGTTCAATCAAGTTTCACAGTTCTTAAACTTTCTATTTTCCTAGAAATTCTTTGTTTGAAGTTTATGAGAGAGATAGCCATCACATGTTTCCTTACATTTTTAAGAAAACAAAAGTCAACTTAGTTCAATGTCTGCAGCAATTAACATCTTTCTTTTCCACCGATCTAATAACGTTGTGTTCAGTACCATCCACTGGATTTCAGGAGATTTCATCTGTTAAAGGGAATCTGTCATGACGATCAACCACCCAAACCGCTTTTAGTGTCATGTAACTTTATTATTATTATTATTTATTATTATTATAGCGCCATTTATTCCATGGCGCTTTACATGTGAGGAGGGGTATACATAATAAATACAAGTACAGTAATCTTAGACAATACAAGTTACGACTGGTACAGTAGGAGAGAGGACCCTGCCCGCGAAGGCTCACAATCTACAAGGGATGGGTGAGGATACAGTAGGTGAGGGTAGAGCTGGTCGTGCAGCGGTTTGGTGGATCGGTGGTTACTGCAGATTGTAGGCTTGTATAAAAGATTAGCCGATTTACTGGAAAAATTCATGTTTTAATTCACTTGCATATGAGGCTGAAGTGCTCCGGACATGATCAGAGCCCTTCCTAGGCCTTTTCTTCTCAGCCTAGTGCCACCCCCTTCAGCTTGATTGACAGATCATGGCTCTCTAGTTCCGCCAATGTTCGGTCAATTAAACAGAAGAAGGCAGTGCAAGGCCGGGGGTTATAGAGCTGGAGAGGCAGAGGTAGAAAGTGCTCCAATGATGCCCAGAGCACTTTACCCTCACTTTTATATGGGCTAAAAATAATTTTTTTCTATTACAAAGCAGAAGATTTTGTAAATAAAGGAAAGAATTGGTTCCATCACAATATAAGCGGTTTGTGTGGGTTGATTATCATGACAGATTCACTATACTATCAATCAAGAGAATCCGTGAATTGGGGACTTTTTAAAAAGAAAGTTTACATGTACAGAGTAATACCTCATGAAGTAATAAGATACAATATAAAATCATTCTAAAATATCCATTAGGTAATAATAAAATGTTTCTATTTTAGCGACAAAAGCACTGAAATATTAGAGCAGTGTAAGCTGCCTTCATACAACTGTGGATAGTCTGACTCCCATACTCCCACCCACAGCTATAGGAGGACATCCTGCGCCCTCCTATCTCTCTTACACACACAAAGGCACTATAAAGATATGTGCACATGTTAAGTATTAAAAAAACATGTCTCTTGGCAGAGAAAACAATACAAATCGTGCTTTTTCCCGTACTTTTGATGGGGTTTTTTATGCATTTTTTCCTTCAGATATCGTATTCAATTTGCCATCACAGTGAAATTCCACATTTTACATGACAAAAATGCACGAAAAAAAAACATGGAAAACTGCGGCAAAAGCACAAAAATTGTGAACATACACTAAAGAAGTTTCTTCTCTCTCCTCCTCTATCTCTATCTCCCTCAGCCTCTTCCCAAGATGGATCATAGTAAAAGAGTAAATATACTTTCTCAACATCTGTTAGAGCATTGGCCTTGCATTAGTAGCAGATGTAGCACTTGATTTCATTACTTATTAGAATATAATTTATAAAATATCTCTCACTATAAATCTCATTTTGTGATGGAACTACACTAGTAGCTGGCAATAAAAACAAAGTATTTTATTCATTATAACTTGGATAGGTCAGAAAGGCTACAAAAAGTCAGTGTATGAAAATCAATTTATAGGTTGCTTACTGTAAACTGTGTAGTGTGCACTGCCTGAATAGGGGTGGACATGCAGTACTCAACAGCGGCCACTACACTGTTGAGGGGGCTCTGTAATTGCTAGCATACAATTGCCTTGCAACACTGAGAACAGCTGATCGGTGGAGGTGCTGGATGTTGGACCGCCACTAGTGTTGAGCGATACTGCTCGATATCTTAAAATATCGGATCGGAATGGTATCGCCGATATCACTAAATATCGGCGATATCCGATTCCGATACCGGAAGTCCCATGTAAGTCTATGGGAACAAAATATCGCAACTAAAAAAAACCTTTATTTCCTTGTAAACACTAAATATACACACATAGAATACATATATATATATATATACATATATATATATATATGTCATTGTGACATATATATATACATATATGTATAGTTTATACACTTCTACATAGTAAAATATCCTCTGATTCAATTGCCGGGTAAAGCCGGCTTCTGTGAAAAGACAGAAGCACCCGACATGAAATGACACTTGGTGTACATAGGGTTAACCATGTCTTTTCATGTCGTTTGCTATCTGATTTGCACAAACAATTACATCAGTCTATGTGTGCAAAATTTCACACCTGTAGGGGTTAATTAAAGGTGTAAATTCGTTGTAAAAAAACGGACTTTTTTGCTACGAATTTACACCTTTAATTAACCCCTACAGGTGTGAAATTTTGCACACATAGACTGATGTAATTGTTTGTGCAAATCAGATAGCAAAGGACATGAAAAGACATGGTTAACCCTATGTACACCAAGTGTCATTTCATGTCGGGTTCTGCATTTTCACAAAAGCCGGCAATTGAATTAGCGGCTATTATACTATGTAGAAGTGTATGAACTATAAATATAAATATATATATATGTGTCACAAATTCAATGACATGTATATATATATATATATATATATATGAGGTGTAAAATTGTTTAAAAAAAATGCGTGGGCTCCCGCCCTATTTTCGCAACCAGACAGACAAAGCCAGCGAATGGGGGCAGATAATAATAGCCCAGAGAGGGACCATTATTTTTGGCCCCCCCCTGGCTACTAACATCTGCCCCCAGACACCCCAGAAAAGACAAATCTATAATTAGATTCGCCCTTTCTGGCACTTTGCCCGTCTATTCCCATTGCCCTGTAGCGGTGGCGAATGGGTTAATATGGGGTTAAAGCCACCTTGCAATTGAAAGGTGACCTTAAGCCAGGTTAATAATTGAGAGCTGTCAATTAGACAACTATCAATTATTAATCCTATTGCATGAAATAAAAATAAAACACACACACTTTAATTAAAAATCATTTTAATGAAATAAAGACACATGTTTTTGACCATCATTTATTTGACTGCAAAAACCATTTCCTGTAATAAAAATAAAATAAAAAAAGCAAAATTATTCTTACCTATCCCATGCACAGTCAGGTCCCACGGTGTAATCCTTCAGAAAGGGTTAATGTTTACTGCAGGGACCGCAGCTAATGCTGCAGCCTCACAGTAAACCCCCAAATGAATGAGTTCCTCTCCTGGCTGACAGGAGAGGAAGTGGAAAGCTTAATTGATTGCTTTCCACTTTCACTTCAGGTCAGCCAGGGACACCATCAGTGACGTCAGAGGGAACTGATTAACAAAAATAGGGGTTCCCTTCGAATAAAAAATGGCGTCGGGTCCCCCCTATTTTTGTTAACCAGCCTGATGAAGCAGACTGCTGAGCAGTGGCGTACCGTGAATGAAGCAGACCAAGCAGCTGCTATGGGGCCCGGACAGGTGAGGGGGCCCTCGACGGTCGGGTAGCTGTGCTGACACAGTACTACCAGGGGTCGGCGGGGGAGGGGGAGCGCAGCTCTTCTATATACTCACCCCTCCTGGTGCGGTCTCTGCAGCCCCTGCTCTTCTCCCACGGTCTCCGACGCCTGTGTTCAGCGGTCAGGTGGTACCGCTCATTACAGTCATGAATACGCACATATTCATGACTTTAATGAGCTGTCCCGCGTGACCGCTGAACACTGGCGGCGGAGACCGTGGGAGAGCAGGGGCTGCACAGACCGCGCCGGCGGAAGGGTGAGTATAAGGGATATTTACCTGTCCCGTTCCACCGTTGCTCGCGTCCTCTTGCTGCAATGTTCAGGTCAGAGGGCGCGATGACGTCGTTAGTGCGCGCCGCGCCCTCTGCCTGATCATTCACTGCTGGAGGACCCCGAAGACAGCGGCACTCAGCAGTGGAGAGAGGACAGGTAAATATCTCAGGTGCCGGGGCCCTGAGCGAGCGGTGACATCGGCACCTGGTGTCACCCCCTGCTCAGGACACCAGCACCTGGCCCCCAGCGACGAAAGGTGAGTATGTCTTTTTTTTTTTTTTGGTTGCAGCAGCTGCGGCAGCATAAGGGCCTATACTATGGAGCATCTATGGGGGCACAATCTATGGGGGCATAATACATTTTTTTGTTTAATGTGTCCCCTCACTGTGCTGGCACTTTACATTTACAATGGCTCTGGGTTTTTTTTTTGGGGGGGGGCCCATTCAGACTTTTGCTATGGGGCCCCATGATTTCTATGTACGCCCCTGCTGCTGAGGCATGGTATTTAAAGCTGGTAAGGATCCAATATCCATGGACCTTGCAAGCCTGATAATACCAGGCCACAGCAGTCTGCTTAGCTTGGCTGGTTAACAAAAATAGGGGATCCCCTCGAAAAAAATTGGCGTGGGGTCCCCCCTATTTTTGTTAACCAGCCAGATGAAGCAGACCGCTGAGGCCTGGATTTTCAGGCTGTTAAGGAGCCAAGATCCATGGACCTTGCCAGCCTGATAATACCAGGCCACAGCAGTCTGCATATCTTGGCTGATTAACAAAAATAGGGGATCCCCTCGAAAAAAATTGGCGTGGGGTCCCCCCTATTTTTGTTAACCAGCCAGATGAAGCAGACCGCTGAGGCCTGGATTTTCAGGCTGTTAAGGAGCCAAGATCCATGGACCTTGCCAGCCTGATAATACCAGGCCACAGCAGTCTGCATATCTTGGCTGATTAACAAAAATAGGGGATCCCCTCGAAAAAAATTGGCGTGGGGTCCCCCCTATTTTTGTTAACCAGCCAGATGAAGCAGACTGCTGAGGCCTGGTTTTTCAGGCTGGTAAGGATCCAATATCCATGGACCTTGCAAGCCTGATAATACCAGGCCACAGCAGTCTGCTTAGCTTGGCTGGTTAACAAAAATAGGGGATCCCCTCGAAAAAAAAACGGCGTAGGGGTCCCCCTATTTTTGTTAACCAGCCAAGTAAAATACAGACTGCTGCGGCCTGGTATTAAAAGACTGTCAAGGCCCATGGATTTTGGCCCTCAACAGCCTGATAATACCAGGCTACAGCAGCCCCACATTTGGCGCATCAAAAGATGTGCCAATTGTGGCACTTTACCCGGCTCTTCCCACTGCCCTGTAGCGGTGGCAAGTGGGGTAATAAGGGGTTAATGTCACCGTTGATTGCACGGTGACAATAAGCCCGGTTAATAATGGAGAGGTGTCAATAAGACACCGATCCATTATTAATCCCAAAGTTTTTAAATGTATAAAAAAAGACAAAGCAAGAAAAAAGTCTTTTAATGAAATAAAAGAGACAACACAGTTTTCATTTCTTTTATTATACACTCATTCCTGCGACGCCATCGATCTCCTGTAAAAAAAGAAAAAAAACAAACCAACAGTATACCACCTGTCCGACGCAGTCCATAGTAACGACAGTCCCACGACGATCCACCTCTGCTACATCGCAATGACAGGCAGAGCCTGTCATCGCGACGCAGCACAGCTGATTACCTGCTTCCCCGGCGGTGACTCATCGGACTGACTGCTTTACGGCCGGGATTACCCAGCAGTCACTGCAGTTATCGCGAGAAACTGCATGTGACCGCCGGGGAAAGATGATGGCGGCCATCAAGCAGTCCAGCCTGTGACCGCCGGAGATCTTCTGCCAGGTAAGTGCCGCTGACTCCTGACAGCCCCGACCGACGGACACTGATAGTGACAGTGACAATCCCGATTCCGGTATCCGATAAGACGAAAATATCGGAACTAAGTATCGAAAGGCCGGAACAGCTAATATCGGCCGATAACCGATACTTGCGGTATCGTATCGCTCAACACTAACCGCCACCGATCTAATATTGATGAGATACAGTATACCTCTGGCATACATTTCTGAAATGACCATGTCCAGCCAGTACAACCATATATCTTCAAGGTTTCATTTATAATGGAAGAATTTTCATGTATTTTGGAATTTTTCTTAGTAGAGGTGTAAGGAGGTGAAGGAGTATTACTGCTTCGCCCTGCCCCTTAAGTGCTCTTAATGTTTCTATGTTATTAATTATTGTGTAGTTATAAATATTCAGTGGTACTGCTACATAGTCATATGTATTACCGCTCACATTTATGGTACTGCCACATTCATGTATGTGTTACCATTCTCTGTAGGACTATGTATACTATGTTGTGTTCCTTTTATGTAAAATAGCGAGTTGCCATGTTCTTTACTATATATATATATATATATATATATATATATATATATATATACAATGTACTGTTCGTGTACAGTTTAGGGAAAGTTAGGAGCTTTATTCTTTGGGACAATAGAGGAGGGCACTTTAGTATATAGTTCCCATGCTTGAGGTAAGTGTAGTTCTGTTGTAGGCCACTAGGTGGGGCATACTAGTCGGCCTTGTTAGGCATAGCCGATAGGAAGTTTATATAGGG